>CP092881.1:3984881-4379458 GCA_030710605.1 Cordylochernes scorpioides | reverse complement strand
CCGTATAGGGTGACAAGAAAAATATCCGATGTGACATATGAAGTAGAGACATTTGGAGACCAGCATGGTCGTCGTAAAACAAAGGACATAGTTCACATCTGCAGGATGAAGCCCTATTTAGATCCAGAGGAGCGGGAGGACCACCTGGAGGAGGACATGGAGGACAACTTATCAAGTCCTCAAGGGGAAGAAGTTTCAGTGGAGGGGAGGCGACCACCCTTGGCCCAGGAGGAGGTCCCCAGACCGGGAGACCTGGATATCCCTGGCCCTGTTACGCGGTCGCGGGCTCGTAGACTGGAGGCGCAGGTCTCCTGCTGAACATCGAGTCGATGTCCTTTGAGAGGGGGGCTATGTAGCGAGTAATTGGTTTTTATGTAAATATTTTAATTTATTTTTAATGCCTGATTTTTGCATAGGTTTTTGTTCTATTTTGATTCCTATGTATACTTTTGCGTGTATTCATTTAGTTGTTCATACTTTTCGGTTGTTCTTCTTTTGACCTCGTTTTGTTTGGTTATTAAAATAACGTTCTTTGTTTACGGATTACCGACTCTACCTTTTTGCTACGCTACAATATTATCATTGATTTCTGATATCGAAGTAAAACGTTTATGGGGATGAGTATCTTTTATTCTGGTCTTCTCAAGCTTTCGAGCTTGTCCGCCCTTCTACAGGAGAAACATATACAATATATCAAGAAAATATAACGTCGCCTGATGCTAAAACTATTATGATTCTATGTACATATATATATATATACATTAGGAAGTTTTGCATATTATTTGTTTTCTTAAGACATTTTTTTTTGGTTAAGGTATTTACACATATTCTACTATTGTTTGCTATATTCTATGAATTATCTTATAGGTTAGAAATTCTATTATTTAAGTAGTTTTATAATAGTTATTGGCTATTACATATAAGTTACTTATATTATTGTTGATATTATTAGCTGGTACTAGGATATATTGTGTTATATGTTTCGGGCAAATCTATTTTCTATTAATGCTATTGTGTTTTCTGAATAATAGAGAATCAATTATAAGCCTTTGATATTTGCTGTTTATGTTATTGTAATGTATTCTAGGTTCTCCTAATGCGAAAGTGTGACCTGTTCCTTTGCAGTATTGGAAAATTAGAGACCTATTATCTTGATTAATAACGTTGCGTCTATGTTCATATATTCTATTGCTGACTCTCCTTCCTGTCTCCCCTGCGTATTTGGCTTGGCAGCTGTTACACTCTACGGAATATATTGCCTTTTATTCTCTTTTTTGGTTAGTGGGTTTTATGATAGTAGGATTATTTTTAGATAGTGGACTTTTATGGTGGAGCCTATGTTAGGGGAATTACAGTAATATGTTTGGATGCCAGAGTTTCTTAAGTAGTTGGCTATTGTTATAGATGTTTGTGAGTATGGAATGTAACATATCGCCCTATAGATATTTTGTGGTTTTGTTTATTGGGTTATTGATAGTTATACTTTTGTGGAAATGTTGTAATATAAAGGTGGTTTGGTATCCTGCTTGCTGGACATTATTTATAATGTTCTGTGTTTCAATCATTTTGAATTCTGTTGCGAGCACCATTGATTACAATTTCTTTATTTTACTTTCTCAAATTATTATATACAGTATGAGAAATGAGGTTGGATTCCCATGGTTCAAATTTAGAACGGTGATCAGTGTTTTACAGTAGTCTACTGAAATGACTTAGCATTTTTTTCATCATAGCTCTGATATAATTTTCTCACAGCAGAGGTGAGTTCTGATAATTATTGCTGGATACAAATATCTTAACTTCATTTTAATAATGCTTTCTATCAAATCATACTAGCCTGTGCATCCAGATTAGGGCTAACATGCTGAATGATAGTTAATCGATTTTATTTTTTTTTAACGCATAGTGGATTGGGAGAGTGGCAAATATATGAGCCTTAAGGTGAAAATAGAATTGAAGATCCAGTTAGCGTACCCGTGAAGAGAGAAGTTTGATCACCATAGAAAGACGCGCTTTTTTTTTTCTCTTCGTAAAACCTTTTTTATTTGAAATCAATAATGGATAGAAATCTGGTTTTAACATTCCAATGGCAGAATCTCAAGGAGTAGATCTGGTGACCAATTTGCGCGAGTACCTTTTAAATCACTGTGGAACTATTTATTAACTTATGACAACTACCTGGGATAATCTTTTAAAATATTCAAAGGAAAGGAGATGACTGGAGCTTGTGTCTACAAGACAGCTGAGATATCCCGAGGTGTGCTTGGACAGCTTTAAGCTAATGACAAGGCAGCAAAAGCCACCTGTGTTAGAGACAGGATCTATCTAATAATGGGGGTATAGGAGACAGGAGAGTTTATCGAGGCTCGATTTAACACTTGTATATAATGAGGAAGTTAGCGGAATGCGAGCCTCCAGTGCGTAGTAAAATCACCTAAAGGCTGTGAATAAAGATTGATAAAGTCGGGACACCCGAGCAAAGATATTACATTGAATATAATTCGGAACCTATAGGCGTGAGGCGGTATCGTGATTGGATTAGATGGCTAGACACGCAAGGAGGGAGGCCCCCTTTGACGACGTTTTCTGCCAAGTATGATCACTGGATACCGATAGACCGCCAAAAGGGTGTGTTCCCCACATTGGAAATGTCATTGAAGATGTGCCAGCATGCAGAAAAGAAAGGTCTAGGACGAGATGACGTTTCCTAAAATTGACATTTAAGGTGATATGCCTGGACTATAGATGAGGCAGTGAAGTCCATCTAGAATATGACGCTAATTCCAGAACAAAATGTGGATGGATCGAGCTGAGGTGACGACTCCATATTAAATATACCTCTATAAATTCTTAAATGTCCACATATATTTCCACAGTGAATTATACAAGTTGCACACCTATCTCATGAGCCAGGAATGTAATTATCAGACTGACAGTAAGGAATAATATAAAATTTCTAACCCAGGAACAAACAAGACCCCTGATATGCAACAAAGTCTACAAAATAATTTTCCTATCAAATTCTCAGTATATCATCATAACTCAACAGAAAACCCGGTTACAATTGGTATCATAAAGGGCGAAATAACTTTGTCCTTTCCCAATCCAATGTGCACCTGTTAGCACATAGACAGTGATCTTATAACCACATTTGATTTTGTTTCAGCATGTTGTGAGAGAATTGAACTCATGGAAATGCAGCATTTTAATTACTATGCCTCATACTGTATAAATACATGAAGGAAATTTCTAATAACAGCCGCTAAGTGGCAATGGACACATATAAATGCTACAAAGAGCATTGATCTAAGATTACTATCCACCCACATGGATGAACATGTACCTCTCCCATTTCCTTTCCCTTTTGGGCCATGAACCCATCTTTCACCCCTCGGTTCCCTGCCCCCATTAATACATGAGATTCTCTTCTCCAATCCCCACTACTAATCTGGAATATTTCAGACAGCAGACTGAGAGAGAACCATGCACCCTGGAGATGACCCCTCACCCAGCCAGACGCCGTTGCCGTCTGCGCTATACCATTTGGAGAAGTTTGAGGGAAATGGGCTCATACCATTCGACAAGTTCATCCGGGACTTCGAATTGGTCTACGACGTGAAAGCCCTGGATGATTCTAGGAGGAGGATCCTCCTGGACAATCACCTTCGAGGAGCTGCGAGAGAGTTCGCCCTCCAGGCCTCCCAGATCAAACTGGGATACAACGAATTAAAGGAAAACCTGGAACAGAGATTCTCCAGGAGGGCCCCCAAGAGAGAAGCCAGGAAGAAGTTCTTCTCCTGTAGACAAAGGCCCGGAGAAAAGGTTAAGGAATACGCGAACAGAGTGCGGAGCCTTGCCTCAGAAGCCGAGTCAGATGGCCTGAGGATCGACATCACTGAGGTCGCTGATATCTTCCTCACTGGACTCTGTCCAAACCTGTGGCAGAGAGCCCACCAACTCCAGAATGAGTCATGGGAGGTGATTGTGAGCAGTCTCCACCAGATCGAAGAAAGGGATGACGAGTACTCCAGATGCCAAATGGAAGATGAAGAGGGGAGTGCCAGGAAGTTGAGGGAGTTGACGAGCCAGATGGCCCGACTGGAATCCAAGTTAAAGAACCTGGAGACGGAAAACCAAGACCTGAGGAGGACCCACAGGGAGCAACCCAGGATGAATATGGGAAACAGGTGGGACAACAACCAGGCCAGAGGTTTCCAGCGGAGAGGAGGTTCCGCTCAGAACAACCAGCCCACTATACAAGGGACCAGGCAGGAGAGACCCCAACAGAACCCTAACGGTAGAGCCCCACAAGAACAGCGCAAGGAAGGCCCTCCAGCAACAACCAAGGGAGGAGCGCCAAGGGGGTATGAGGGCCCCGAAGCAACGCGGACACCCATCAGGTGCTTCAGATGCGGGGAGACAGGCCACATGGCAAGAATTTGCACAGCCATGACAAAAAAATAGGTCCGGCTCGCCTCAAAGCAGGGAATGGGGGAACTCTAGCCGGCCTACCTGTAATCACATGTACATTTGTAGATAAAGGTTGGTCTCTGAGCAATAGGACTATCAGACTAATTATCGATACAGGCTCAGAGGCCAACATTGTAAATATAGATTCCTTGGATATTAGCGCTGAAGGTTTGGGTAAACCCACCTTCCTTAAGGGGATTAGTGGGAGTGAGTTAAGGTCACTGGGGAGTGAGTTAATAGAGGTTAGGGCCTATATCAGGGGAAAACCCATCAGGGAAGTAAAAACAACATTTGAATACTGCCATCTAGGTGGGCTAGGCTTTGATGGAATCCTAGGTATGCCAGGATTCAAGGCTCTAAGACTCACTCTCAACCATGATGGAAGCGTCAGATCAGACTTTGAGCAGGACAAAGAACCGACTAAGTCGGCCTTCCTGTCCTCGTTACAGGCCAGTGAGGTGACTGTCAGACCGCCCAGTATACCTCTACATAAAATCAGGACAGGGGAAGACGTCCTTAGGGCATATAGTCACTGTTTCTGTGACGACATCTCCGATATGGGCGATGGGTCAACCATCATTGCCCCTAAGTTAAAGATACTGACTGGAAAGCCAGTCTATAGACGTCAGTATCCGATCCCAAATAAGCTGGTCTCAAAGGTGAAGGCCTTAGTAGACGAATTGGAAGAAGCTGGAATAATCGAGGGGAGTACATCCTTATGGAATTCTCCCCTATTCCCCGTTGCTAAAACAGACGGCAGCGTCCGCATTACAATGGACCTGCGATTAGTTAATGAGGTGACAGAATTCTTCCCGTTTCCAATACCTCGTGTTGAAGACAACCTGCGTGCTTTTGCAGGCGCAAAGGTCTTCAGCACATTAGACTTGACCTCTGGATTTTTCCAGATTCGCATCCCGGAGGGTGATAGAGATTATTTCACTTTCTCTCTGCCCTGGGGGAGATATCGTTTCACACGTCTACCACAAGGAGCGAAGAACTCAGCTCAGATCTTCCAATGGGCCATGAATTTGGTCCTAGGGGATTTGTTGTATAAATGCGTTCGTTTGTACATCGATGATGTCATCGTCTACAGCGACTCTCATGAGCAGCATGTGGCGGACCTTGCCGCTGTACTCGAACGCCTGAGTCGCTTTAATCTAAAGGCTAGGCGTGGGAAGAGTTATTTCTTCAAGGGCTCTGTAGATTACCTCGGTCATGTAATTGATCAGGATGGGATAAAACCCATGTGGGATAATGTCGCGGCTCTCAGGGATTTGAAACGTCCCACAACATCAGGGGGGTCAGAAGTCTTTTGGGTACTGTAAACTACTACAGGCGCTTCATACCCAACGCAGGTGAACTCCTAGCTCCACTAAGTAACTTATTGAGAAAGGGGCGAAGATTCACTTGGGGTACAATAGAGCAGACAGCCTTTGAGACCATAAAACAAGTACTAACCAGTGAGCCTTTACTGGCTCATCCAATGATAGGGCGACCATTTATCCTCAATACAGACGCCAGTGGAATAGCGGTTGGCGCTTGTCTCCAACAGGAGATAGACGGGGTTGTCAAGCCAATAGCTTACTATAGCAAACGGTTGATAGGCCCCGAAACTCGCTATTCCACAATCGAAAAGGAGGCTTATGCCGTAGTGTTGTCTCTGCAGCACTTTAAACACCTCCTGGCGGGCAGTAAGGTTGAGGTGCATACCGATCACAAACCGATCACTTATAACAAGGGGTCTGATTATAAGAACGCTCGATTGTCTAGATGGGCAGAGATCATCCAAGACTTCAATGTGACATTTGTGTATGTCCCGGGGAAAGAAAACACGGTAGCCGACTTCCTCAGTAGGTTCCCGTGTGAGGATGATCCTGAACCATCACGAGATAAGAGAGTTGTGGCCGCAGTAATTAAAAATCGTGGGCCCCCCTTGATAGATAGTGATCGGACGTGGGAAGGTTTGCTTAAGGACAAGAAATGGGCCCCCTTATTGAAACTAATAGGTGACAGACGGTCTACCGAGACTGTAACTTATAAAAATAAGGACTATAAAATGCACGAGGGTTACCTTGTGTCTAAGAACAGTGGGGGTATCTGGGTGAAGGTGGTTCCGTCAGACATTAGGGAGATGGTGATTAAATATCACCACGACGTTCCGACGGGAGGTCATTTTGGGGTCAAGAAGGTAATGAGAAGGCTGAAGGACGATTATTATTGGCCGGGTATGAGGACACAGGTCCGAAACTATATATACAGATGCGAGGGTTGCCAGCTCTCAAATCAAGGTGTAACCAAGGCTGGTAATGCTCCCCACTTCAGGCCTGGAAAACCATTTGAGCATCTTGCTCTAGACTTCATAGGACCCTTAGAGAAGACTTCCAGAGGACATTCTAGCATCCTGACCATAGTCGATTTATTTACCAAATTCCCTATTTTAATACCTACAAGAGACCAGTGTGCCAGTACAGTGGTTAAAGCGCTGTTGGAAAGCGTAATTACTATCTTTGGAGTACCGAAAACTATACTTTCGGACCGGGGTTCGGCATTCATTAGCTGTATTTTTAAAGGGATTTGCAAGGCCATGGGGGTAAGTGCAGTGAACACCACCGCTTGGAGACCTCAAAGTAATGGCGCTGTAGAAAGGCTCAACAGAACAGTAATTGAATCTTTGCGTAGGTGTGAGGCAAGTTCTAATTGGGATGACATCCTACCCATGGTAGCTTTAGCTATCAGAACCACTGAACATTCTAGTACAGGATTTACGCCAGCGAAACTCGTCTTCGGACATGAGCTGAGGCTTCCGCAACCTTTTCAGGAAGCGGGACAAAGTCCTGTAAGCGAAGATTTGATTGCTCAAACGGCAGCCTTCTACGAGCGGGAACTAACAGAGGAGGTCGAGAAGATAAGAGAGGTGGTAAGGCAAACCTACTTGAATGAACAGGAAGAAGCTAGGATTAAGTTCGAAAACAAAAGGCTGAGAACTTTCAATAACGAGGACTTAGTCCTAGTGGAGAGAATGCATGAGACGAAGGGGCGTCACAAATTTGAGCCAAGGTATGGGGGTCCATATGAGGTACTAAGAAGAGCTGGTGATACTGTATATCTCTTGAAGAATCTAGAAACTGGGAATTTGGATAAATACCATATAGATAGGTTAAAACAATATCATATACCAATTAAGATTTTCCCTACAGAGGAGGAGGAAACTAGTGATGGTAATTCAAGTCAAGGTTCCAGTGATGAAGATCATTGGATTCATCTTACAGGTCCAGCTTATCTCCCTAATAGGTCCGTTAATGTAGTGGTTCCACAAGGGGTGACAACCAGAGCGAACTCAGAAGTAATGAGACGAGGGGAAGTTGACAGAGTTAGTGTGAACAGTTTAACTTTACGCAGGTCTACAAGGGTGAAAAGGCCCACACAGTGTAAATTCTGCTTAGACTGTCGCCACTAACTAGGATTTTGGAGTGTGTACGGAGAATCAGCTCGATAGAATGAGAAGTTTAGAGATTTCAACCTTTTTTTTTTCATTTAAAAACCTTTTTTTTTAAAGTAGAACTTCATTAGGATTCCTTTTTTTTCTATACAAACTATTTCTTGTTAAAACCCGAGTTTCAAAGACCAATGAGAATAATGTATACCATTGTGAATTAACTATTTAGTGTAAATCTGAAATTTTAGTTATTATCAGGAGTAATAGGTGAAGGAAGGTGTAGGAAATCACAACTTAGAGGGGGGCTATGTCTAAAACAACAAACCTAATAGGCATACTATGGCTTGTGTTGGGTAATTTAGAAAAGAAACCCTATAATCCCTGGCTTTCAGGTAGTAGCTTTGAAATAGGTGTCTAATGAGGACATAAAAGTTCAATCTCTCAGAGTGAAGTTGTGAAGTATAGGGACCCTAGGTCAGGGGTAGAAGTTAAGTAGGCCCAGACTGTAGTCGATCCTTGGAAAGCACTTGAGAATGTTAGTGTTGGGTAGTGAATCGTAAACCCTATAAATCCATCTTTCAATAGAGTGCAAAGGGGGCAGACGCACGAGGAGGTAAGAAGAAAGTGACTTCACCCACGGTGGCTAGGGGAGAGACTCAATCCGCTTTTATGAGGTGTCACGCTTAATGGTCCTTTATTCGCCATTATAATTTGTGTATGTCTTTATATAGAATTGTCGTGAAAAGTCGCTTGGTGTCAAGGCAAGGGCAGTTTTTGAAGTTACACTGATTTTTTTTAGTAGGTTAGCTTCCAGATTATTTAGAATTGTTAACAATTATTGTTAACAATCATTTATCGAGTATAAAGTATTAGTATATATAGAGCTTGTACAGAGGCATTTCCTTTTGAGTAACCTAGGGCTTTAGTTCCCAATTTGTTTTAATTTTATTATTTTATTTGATTTCACATTGTGTCCTGAAAGATGTTATCATTTGTTAGGATCTATTGATATAGATAAATGAGTATTTTGGCCTTTGTAGCAGCTTTCAACCTTAGTTTGTATGCGTACCGCGAATGATAGGGGGGAGGGTGTATGAATGAATTGGTGCAATGAATGTAGAAAAAGGTTAAAAACAATTATATTTGTGAGCCCAAATTACATTAGAATAGGGTTAAGGACTTTAATAGGATCGATTTTTATTTTATTTTATTTTTTATTTCGAATTTTGTTAGGACCGAGAAGCCTCAAACAGGACAACTACAACTCTATCTAGTTAGAAAATATTCGCTCCCTTTTTGTTAGGTCCCTCGTTAGGGGGTATAATTTTCCTTTGATTTTCTTTTATCTTAGTTTAGCTTGAATTCTAAGGATTGTGGATAAATGATCCCTATCCCGACCCTCAGACTTGGAGATAGTGGAAGGCAAGGATCAAGCCGAATTTCCCACTCAACTCCTCCTCGCAAGAGGAAACGAAGAGGTATAGATTGAATTTTATGCAGGATGGGGGATTTGTTTTAGCCATGCCGTATAGCCTGGGGTATAACGGCGCGACCTTGGGTAACCGATCTGACACCGTAGTTTCGACGCTTTTAGCGTGGCTGGAGCGGGGGTGTTCCAGACGGGAGGTCCTGTAAGATTGGCAAGTAGGCAGAGATTGCCCAGTTATTCTAGACGAAGTGTTTCCGCCTATTGAATTTTTTTTTGGTACCAGTTTGATCCCCCATAGCTAGCGGAAGTTTCTTCTAATAAAGGATTCGCCCTGCCATACGTTTTGTTGGAATGAATTCGAGCATAAGACCGATTCGAGAGACAGAATAAGTAATTATTAGGACCTTCAACGAGTTTAGACTCGTTCCATGATAGGATAAGATTTTAAAGTATTAGTTAACTATAAGGACCGCGAACGAGACGCCAGAACGAGCCAATGAGTCAAAGTTTTTGAAGTGTTGTATTGAGGACAGTAGGATTAAGAGCAGTTATACAGGGAGTAGAATTCTGAAGGAATTTGTAAAAGGAACCAAAATTTCAGATTGATAAAATCCAAATTTATAAGATGTAGATTTATAGGGTTCAGGTCAATGAATAGAGAGTATATTAGTAGATGAAAGTAATATGAATTTCTTGGAAGGGGGAGGTAGCTGAACTGTACACACCCCAGAGGCAAGGTAAACGGAGCCACAAACAAAATAGTAGAAATTGATTAGTCGCTCTGCCAAAACAGAAAATTTCTCTTCATACGGTTGTCACCCTAGATTTTAATGGACTGTGTAGTTTAATAGAGGTCTGGGCTATGTTCCATTTGACCAAGATTCTAAATGACGTACCCATCTGGGTTGAGAGAGTATTGTAATTTGAGGAATCTAACACACAAGAGAGAACACACCCTCCAGTAGGATCGGGATAGACGAATATTACCCAGTGACCAACTCGTGATTCCAGACTGAATAAGATTGAAAACTTAACTGAGATACTAAACCTTGAACCTTCAGCGCACAAATATATATAATGTGTTTTCATTTTCTTATTGAATATGTTATTATTTTATATCATATATATTATATTATAATCATATACTATTCATTTCAGCAATTTTATTTCCTTTGATATTCATGATATTAGTAATATTTACCTGCCATGTTGCGATTTTTTTTTAACATGTTGTCATGGCTTATTCTTCCCTCAAGGCATGATCTATTTTATCCTTATTGTCTTTTATCCGCCTTACTTGTATATGTATATATATTTTGTCATCATATATAAATTTGTAGTAGTTTTCTTTATCATCTATCATGGGATGATTTTTATCATATTTAATCACTATCTGCATGATACGTGTTTTCTTCAATATATATATTATACCCATCATATAACATGGAAGGATTCATTTTATCATTACATATTTCGTGCCTTATTTAATAATTACTTTCATAATTTGTTTCTGTAATTTTTTAATTTAGCAAAAGTCATCATGTCATTGGCTAATCATTATATACCAAGATATTTCTTTCAGCTAACTATAATTATCCTTTCCTTTGATTGTATATGTATAACTATACCACACGAATGTCTTGATTGGTACTTAAATAAAGATGCTGGCATGTTTTAGGAGTTGGACTAGTCAGTTATTTCTAAACGACTTCTTGGCGCCCAATTTTTTTATATATAATATGTAATAGGGAAATGTTCTAACTGTATTGTTAGCAGAAAGAAGGTAGCAATGAAACCAGCACACCAGAGGCAAGGATGGGGTTGAGAGGCCTACCACAAGGAAGGCCTACTCCTCAAGACCAAAGAAGAAAGTGGAAGGGTGGTATATATACCCATGAATGGTAAGACAGATGACCTTGCTTACTTCCATACTTATGATATGACTGTCCCCCATAACCTATGTTGATAACAGTGTGCTGACAGAATAATAACACATAAAAACCCCTTTGCCAGGATGCACAATGCCCACTAATGTTCGGAATAATAAACATCTAGAATAGCATACCATCATTTTGATTAGCCTTATCTTCCCTATAGGTTTCGGTACACCTGGCTTCACCTAGTAATGGAAAATGCATTTTGCTAGAAATGGGCCTGCTTTCATAGTAACTGATGAAAGGCAGATGAATAATGAATAGCACAAACGCATTTGTCCATTACTTGGCAGGGGGAGGATTGTTGGGGCACGTTTTTTGTAACCATACCCCAACAGAAGGCGTATGTATAATCAATATCAAATGGATACATGGCTTCCCTCCCACATAGACTTATAGACCACCTTTTTGCCCAGAAACCTAGACAATTGATGACACCAGACTTCCATGCCGAAAGCTGATGCCTGGTGAAGAAGACACCAGTGACATCCAGGGACATCCGCGCTGGAAGCTGTTGTTCCATATGTACATATATTCCCCTCACCAAAAATTTAGGTAAAGGTGACAAGAAGAAATGGAGAAGGAAGATTTCTAAAAGACTAAGCCTTATAAATATCCTTCCCGAAAAAAAGGAAGCATCACATTACAGTCCAGGTAAAAGGGGCCTGGGTCGATTTTTAGCCAAGACGGGGGGCGATATATATATACCGTCCCGAGAAAAGGGAGGATAGTATTTCAATCCATGTGGAGGGGGTGCCTGGGGTCTAAAATTTTATACTAGTGCCGTGGCTGTTTCTCTCTTTAGATTTTTTTTGTTTTGGTAATACTATATGTTCTATTTTGATGGGAGAGGCCTGGGGCGTCTATGAAATTGTATACTGGAGCCGTTGGCCATTTTGATTGGTGTTTCTTTCGGTGAATGAAAATGCCAGCCAATAGAAACTTTGGCGCGGCCAGCGAATGAAAACGGAGAGAGACAAGAATAAAAGAGGGTTTCTTTGCCAAAAGGCAGATTCAATCTGAGTCGCTCAGGGAGAGGACAGTCTTCAGTCGGGAGACCAGACCTTTGCCGGCACTTTCGAGAAAAGGTAAGCCATTTGTCATTATGACTTAGCGCCCCCCCCCTTTTTGTGTAGTAACCAACCTAGATTTCGCATGGGCCCTAAAGGGCTATAAAGTAACTTCAGGTCACCTCTATCTAAATTTTACTATGTAAATAGCATATCTCGTCAGTATAGACATGTTCCCAAATTTTAATTTATTTAAATAAATATCTAGAGAAATTTTCTTGTTTCCTCTCATACATATTTCATTCCTTTTGCTTTATGGTACTACCCCCCACCTTTAATTTCACAAATTGTACTAAATATAGAACTACCGACTCTGTTGGAATAGAGTTGTGTACTATATCTTTGCTGTGATATATTGACACAGCGACAGTTGCAAATTACGACTTTATTAGGGCTACTTTGAGGGTATCTATCTGTCAGGTTTTAGTATTGTTTGTACCTTTATGTGTTTCAGTGCGTTATTCCATCATATTTACCATTATACCATATTTTCTGATTCCTCGGGCTATTGTTACGCTGTTAGGAGGGTACGGCATGATGCAAACAGATTTGTATGTTTGACTATTGTTTGTGTTATTTGGGCTATAAAAATGCCTTAATATGAATTTATTTACAGTTGATCTGTAGAAATTATAGAGATCTGTTGCTATAATTTTCCTCTATGAAATAGCTCCCAGCGTCTTCAGTGGGTTGCTAAACCTCCAGAAGGAGTCTTTTATAGATTGCCCAATTTAATAACGATTTCATGGGTTGTCTGATGAAATTATATACTAGTGTCGTGGCTGTTTCCATCTTTAGACCTTTGTTCTGACAATATTATATGCTCGATCCCTGCTTTAACTCAACTCTTAATCAATTACAGAGTTTCCCCCCTTTTTTTATTTTATTTATCCTGTTTGCACAAATTGCATTACATGTGATGATGTAAAAACATATGTCGATAGTGCATCATTGACAGCTGTGCTTCTATTATACAACATTAAGGTCTTGCTGCGGGTTATATACATGGGGTTGTTGGCCTAAATTGCTATATATATATATATATATACTTAAGTAAGGAAACTTTAATAAGTCACATCGTGTATCCTCCCTTTTCATCTATCCAAACCGGGAACGCAACATAATCAACAATCAATCAACAATTCTGTAACCGTTTGCTTTTGTGAATGGAATAAATACCCAAATATGGCCATTTCTTATAAGCATCTGTGGTTTAGTAGTAAAATGCTCGCCTGCCACGCGGGCGGCCCGGGTTCGATTCCCGGCCGATGCATTTTTTAAATACAATTTTAAAACTCATTTATATGTAATATTATGGTCTTTTTTGGTAATGGTTGATTGAGTTGTTTGATTGATTGATTGATGATTGTTGTGGGCGCAGTCGTGTTTGCTGAGATAGTAAGGTATTCACACAGGGGAAAATAACGAGGACACAAGGTTGGATTGAAATAGGCCAGCGATCAAGGGAGAAAGGGGTGACTATGGGGTTCTTGATTAAGGCTAGGCTGTCACATAGTGAACATTGGACTTATCTGCGTGATGAGGAAGATGGTAGCGAGGTCCTGACTCTGGCAGGTCCAGCTGCTAACTGCTCTCGATGCTGTCCAGGTCCCAACTCGCTCCTATGATGCCGAGTTCCCAACTAACTAAACTGAGGACGAGATTTAACTCATTAACTATCCAATCTTCACATTGGATGACTGTCGACTCGTGGCCGTTTCTCATTGGTTCTTAGCTAACCCTGTTGGACTCTGATTGGATCTTTGCTAATCCTTTGTCTTGTTTTAACATGCTCCCGGAAGGGAAGGTTCTTGAACTCAGTTTTTATGAGTTCCTGGATAATAAAACCTGCTAATGACCGTTTCCTCTCTGATGGCCTTTCTCCCAGATTCGCTAAGCCTTGTTTTTATTAAAATCTTTGGATCATACATTGCATACATATTGTGGTGGGGTTACATCCAGTTATGTACAAATTATGACAGATGCGCCCCCTACATGTGAAGAATTCAAGAAGGGGTAGCTTGAGTGAATTCTGTAAAGGGAAAAATAATTTTTGTGGGAAAATTAATTATGGTTATTGAGAGGCTATATACAAGCATTGGTGGTGACATAAGAGATAAAAGAAGTGGTGTTGGTGAGATATTGGTTGATTATAAGTAAGAGAAATCAAAATATTCAATTATAAGAGATCAAAATGAATGCTATGGTGCATTGTTGGAAAAAACAAAAGTAAAAGGTGCCTAAATACTATTCTACTCGAGATGGGGAACAAAATCGAGGGAATTTTTCTATTAGGGCTTTTGAGAAATCAAAATTAAAATAAGTTGGGAGAAATCAAAGTGAATGCCTTGGTGCATGGTGAAAAAAAAAAAGAAAAAGGCTTTTTGTAAATCAAAAAAAAATAATAATAAAATATCTAATTTTAAAAGAAAACCAGTGAGTTTTCGTTGATAAAAATTTGTTTAGTTGTTGGTTTATGAACAAAATAAAAGAAGTTGTTATATAAATGGTAAATATTTGATTAAGATAAAAGATAAGTATTTGTTTAGGATAAATGGTAAATTTGATTAAGAATTTTGATTTTAAAATAATTAAAAAATAATAAAAGATGTAAAAGAATGGGGTAAGTAAAATGTAGAGTGAGGTTTCACAAACTCTCTTTGTGATAACATTACATGCCAAAGTCTATGTCACGCGGCGCAATCAGTTCTTTTTATTTGCCTCGTAGATTTTTGTCTTTCCCGTGCGACTCATGGGTAGAAGCATGATCTTTCCCAATTGTGCTTTATATTATGTATACAGGAGACATGGGAATCTAATTAACCTTACGTGTGTATGTTGTTTTTGTGATTGTGTTGTTTTCGAGATCTCAAGGCCGAGTGTATTATGTTAATATGTCCCGAGCCTTAATTCGTTCTAGGGATTTTTATGCAATTCCCTAGGGCACTTAAGATATGCTCGCCCGATATCCACTTTTTTTATCGGGGTCGTAACCGGAGTCGGATCTTTGAATACAGGGTTCGAGGAAAGTCCTCGACCTTTCTAAAGTGGTTGTTTATTCCTTTCGGAAGAAACGTAAGCTCGAAAGCTTTGCCACCTAATTTTTCCTATCCTTTAAGTGGTAATGTGCGTGTTTTGTTCGTATTTAACCTTGAGATCTGCGTGTTGTGCATTGGTTGTGAGTTTTTATGTATTGCCAAAATCCTAAAGTCTATTGTGCTTAGTGTGGGTAAATGTAAAAGTCTTTGGAAGTCTTTAAAAAAAAAAGAAATATAAGAATAGAAATGTTGAAATTCATTGGGATGGGGAAATGTATTAATATAATGATATTAATATAATTAAATTGTGTTTTTGTAAAAGTCGATATGTGTGTGTAAGCTCGTTGTACAGTTTTGTGGACCGTTAAAATTGTCGGATGGGAGAATGCGGTGACCTCAATTTTATTTTCGGGGGCGCGCGGGGGAGATTTCTAAATTTGTCCACCCTCCATTTGTGTAAGTAATTTGATGACCGATAAAAATGGCGGACGTCTTTAAGTCGCGCGGAAAGCAAATGGTCTCCATCTTACTTCGGGCTTTCTAATTGATTCGGGACTCTAAATCTATTCCCCTTTTGTGTAATTTGACATTTCCTGTCCTCCTAATTGATTTCTTGCGCTTCGTCTTGGGGCGCCCTAATTTGTCCTCTGGAAAGTTTTCTTTCAGTATCTCCCATATAAGATTTAGAAATTCTAAGATTGCAATGCCTATATGGAAGATGGCTTTTAAGAGGGAACTTCCTATATGGAAGACTGCTTCCTGTAGCTGGTAAAGCCGTTGGGGCCGTAGGGTATATATTACCATGTAACAACAACAACAACAAAAGCCTTTATTTAGGGCCTCTCGCCCTATACAGGATTCGCCAGTTCACAAGGGATAGGGAGAACACTGTGAGGCCTTTTTCCGGGATATAGTCTTGTGGAATCCAAATATCGCCATCGCTATATACCTATTCTTTGATATTTCATTAATCAGTGCCGGAAATGAAGGACAAAGTTGCCCCATTTTATCATTTAGTTTTCGTCTTTCCTCAGACAGAGCAGCACAGTCAAATAAGAAGTGCAACATCTCCGTTGTTATTCCTGATCCACAGAAAGTGCATTTCAGGTCTTCACGCCTCAATAAAATCAAATGGTGTTCTCTGAAAAAAATTGAAAGGGTTCTAAATTGTGCAATTAATCTGATGATAGGAAAAGGGAGTTCACTTAAGAAGTATTCTTCGGTGGTAAACGTTGTATATATGTCTCTATAGTGGGAATATAACTTTGATTGGGTTATTCTTGTTAAGTCGTTTTGTATTGTTTGCTCTATCGCAGTTCTTAATATTCCAGGGATAGCATTCCTTAGTGAATCAGGATCATTACAATAAGTAAGCCACGAGGATCCGTTATTATTGAGTAAATTGCTTAATTGTTTTATAAAACCGATGGGCGCACCTGTAGCACAGGATAATTGCCTCATTCTAGTTAAACATATTCGAGGCAGTCTATTTGTATCCATACTCAGCACCCTCAGCCAATATTTCAAGGTCAATTTCAGAGCTGTTATTATTAATGAGACGCGGCCTGTTTCTGGTCTTATTATGTATCCTGGTGTATATCTAGGCAAATTCAAAAACCTACGAATAAATGTATCTTGTATATGGTCTAATAAATCTTTATACTCTGTTGCCCAAATTGGAGCAGCATACATCAAAACAGCCATCACAATAGAGTCAAACAGTTTCATTGCAGAGTTTAATGAATTAATTTTTGATTTTGACAATATTGGGGTTGTAGCATTTATTGCGGCAAGTGCTTTTCCTTTGAAAAAGTTTGTGGCTTGAGTGGTTTTAGTTGTACTGACCAGAGGGTATCCCAAGTAATTATATCTTCTTGTTACCATCAGAGGTTTACCATTCCAGTACCATCTATCTTCTCTTGAGGGTTTACCACCATTGCGAAATACCATAACCTTCGATTTGGACTCGTTCAGTGTCATATAGTTCTCACCAAGATATTCTTTCAATATATTAATCTTTTTTTGGAGGTTTATCCTCGACTCCCCTATAATAGCAATATCATCTGCATACATCAGCAGGTGAACATCACCAAATTCCGGAAGGTATACACTCGTCAGATCTGAGTTGTCATACATTTTAATCAGGTCCGTCATGAATAATATAAAAAGTAATGGCGATAGTGGCTCTCCTTGTAAAACGCCTGAATGTATCTTAATATTTTCTGTAATTGATCCCCTCCATCTGACTGCCACAGTCGCCTGTTCGTAGTAATTTCTAATTGCATGTATAAATTGATAGCTCACGCCCAGATTGGTTAATTTCTATATATTACCATGTAAACTATTAATATAAATGGAGCGAGTTTATAGGGCATAATAAGAAGACAGATAACGCATATTATATGAAATATGGGATATTGGCACATTTTCTCCCATGTCTTCTCCACGAATTGGATTTTTTAATTATCGGGTTGGACTTCTATTGATTGTGGCGAATTTGAAATTGGATGTTTTTGCGGCTGGGCTATGTCGCGTTCCTTGCTACTATGTGTGAGTTGCGTAAATCGTTTTTTGGACAAAATGGTAGGATCTAAATGACTGTCAGGTTCGCTGTTCGCCAGTTTGGTGGTCAATGGTTCTGTTGAAGAAATGCTGTGTGTAGGAGTTTTAAGTGGAAACGTATAATCGTTCCTCTGTCGTAGATGGTGTAAATTTGTTATTGTTTGTATTGTGTGTGTGGTATGTTTTGTGTACGGATTTTGTTTATGTGGACTGTATCGGTGTCTCTTTGGAGAGGTTGGCTGGATTTATCGATACTTTTTGTTAATTGACAGGTTGGACAGATTTTTACCTGTTGTGCAATGTCTTGTGTCATGTTCTGCCAATAATATTGAGCGGAGATGAGCCTCGTCATCTTTGAGATGTTTGGATGGTTGTGTTGTGTGTGGATTGATTTAAGTAGTTTGTGAGTGGTTTTGGAACTATAATTTTAGTTACACCTTTTCGGGAAACGGTATGCAGTCCATTGTGATCAATGGTCAAGCTAGAATTTCCCGATGGGGAAGGCTGATGGCTCTTAATGAGGGAGGCGTCTAAGAAGCCACAGAACGGGTTACGAGTTATGATGTCCGTTTCATATTCTTGCACTCCGTTTATGTAACGAACCTCATATTCGTATCTCGATGGCCTTAATCTCCATCGAAATAATCTGCCTGACGGGTTTTTGATCTTTTTCAGCCACTGCAATGCGGGATGGTCAGAAAATATAGTAAATTTTCTGTCCATCAAACAGACGCGGAAATTATCCATACTCTCAACAATTGCTAGGCATTGTATTTCAGATATGGAATAATTTCGTTAGTGTAAACGCAGAGAGCGGCTGAAATTTTGGACTGTGTAGGTCTTCCCATCAGGGTAGACCTGTTTGAGGGCGCCTGCGATGCCGAGTGTTGAGGCGTTACAGTACACCTGGCATTGCAGACCTTCCTGGTAAAGGTGTAACGTGGGGTGCGTTGTAAGGCTTTCTTTCAGGCTAGTGAACGCTTTCTGGCATTCGTCATCCCAGACCCACATGACATCCCCTTTTAGAAGGTTGACAAGTGGCGTCCGCAAGCGGGCGTAGTCCGGAATGAACTTTTTATAAGCGTTAACAGCGCTTAAGAAAGATCGCAATGTTTTGCGATTGTGTGGTTGTTGGGTGGCGTGGATTGTTTCTATGTTTCGTGTAAATGGGGTGGTTGTTTTGGTAGTGGTTGTGCATGTGTTTGCGTGGTGTGGTTTTCGCTTTTTGGTGCGAGCGTCGCGCTTGTTGCGATGTTTGTGCGTGTGACTGTGGTGTGACGCCGTGTGGTCATATGTGTGCATTGTGTGTAAGTTGTCCTGTTGGATGGACACTGTCTGGGCATTGTTGTTGTGAGTGTCGTGTTTGTTGCGATGTACACGTGCGTGACGGTTGTGTGGTGACGTGTGATCACGTGTGTGTTTAGTGTGAGAGTTGCCCTGTTGGAGGGACACATTTTGTGCATTGTCGTGGTGAGTTGAGGCCGTTGTGGCCTTGTGCATTGAGGGCATATAAAAAAGGCAATTGGCCTTAGTGAAAAAATTGTGTTGTGCCTGCGCGTGACTAGATTGGCATGTGGGTGATTGGGTTTTGACCAATGGATGCGCGCATTGGGTGCCATGTGCGGAAGGTTTGTGTGCATGGTGAGTCCCTTGTGACATCGCTTGGCACTCCCAATATGTGTATTCATTGGGTACATGGTTGAAATTATAGGTAGGGGTAGACAATGGAGCGCCAAGCTGGAATATAGTGCCGTTGTTAAAGTCTATTGCTATTTTAAAATTACGGAGGGTATTTATGCTGAGAATTCCAAATGGCAGAGGTGCTTTCACCACATGGAAATTCTCTTTTTTAGTTAGTTTTCCTATTGTCAAGGGGAGGATTATTTTACCTATTGTTGTTACAAGACCGTTTATGGCCTGTAGGTCTATGGACTGTTTCTTTAATTTTAAATTATGGAGGTTTTTAAAATTTTATATAGGTTATAGGGCACTATATTCAAACTTGCGCCTGTATCAATTAAAAATGGGGGTGACAGTTCAGGGGTTAGGGACAGTTTTATAGTCAATTGGTTGACGAAAAGGGTTTGTTGGTGCCTTCCTACCTTAGTGACGAAAGGCTTGGGCGGCTTGTACGTCTTTGGCGTGTTGTGGAGGTGTGGGTCGCCGGGCGTGCTGCTGAGTTGAGGCTGTTTGCACTGCCCGTGCGCTCGCGTAGTGAGTTGGGGCTTT
Organism: Cordylochernes scorpioides; assembly: GCA_030710605.1. Classification (NCBI taxonomy): domain Eukaryota; kingdom Metazoa; phylum Arthropoda; class Arachnida; order Pseudoscorpiones; family Chernetidae; genus Cordylochernes; species Cordylochernes scorpioides. The sequence goes on along the minus strand of CP092881.1, from coordinate 4,359,290 downwards.
TTGCACTGCACGTGCGCTCGCGTGTTGAGTTTGTTGGGATGGGCCAGTCCACATACTTGTTTTTTTCTGGGCACTGGTGTATGGGTCCGGCTTGGTGGTTGGTGGCTCCTCGGGGTGGCGCGTCAGGTCGCCCGGTCCCATGGCGGCGATAGCTCCGTCCATCTCCCGGTCGGTCGCTCGGAGAAGTTGGTGGGCGGCGTGTGTCCCGTCGGCGGGGCCCCGGTCCCACTCGGCGCGTCGGGTCAACTTTCCTTCCTGGAGGGCGGCGGTCAACTGAAGTAAAACTCCCACCAGGGTGCGTCGTGCAATTTCCTTTTTCTCCCCTATCCCGCTGCCGCTCTGTTTCGCTCGTTCGTTTTCCATTATATCCTGTCGACTCACTGTAATATTACGGTCCTTTTTGGTGATGGTTGATTGAGTTGTTTGATTGATGATTGTTGTGGGCGCAGTCGTGTTTGCTGAGATAGTAAGGTATTCACACAGGGGAAAATAACGAGGACACAGGGTTGGATTGAAATAGGCCAGCGATCAAGGGAGAAAGGGGTGACTATGGGGTTCTTGACTAAGGCTAGGCTGTCACATAGTGAACATTGGACTTATCTGCGTGATGAGGAAGATGGTAGCGAGGTCCTGACTCTGGCAGGTCCAGCTGCTAACTGCTCTCGATGCTGTCCAGGTCCCAACTCGCTCCTATGATGCAGAGTCCCCAACTAACTAAACTGAGGACGAGATTTAACTCATTAACTATCCAATCTTCTCATTGGATGACTGTCGACTCGTGGCCGTTTCTCATTGGTTCTTAGCTAACCCTGTTGGACTCTGATTGGATCTTTGCTAATCCTTTGTCTTTGTCTTGTTTTAACATGCTCAAGGAAGGGAAGGTTCTTGAACTCAGTTTTTATGAGTTCCTGGATAATAAAACCTGCTAATGACCGTTTCCTCTCTGATGGCCTTTCTCCCAGATTCGCTAAGCCTTGTTTTTATTAAAATCTTTGGATCATACATTGCATACATATTGTGTTGGGGTTACATCCAGTTATGTACAAATTATGACATATATATTATACAAGAATGACATCCACGGCGCCAATTTATAATTGTAACAAATAGTATTTGAATAAAAGCATTTAATCGGTAAAACCGGGCAACGCCCGGGTCATTCGGCTAGTAGAATATAAGTTATACCATTAACCTCATTTTTTATATTAATTTTAAAGGCAATAATTTGCAATTTATTCACAAAAATAGATCTATATAATTGTATGAATTTCTCTCGTTATATTATCAATCAAAGCTCATCTTTCATACTTAAAAGCCTTAAAGAGGGCCCTTTAGAAACATGACCCTATTCTCTCCCCACCTAGAAGAAGATTCCTTCAATTCTCCAGATTCCCACCCTAACAAACACCATCAATTACTCCAATGGCTAATGGTCATTCAATGGAGTGGGCGCAGCAGTGGTATTCCCACCTCTCTATGCACCACTATACCTCAAGAGCCACAATTACTGTGCATGGTCTCAGGTGGAACTACTGGCCATCAATACAGATCATGCCAAGAAAATATATCGCCTTCGCATCTGATTAAATGGCAGCCCTACACGCCATCTGCTGTCCTCATGTTCCAAGAACCCCAATTATTGCGGAGATAGTTAGAAAACTCAATACTCTCTGGAAGGTGTCCAGCTTAGCTGGGTCCAGAGCCACTTGCATCAAGGGAAACGACCAAACAGATCAAAATGCATAAATGATGGCCCACTCCAATTTACCTCTGCACTTTGGCACCTTTCTCTATAATCTTTCTCTAATCGCATTAAAGAATTTGTCATACAGCTATGGACTAGCCTATATACAACAGATCACTCTACAAGATATATCAGAAGAGTGGCAGCTTTTCCCAGACTTCTAATTTACATGCTTCAAAATATACTATGCAACACCACATTCACAACATTGAGAGAAAATGACTTTGTACAAGCGGATGTTGGAAAAATATTAAAAATAGACTCATCTGCCCGCATAGTCAAGAAGTTAACCAAACTGTCGATCACCTCCTTTTCAGATGCCCCTATTATCATATCCTGAGATTCCAGGCTGGGGTCCTCCTCAGTATCAACACATTTCATGAAAATACTTTAAGAAACCTCCATAAAAACCAATCGGCCTAATGATTCGGATCAGTTGGATGTTCACCGCAACAACGATACAAGAAGTTTGAAGATTAACTCAGATAGTCAGTGACCTCTGTACATGGCCTAGGTTATGCACATTCTTATATTATTAAATACTAGCGGACGTACCCGGCTTCGCCCGGGTTTTACCCGAGTAAAGGTTTTTCTAACGAATCTCTCAATAAAGTGAACATTTTTTCCCGGTCCCTTGAAAAATACTCGATAAGTTGAATAAAATCAATAATAATTGGTTCCCTCGGTAATTGGAAGTTAAAGGAATAGTATCTTGCCTTGGAATTGTATCATTATTCTTGTCTAAAATAAATTGCCGTGTCCTCCTGAATTTTGTCTTTCCTAATTTTCTACATTACAAAATCATTGTATCATCATGATAATATTTAGAGCAGATTGTTGAGTTATTACAGATAAATTAGAATATTTACCTTGATTATTTTTAGGCGAAAAGTTATTTCAAAAATTTTATTTGCTAGAAACCTTCCCAGTACTATACTAAATAACTTCCCAAAGTTTCATGGCATTCCAATGAGCGGTTTGGTCAGGCATAAAGGACAGACAGACAGACACACACACACATACATTCATTTTTATATATATAGATACAGTTAAACCTATCTATAGCGCCCCCTCTTGGGACCCACCAAAATAGGGTTCAATAGAGAAGGGGTGCTATAGACAGGTCACTTTTAATGTAAATCGCATCATACTACTAATCAGGCGCTATAGGGAGGGAAACGCTATTTAGAGGGGGGCGCTATTGACAGGTTTAACTGTATATTATATTTAATACTAGGCGAATGACCCGGCTTCGCCCGAGAAATCCCTTGGGTGCAATTTCCTTCATACTAAAAGTATATCAATAATAAATATTAGAAGTGCCATAGAATAGCAATACAGAAGTAACACATAAACTACAGGAAAAAAGTGTGTGTGATGGCAAAAATTGTATTATATTAGTGTTTAGGTATTTGATTTAATTATTATAGTTGATATAATAATATATTTATATTTATATTATATACTAGCGGACGTACCCGGCTTTGCCCGGGTTTTACCCAAGTAAAGGTTTGTCTAACAAATCTTTCGATAAAGTGAACATTTTTTCCCGGTCCCTTGAAAAATACTCGATAAGTTGAATAAAATCAATATTAATTGGTTCCCTCGGTAATTGGAAGTTAAAGGAATAGTATCTTGCCTTGGAATTGTATCATTATTCTTGTATGGACGTACCCGGCTTCGCCCGGGTTTTACCCGAGTAAAGGTTTGTCTAACGAATCTCTCAATAAAGTGAACATTTTTTCCCGGTCCCTTGAAAAATACTCGATAAGTTGAATAAAATCAATATTAATTGGTTCCCTCGGTAATTGGAAGTTAAAGGAATAGTATCTTGCCTATGAATTGTACCATTATTCTTGTCCCAAATAAATTGACGTGTCATCCTGAATTTTGTCTTTCCTAATTTTCTACATTACAAAATCATCGTATCATCATGATAATATTTAGAGCAGATTATAGAATTATAACAGATAAATTAGAATATTTATCTTGATTATTTTTAGGCGAAAAGTTATTTCAAAAATTTTATTTGCTAGAAACCTTCCCAGTACTATACTAAATAACTTCCCAAAGTTTCATGGCGTTCCAATGAGTGGTTTGGTCAGGCATAAAGGACAGACACACACACACATACATTCATTTTTATATATTATATATAATATAAATGAGTTTTCAAAATTGTTTTAAAAAATGCATCGGCCGGGAATCGAACCCGGGCTGCCCGCGTGGCAGGCGAGCATTCTACCACTGAACCACCGATGCTTTAAAAAAATGGCCATATTTAGGTATTCATTCCATTCCGGATTAGTCCGCGTAAAAAAAAGTTCTTCAAATGAAAAAAGAAATAGCCATAAATACTAATCAAAATGCAGCCGAAAATTTTCCTCAGGTTTATAAAAAGCGACATGCAAAATTTGGTACCAATTGGTTCAGTAGTTTTTGAGCTTATCGCGAAACAGACAGACAGACAGAAATTGACTTTTATATATATATAGAGATATTTTAATATATTATAATTAATATCCGCCCGTGTACACGCCAATATTTTATTTATCTTGTTCTGTTTGTAAATATAGTTTCATTTTTATGTCATAGTGTAATTAGCCCTTAGTAGAGAAAATTAACTTGAATCAGCAAAACAAATTAAATAAAAAATATTCCACTTTAACCAACAACCAATAAATATACAAATGAATGTATGTGTGTGCCCTTTATGCCTGACCAAACCACTCATTGGAACGCCATGAAACTTTGGGAAGTTATTTAGTATAGTACTGGGAAGGTTTTTGAAAATTAATTTCTTGAATATCCTTAGAGTTATTTGTAGATTTAACTCGAAAGCAGCGCTCCCATTGCGACGATGATAACAAGTTTTTGTATCTATAAGTTTTATTATCACTAAATTTATTATCTTAAAGATTATTTATCAAAAGTAAGATTTTCTACCTATTAATTGCGCATAAGTCAAAGTTAGTTATCGAGTATTTTCCAAGGGACTGGGAAAAAATGTTCACTAGATAAAACGATGATTTTGTAATGTAGAAAATTAGGAAAGACAAAATTCAGGATGACACGGCAATTTATTTGAGACAAGAATAATGATACAATTCCAAGGCAAGATACTATTCCTTTAACTTCCAATTACCGAGAGAACCAATTAATATTGATTTTGTTCAACTTATCGAGCATTTTTCAAGGGACGGGAAAAAATGTTCACTTTATCGAGAGAGATTCAAATTTACGAGTTTCAAATTATCAAAATATATCTATTATTTTGACAATTTGAAACTCCTAAATTTGAATCTCTCGATAAAGTGAACATTTTTTCCCGTCCCTTGTCTTGTCTCAAATAAATTGCCGTGTCATCCTGAATTTTGTCTTTCCTAATTTTCTACATTACAAAATCATCGTTTTATCTAGTGAACATCTTTTCCCGGTCCCTTGAAAATACTCGATAACTAACTTTGACTTGTGCGCAATTAATAGGTAGAAAATATTACTTTCGATAAATAATCTTTAAAATATTAAACTTAGTGATAATAAAACTTATAGATAAAAAAACTTGTTATCATCGTCGCAATGGGGGCGCTGCTTGCGAGTTAAATCTATAAATCTGCAAGTAACTCTAAGGTTATTCAAGATATTCAAGAAATTATTTTTTAGAAACCTTCCCAGTTCTATACTAAATAACTTCCCAAAATTTCATGGCGTTCCAATGAGTGGTTTGGTCAGGCATAAAGGACGGACAGACACACACATACATTCATTTTTATTTATATAGATATTTATTATATATAAATCTATATATAATATTTTAAAATAAAATAATACCACAAATTTCAAGGGTCATTAACATCGAATTACTCAGTTTCTTGTTTTTATAGTGGTGACCCTAACTTTTATTTAATTTATTTCTGTATATACAAGGGGGGATTAATAAATAAGGTGAATTATCTTATTTCTTAAAAATTAAAAAAGCAAAAATAATTTAAACTGTTGTTTATGTTGTTTTGACCATTTGATCACGCAGAATGCAACTGAACTAAGTATTTATTTATTAATTTATCTTTTTATAACATGGTTATATATCTAAGAATGTTTACAAGTCGAGACTGCAGTGTTGCCAGATCAATCATAACATGTTTCCTTTAAACAAAAATAAAAAAGGATTGCAGTTCTCCTAGTCTCTATAACGCAAAGGTTTTCTCACTGTTCTACCACTGCGGGTTCGCACACTAGGAGAAGTAGATGATTCTTCACCTTTCTTGGCAACGTCCTCCCTTGGATCATATGCTCTTCTGTTTTCGGAAGTGGGTCTTCCATGATCTTGTATGTTGTCATCCATGGCTGTCCCTGCTTGAGATCCAGGAGTGCTTGGACTTTGAATTGTTGGGGCAGAATCTTCTACACTGAACTTTCTCGGTCTAAGGTGAGACCTGTTCCTGCGGTATTCAGACCCACTTGGTGTTTTCACCATATATGAGCGTGGAGTTTCATGCTTTGCGGTCACTGTTGCCGGAACCCATTTTCTATGCCTTTCCTGCAACATGATGTTGTCTCCTACTTCCAAAGGTCTCAAAATTCTCTTTGGACTTCCTGCATACTTTTGTTGATGGTCTCTCAATTTTTGGTAATTCTTTGTTGTGTCAAACAGTGGTTTCAACTGTTGTCGGGTGTATGTCGAAAGAGTTCTCACAGATCTTCCCATAAGCATTTGGGTCGGAGATGGCAAGTCATACTTAGGTGTGTTGTTGAACTCCATCAAAGCCAGATTGGGATCTCTTCCTGACTTCACAGCTTTAATTATCAGTCCTTTGATGGTTTGAATTGTCCTCTCAACTTGTCCATTAGATCTTGGATATTTGGGACTGGAGGTTTGGTGTTTGAATTCATATTTCTGAGCAAATTTTTTGAATCCAGTAGAGTTAAAAGGGGGTCCATTATCCGAAACTAGAGTTCTTGGAATTCCATGAGTCCTGAAAATGGTTTTCAACTGCATGATGGTTTCGGTTTCTCTTTTGCTTGATAATTTCCGGATTTCAACAAACTTTGAGTGGTAATCGACAACCAAGATGGAACTAGTTCCACTCACCTCCATGAAATCTACAGCAATTTTTTCCCATGGAAATTCAGGGATTTCATGAGCTATTCTTGACTCCTCAGGATTCTTTCTTGAATATTCCTGACATGTTCTGCACTTTTCCACTTCATTTTCTACTTGTGTTATCATGCCTGGCCAGTAAAATGCAGATCTTGCTTTTTCTTTGGAAGCTGCTATGCCCTGGTGTGATGAATGAACAACCTGCAGGATTTCTTTTCGAAGAGTCGATGGCACCATGATGCAATTTCCTTTGTAAACAATTCCGTCACTCACATGAATTTCATCTTGAAATTGCCAGTAGGGTTTTGCTTCATCACAGACCTTAGTTTTATATTTCGGCCATCCATTCTTTGCATACTCCATTAGTTGTATCAAGGTGTGGTCCCCATGAGTTTCCTTTTGTAGTCTCTTTATTTTTTCATCTGTGGTAACCAGCAACATGTGCACCGATTCAGTTTGACCTTCTAAATAGCTTGTGTCCACCTCATCTTTTAATGGATCTCTAGACAGATGGTCAGCTACAAACATGTTTTTCCCTGGTGTAAACTTCAAAGATATTTGAAATCTCATCAGACGTAAGACCATTCTTTGCAGTCTTGGGGAAAGCTTTTCTAAAGGTTTCTTAACAATACTCAGGAGAGGTTTGTGGTCAGTTTCCACAATAACATCATTTCCCCAAATATAGTACTGGAAGCGTTCACATCCAAAGACTATAGCCAAAAGTTCTTTCTCTATCTGTGCGTATTTTCTTTGAGCTGCATTCAGGCTGAAGGACGCATACTCAATTGCATGTCCCCCTTGCATGAGCACTGTACCAATACCATATTGGCTTGCATCAGATGAAATGGTGATTGGCTTGGTTGGGTCAAAAAATGTCAATATTGGAGCATTCGAAACCATATCCTTGAGTTTTTCAAAACAATCATTTTCTTCGCCTCCAAATTTCCATTCACTCTTGTTGCTTATCAATTTCCTTAGAGGTGCAGTCTTGTCAGAAAGATTAGGAATGAATTTGCCAAGGTACGTTACCATACCTAAGAATCTTTGGACTTCAGTCTTGTTCTCAGGTCTTTTCAACTTTTGTATTGCCTCTGCTCTTGAAGCTTGAATGGCTATTCCATCTCGACTGATTATATGGCCTAAGAAATTTACTTTGTCGACAGCTATCTGCTGCTTCTTGGCATTGAGCTTGACATTATTTTCTTCCAACCTTCGAAGAACTGTTTCGAGGTTTCGGTTGTGCTCTTCCATTGTGCTTCCATAGATCAAGATGTCATCCATATAGCAAGCAGTTCCCTGGAGACCTGAAAGAATATTGTTTATGCATCGCTGTAATACCTCCGATGCACTGTTCAATCCATAGGGAAGTCGCTTGAACCGGAATCTTCCAAAGGGAGTCGCAATGGTGCACAGGTTGGTGCTTTCTTTGTCTAATGGGACTTGCCAGAAAGCTGATGATGCATCAAATACAGAGAAAACTGTAGCACCTTTCAGTTCAGAAAATATTGTTTCAGCTGTTGGCAGAATATAGCGCTCTCTCTGAACATACTTGTTTAGTTCCCTGGGGTCCATGCAAATTCTGACATCTCCAGAAGGTTTTTGTACCACTACAATAGGGTGTGTCCATTCGCTTGGTTCTTCAACTTTTTCAATAATGTCAAGTTTTTCCATCCGTTCCAATTCTGCTTTAACTTTTTCTCTAATGGAAAAATGAATTTTTCTGCTTGGAGCAATAACTGGAGTTGTATTTTCATTTATTCTAATCTTGTGTTCAATTGGCAGTCTTCCTATGCCTTCAAATATATTTTTGTGCCTGTTCAAAATTTCTTTTGCTGAATTGTTTTGCTGTATTTGGACAGCATCACATTTCTTAATTAGTGAAAGCTTTTCAATAGCTTCTATTCCTAAAATTGGTTGATAGTATCCATCAGCAATGAAAAATTCTAGACTTTCCGTCTTATTTTTAGTTTTGCAATTTAGTGTGGCAATTCCTTTTATCTTGATTTCATGTCCTGTATATGATGTTAGCTTTCGGTTAGTCTGAAATATTTCCAAACCTTTCATTTGTCTGGTGAATGTGTATGGCAAAACATTTACTTCTGCTCCAGAGTCCAACTTGAAACATATTTCCTTTCCATTCACTATGATGGATTTTTTCCATTCCAAAGTATGAACTACTTTTGCTTCATGTATTGACCATACAGTTTCTTCTGTTTCATCATTCAGACTTCTGATAGCTGAACTTTTACAGAAAGCTGCAAAATGATTAATCTTTTTGCATTTGGAGCATCTTTTACCCCATGCAGGACAATTTTTTGCTCTGTGAGACTTCCCACACCTTTGGCATTTGAATTCTTTTTCAGATTCTTGATTTTGTTTTGGACTGTGTTTCTTTTCATATTTTCTTATTTGACAGATGTTCTGGTTGTTCTGCATGATCTTGATCTGTTGCTTGCTTATTTCATCTGTTTTGCACATTTCAATGGCTTTTAGAAGAGTTAAATTGGGCTCTCTTAAGAGGCGTTCCTGCAAAGCCTTGTCTTGTATCCCATACACAATGCGATCCCTAATTAAACTATCCATTTGTGATTCAAATTCACATGATGTGGATAATCCTTTTAGTTCTGTTATAAAACTGTCGATGGATTCACCATCCTTCTGGGTCGCTGAAAAAAATTTGAATCTTTCAAAAATGACATTCTTTTTAGGCTCACAAAAATCATCAAATTTGTTTATTACAAGATCGAAATTTTCTGCTTCATCTTCTTTTAAATGAAATGTGTTGAAAACTTTCAAGGCTTCTTCGCCAATAAAATTTATAAAATGGCAACTTTCAGTTTATCAGGCTTTGTGGCTTTTTCTGTTGCTTCAAGATAAAGCATTAATCGCTGTTTGAACCTTCGCCAATTTTCCGCTACATTTCCGTGCAAGGCGAGTTCGCTAGGCCTAACAAAGTCCATGTTTTCTTTTTTTTCACTAATATTTTTCAATAATATATTTATTTGAAAAAGTACTCACTTTTCCGCTGCCACCATGTTGTTTATGTTGTTTTGATCATTTGATCACGCAGAATGCAACTGAACTAAGTATTTATTTATTAACTTATTTATTTATTTATTTCGTCTCAATTTACAGGTGTTACATTCGAGCACAGCTCGCGAGTCACCTTGTCCTGGCTATTTACACATGGCGAGTTGGTGGAGTAAAAGTGGTCCCCCTAGGCCTTGCAGGAGGGCAGCTGTTGGGCGATGAGCTCTTGACTAAGTGGCAGGGCCGGGTCGTCGGAATCGGGGATTGATATCTCCTTTATTTTGTAGAATATCTTGTATGGTTGGATTATTTGAGTTTTGCATTTGAAGGTATAATTTCTTAACGGAAGTTTGGTACATATCTTCTAGATCGGGTTGGTTCAAGTCCTCCTTCAGTATCTTGTTTGATAGGTTGAATGGAGCTCCTAAACTTGCCCGAAGGCAGATTCTCATGAATGCGTTTACCCTATTTTTGTCTGTGGCTGTAATATATTTGCACCAAACTGGGAGTGCGTATGTTACTATCGGGAGGATACAACTTCTGTATAGAGTAAACTTTTGTTTTGTAGTCAATTTGCTTCTATAGTTGAACAGGCTTGATAATGTTATTTTGGCGATTTTTGCTTTCTTTATGATATTTTTGACATGCATGTTGAATTTCAACTTGGAGTCTAAGGTAACTCCAAGATATTTAACGCTGTCAGTCCAGTTAATAGGGCTCTGGTTTACCTTCAGGATGGATTGTGGCTTGAATTTTTTATTGTCTAGTGGAGGAAAAATTATTGCCTGAGACTTTTTTGGGTTGATGTCTAATTTCCAATCATTGCACCATTTGGTTATACTGTTTATGTAATTTTGGAGTTGTGTGGTTATTATTCCTATTGATTTGGAGTTTGATCAAATTGCTGCGTCATCTGCGAAAAGTTTTATTTGACATTTTGGATGTGGAGGGAAATCGTTGATGTAGATGTTGAATAGGTAAGGTCCAAGGATAGAGCCTTGAGGGACTCCAATCTGGGTTGGTTTTGCCGTGGTTATATAATTCCCTTGCTTAATTGAAAAGGTTCTGTCCTGCAGATAGTTTTTCAAGAATTTGATAAAATCCCTTGGAAATTGATTTTTTGTTATTTTTGCTATCAAGCCATCATGCCATACTCTATCAAAGGCTTTGGTAAAGTCTAGAAAAACAGCACCTACTGCCTCCTTGTGGGACTTTCTTATTTGGATGTAGTCTATTACTGTGATTAGCTGTTGGGTTGTGGAGTGTCCTTTTCTGAATCCAAATTGTTGAGGAATGATAAAGTTAATAGAATCCATGTATGACTGCAATCTGCGAAGAACGATTCTCTCGTATACCTTACCGATGGTAGAGAGAAGGCTGATTGGTCTGAGATCTTCAGGTGATTTGACAGGTGATTTTTTTGGAATGGTTATGATAATGGCATGTTTCCATGTCTTCGGGAAGTAGCACAGGTGTAATGCAGCATTGAAGATCCCAGCGAGGAAAACTATCCATTTGATGGGGAGGTTTTTAGTCATTTGCGGCGTAATATTGTCGTGGCCTGGAGCTTTGTGATTACCTAGGTTTTTAATCACTTCCTTGACTTCATTTGGCGTTGTCATTGATAGTATATTCCCTTGGGGATGATGGCAAGTGTTATCTGTTAGGTACGACGGAACCTCATCCTCCGCCTTGGAAAAGTGTTTGGAAAAATGCTCTGAAAGATCATTTCCAATTTCTTTGTCGGTCAGCAAGGTTTTTCCATTTGCGTTTAAACTAGTGATTTTGTCAGTTTTTTTTCCTAATGGGTTTTGTTTTTTTCCAGAAGTCTGTTGGGCTCGATTCAAGTTTGCTTAAAAAACTATTCCAATTTTTCAGATTTCTCTGCTTCAAGGGCTTGATTTACCTTTCCTTGAAGATTGAGGTAAGTAGCTCTATGAGCTGGATCCCAGGTTGATTGCCATCTTTTCCTAGCTTTATTTTTCTCCCTTATTAAGGCTTTGGTTTTTGGGTTCTTTATTAATTTGGAAGATGAGACTATGGTGTTTTTCGAGTAGCTATTATTAATTTTTTCGTTTAAAATTCCAACTGCTGAATCAATGTCTACTTCAGTTTTCAAGGGGAGTCTGGGGGGCGTGGTGGAGATTAGATCTTGTTGAAAATGAACCCAATTAGTTACTCGGCTGAGCTGGGTTGTGAATTCATCCTTTGGGCAATTCAATTCAAAGATTACAGGGAGATGGTCAGATGATAAATCGTCGGTGGTTCTGGCCTTTGGGGTCCAGGGAATGTTTTTAAGTACAGCGAAGTCTAGGAAATCGGGATTGCCGAGTGGACTGTAATGCGTGGGTGACGAAGGTGCGACAATGTCGAGGCTTTCTCTTTCAGAGAAATTGTGCAGCACGATTCCACTGTTATTTGAAGTCCTTGATCCCCAAAGAGGGTGTTTGGAGTTCCAGTCTCCTGCAACGATTATTGAGTGGTTGTCTTTTATCAGTTGGTTCAAATCTTCTTCCAATAATGGTGCATCAGGCTTCTTATAAATTGCTGTGATTTGCAAGAGGGTTTTTCCATCTGGTTTTATCAAAATTGAAGTATTTTCCAAGTTTAAAGTATGAATCAGCATATTTTTATATTTAAAAAAGGATTTTATAATGATGGCTGTTCCCCCACCCTTTCCTGTAATTCGATCAGTTCTAATGGTTTGATAGTTCCTGAACTTTAGATCAATTGAGGGTTTAAGGTGAGTTTCACTGAGCAGAGCAATGTCAATTGAGTTATCTTCTAAAAAGTGCAATAATTCTTCTTTCTTTGATCTGATTCCGTTGCAATTCCAAGCAATAATTTTAAAAGGTAATTTTCAATTCATTGTAGGTATGTTTTGATTACTTGCATCAATTTTTCACACAGGTCCTTAGTTTCAGAACGAGAAGTTTTTCTTGTCACAATCTCAGCATTGCTTTGGTTTTGTTGTTCTACAATTTTCGGCAGTGTTTCAGATCTTTTTGAAATGGGAAGTGGGTTGTTAGGTTTGTACTGACCAGGGTATCTTGGCTGTTGCTGATGTACTCTTGGAAACTTAGGGCATCCGCGGTAATTGGCTGTGTGCGCTTCTTCGCAGTTTGCACACTTTGGGGGAAGTTGTCTTGACTTTCTTGGGCAGTCCTTCGAATGGTGCTCCTCGGCACACTTGACGCATTTTGGTTTCAGGAAGCAGTTAAGTTGACCGTGCCCGAAACCCTGGCAGTTGAAGCATTGAGTCACATGGTTTGTTGTTCTGAAAGATTCTACTGCAATTTTCTGATAGAGAAGTTCAGTTATTCCGTAAAATTTCTTGTTTTGTTCATTTTTCGGTAATTCTACCAGTACTAAATTCATTGGACTTTTAGTTGATTGTCTATGAATTCTCTTCACAGAGGTCTCAGTAAAGCCCATTGTTGCAAGTTCTATTGCTATATCTTCAGTCTTATAGGCTGTTGTCACGCCCTTTAATACCACTTTGAGCGGTTTTTCTTCTTGGAGTCTATAAGAGTAGCCGCCATTATTTTTTTGAACATATTCCCTGATTTTTTTGAAGAGTGAAATATTTTTGGCCTTGATAATGTGCTTATTTCCTGAGATCGTACATTGGAATTTATCTGTGCACAGGTCTTTTAGCTCTTTCTTTTTATAACCTGGTTATATATCTAAGAATGTTTACAAGTCGAGACTGCAGTGTTGCCAGATCAATCATAGAATATTAAAATATAACATCGAGAGACCATTTAAGGTGTTCTGTTCTTTTTTCCCACGCGAGACTTATAAATAAACAAAAATGGAAGCTCCCTTGAAGGATTGCACCACGCTTGAACAACGTGCAGTTATTCGTTTCTTGAATGCAGAAGGTATTCAAGCATCTCAAATATGCCAAAGAATGAAAAATATCCATGGTGAGGCTTGTTTGTCTCAAAAAACATTTATAAATGGGTTAACGAGTTCAAAAATGGACGAATTACATGTACCGATATTGAGCGACCAGGACGACCAAGTGTTACAAGCGACGCCAAGCACGATAAATGCGGTTGAAAACTTAATTTTGGAGGATAGAAAAATATCCATTTTAACCATAGCCGACAATTTAAATATAAGCTATGGGGAACTGTGCACACCATTATTAAAGAACAATTGCAATTTAGAAAAATATGCTGCAGATGGATTCAACCTTTCCTTAATTTGAACCAAAAACTTAACCCGGGTTTTAAAGGCTCTGTTAAAGCGGTATGAAGAGGAAGGTGATCATTTCCTTGACCAAATTCTAACTGGAGATGAGAGCTGGTGTTACCATTATGATCCTTCGACAAAACGTGCATTTATGGAATGGAAACGAGGCGACTCTCCAAGACCAAAAAAAAAAATCAGGTCTCAACGTTCGGCTGGTAAAGTTTTGTTAACAATTTTTTGGGATGTTGATGGACCAATCTGTCTTGATTTTTTATCCTCAAGGCAACGTATGAACAGCGACCTTTGTTGTGACATTCTTGTAAATAAGCTAAAGCCCAGTATAAGAAACAAAAAAGAGGAAAGCTTATTAAAGGTGTTCTCTTCCTTCATGATAATGCAAGGCCGCATACATCATGTAAAACTGTATCTACAATCATTAAATTAGGTTTTGAAGTTTTAGAACATCCTGCATATAGTCCAGACCTAGCCCCCTCTGACTATTTCCTTTTTGGACTACTAAAGAAGGAGTTAAAGGGAAAGCGATTTGACTTGGATGAGGATGTCCAGAAAGTGGTGCAAGATTTTTTTCACACGCTTCCTAAGAGTGCCTATAAAGAGGGTATTTACAAGTTGCCAGAATGTATAGAAAGCCAAGGAGATTATTTTGAATAAATCAAGTCCTAATTTCTAATATCGTTCTTATTTTTTAAAATAAATTATAATTCACCTTTTTATTGATCCCACCTTGTATGTTATAAATAAAATTTGTTAAAAATGGAGTCAAGCGCGCCAGTCTAATTGTTGAATTAAAACTGTCATTACAAAAGGGGGTTCCTGTAAGATTATATTTATTACACAACAAATTAAATTCACATATTTTAAAACCTCTATGCTGCATGTTCGAAAGGTAAGAGGAAACAGAAACTCACCCAGGTTGGTTGTCTATTGCACCAAAGATTTTTTGTACAGAGCAAGTGATGTTATAATTCGTGACGTCAAGGAAATTTAAATGTTAGAACTTTCTAATATGTATATTCAAATTTGAACATATTATATAGCTAAATAGGTTAAACCCTGGCACACAATCTCTTATATATTCGAATTAAGGTATGGAAACTATATTTAAAATAAATTTATTAATCAAAAGTTATATTACATAATTATTGATGGAATTTTTAAAAAATTGATTCCACAGTTGGGCGCCATTGGAAGAATTATGCAAATTCCAAATTTTCATTAGCTAAATATCTGCTAATATGTATGCGGATCGTTGAAGTCACACGGCCAAGTGGTCCCTCCATCTCAACGCAATTCCACTGTCGTTGCAGCTTTCCTCTTCTGATGTCTTCAGCCACGTGCTTTTCTATCTTCTCAACATAGTCAGGGTAATTCAACCTGGACTTCAAATCTTGTAGTATTCCTGTGGTGTCGCTAAATAGGAACTCGGCTCGTCTATTAGGATCCTGTTCCAACAAGTAGGAATATAAGGTGACATGGCTCTTTCCCAACTTGTGATTGTGCATCTTTTTTACTTGTTTCTGACACATCTTCCAGATTTCCGATGTCTGTATATCGAAGTCAATTTCTAGAGGCATTGCGGCTGGAAAATGATAGAGAATGTAATATTTAAATAATATTTTTTGAGCAGCCATGAAATTCAGGTCAAATTTTATTTCCTTTAAAATCTTTAGTAAAGGGACTTTATCTACATTATCCAAGAAGATCTTTAGTGATTCTATAGGCACTGTTTCATCTGAATCATATAATTTTTCAAAATTATTAAAATTAACATCAGCTCCTGCTTCTCTAAGATCATTCATAGCATCACTCCTATCATACATATATGCCAGGTCAAATGCTGTAATACCATTTATATCTTTTAAATTCAAGTTAACGCTTAATTTGATGAATAACTGTATCATTTCAATGCTAGATTCTTGATGTAGAGCACACATGAGAATAGTATTTAACATTGGAGAGTATCTAAGATTTAAATCAGCCCCAGCATTTATTAGCAATTTAACATTATTAAATCTACCCGAACCAACTGCCGAATATAAAGGGTTAAAATCGTTAAAATCGTCATAGTCATATCGGGTATAATTAATTTCTTCCCCTACATATTTTAATAAATATTTTAAAAATTTTGAAGACATCACAGAGAAATATAATAGTGTGATTCCCTTGGAATGAAAAGGGAGTTTACTGTATGCTCCCTTTTTAATTAAAAGCTTGAATAATTTGAAATTCCCAACAAACTCAAAAGCAGTCCAACAATTTCCATATAACAAAGCAAAATTAGCTCCACATTTAATTAAATATTTTGCTATTTTAAAGTGGTTTCTTAAAATGCTCATAAAAAGAGGTGTAAGTCCTTTTTTATTGAATACATCAATATTTGCACCAGCATTTATTAAAAAACGACATAGTTCAATATTATTTTTCCATGCAGCAATATGTAACAGAGTGTTGCCCCTTAAATCCTTTGAGTTAACACCGCCTACCTCTTTATCTAGCAATTTTCTTATTTTATCAATATCGCCTTTTATCGCGGCCTTTACTAATTGTGTTTTTTCTTTTTGGCTCTGGTGCCTTGACATAATTTTAAAAATTTATCTAAATTAAATATCGAAATTTGAATAACTGAAAGTTTCTTCCCTGAGTTGATTCAACTATGTCAGCAATAGAGATAATACAGCAAGAATAAAATATACAAATGAAAATAGGTATTTATTAACAAATGCAATATATTCAAAACTTTTAATCTGTTTCACAAAATGTTATTTTTATTATTTTCGTTGATATTTTAAAAAATAATATATTAAATCTATATATATTCTAAATTTATATAATATTTTCAATTATTTTTACCATTTTACATTTTCTCTATACTCCCAAGCAACACGCGTTGTTGATTTATGCTAGAATTTTCTAGGAAAGTTGCAGGATAATAAAATATGTTTCATCAACTCAGTTTCAAAGAATCAAGCCTTTCAATTTTAATTTAAAAAATTAAAATAAAAATTAAACTTAACAAATAATTTAATTTTAATTCAAATCTATATATATATATAAAATTGAATGTCTGTCTGTGTGTTTGTACTCTATAGATTCAAAAACCATACATTCAATCGCCTTGAAATTTTGGGATATTATTAGGCATATCCCCAGCAAGATTTTTGAAAAATAATTTCTTGAATATCTTGAGTATCCTTTGAGTTATTTGCAGATTTGTAGATTTAACTCGCAAGCAGCGCCCCCATTGCGACGATGATAACAAGTTTTTTTTATCTATAAGTTTTATTATCACTAAGTTTATTATCTTAAAGATTATTTATCAAAAGTAAGATTTTCTACCTATTAATTGCGCACAAGTCAAAGTTAGTTTTATCATTTATCTACAACATATATATTGGGAGAATAGATAAAATGATGATTTTGTAATGTAGAAAATTAGGAAAAGCAAAATTCACGATGAAACGGCAATTTATTTGAGACAAGAATAATGATACAATTCCAATGCAAGATACTATTCCTTTAACTTCCAATTACCGAGAGAACCAATTAATATTGATTTTATTCAACTTATCGAGTATTTTTCAAGGGACCGGGAAAAATGTTCACTTTATCGAGAGATTCTTTAGACAAACCTTTACTCGGGTAAAACCCTGGCGAAGCCGGGTACATCCGCTAGTTATTAATAAACAATTCCGCATCTTCTTTTCTTTTTCGCTTAGTTTCATCTGATTTTATGTTGATCAATTCAATAGATGACTTTTTCAGGGTTATTTTAAACTCTTTTATTGCATTGATTATTGTTGTTTGAACACTTCTAGATTAAAATATTTTTCAATTCATCTCTAATATTTTTTAAAGTTATACTAGAATTAATTTGTATATACTCTTCAAAATAAAATATAAATAGCTTAATGGATTTTTTCTGTCTAAATCCTTCTTTATTTATTAATTTTGATTAGCCTTATTTTTTTTATAAATTTTCATAGCAAAACTATAATTGATGTTCAATAACTTAGAAGCTTTTACATAGTTTCTGTTAGGTTATTCAGTGATTGAATATATCATCATCACAAGTCAATGTTTTGGTTCATGTAAGATATGTAAGACCATATATTACTTAAAAGAAAAACTTAATAAAGTTACGTCTTCATGATAGGTTAGTTGTTTGTTGTTTTGTACAAGACACTAACAAATCAAACATGGTGTCAGAAAAGTGATTTGAAAACAAACGAAAAAAAATATCGCGGTAAGTTCAATTTTACGTTAAGACTAATAAAATAATAAATAAGCCTTATCGTATATTAAATAGACAAAGATATGTATTTACAAATACCGCCACCTGAACCAGTTAATTTCAGAGGAAATATAGAAGAAAACTGGAGATATTTCAAATCGCATTGGCGTAACTTTTCAATAGCAACAGGGTTGGACAATAAAGAAGACAAATTAAAAGTTGCAACCTTATTGTCTATTATAGGCAAAGAAGCTTATAATATATTTGAACATCTCGATCTTTCAGATGAACAAAGAAATAACTCAGATGAGATAATAAATGCATTGACTCAGCATTTTACACCAAAAATTAACATTATTTATGAAAGATCAATTTTCAACCAAACAAATCAAGAAACAAATGAAAGTATTGAACAATATATATGTAGATTAAGAAAATTGTCTTCCACATGCAATTATGGTGCAATGACTGAAGAAATGATCAGGGATAGGTTAGTTTTGGGAATAATTGACAAGCAAACCAAAAGACAACTGATCAGTGATCCTCAACTAACATTGCAAAAAGCCATTGATGTGTGTAAGGCTAATGAAAGCGCTAACAAACAAATTGAAAACTTAACTAAAAACACTCAAGAGGAGGTGAACAAATTGAATATAAGAAAGAAAACAGTCAATCAAAATAAAAAATCAAGTCATGAACCAAATAAAATGAAAAAGAACATTCTTTGTAGATATTGTGCAACATTCCATGAGCACAACAGACAAAAATGCCCTGCATGGAATCAAACCTGCAGAAAGTGTAACAAAAAGAATCATTGGGCAAAAGTTTGCAAATCCAGAATGAGAACAGTTCAAAGCCTTGAATCTCAAAACTCCAATGATGAACAAGAAGATTGTTATTCTTTAGAATACGTCTCAGAAGTTTCTGCTAGAAAATTGATGACTAAATTAGAATTAGAATTGAATGGATACAAGGAAAGCATAATTTGCCAAATAGATACAGGAGCCACTGTCAATGTTTTAAATTTTGCGGATTTATGCAAAATCATGCAAGATGGCAATCCTTCTCTTAAACCAAGCTACATCAAACTAAGATGCTATGGAGGAGAAATATTAAAGCCAAGAGGTCAAATCAAAATCAACTGTTCCCACCAAGGCAAGCAACATCCTATAGTGTTCCAAGTGATAGATCATTGGGAAAAACCTATTCTAAGTGCTGAAACTTGCCAGAAATTGAATTTAATAGAAATTAAAGCTGACTTATGCAAAATTGAATCCACTTGGACAAAACAAAATAACCTTCTAGATAAATATAAAGACATATTTGAAGGCATTGGATGCTTACAAGGGGAATACAAACTAGAAACAGATCCTACAATCAAACCCATCAAGCAAGCACCTAGAAGAGTACCTATTACCTTAAGAAAAGAATTAAAAGAAAAATTGATTGACATGGAAAAGAAAAATATCATTGCCAAAGTTGATTATCCAACAGACTGGATTAGCAATCTAGTACTAGTAAAGTCAACTAAGAAGTTAAGAATATGCATTGATCCTCGAGAATTAAATGTCGCCTTGAAAAGAGCTGAATACCCAATACCGACAATTGAGGAGATAATACCAAATCTTCAAAATGCCAAAATATTCACAGTAGTGGACACTAAAGATGGTTTTTGGAATGTGAAGCTCTCTGATGAATCATCGAACCTTACAACATTCTGGACTCCCTTTGGAAGATACAAATTTCTTCGAATGCCATTTGGATTAAAGACTGCTTCTGAAGAATACCAAAGAAGACTCTATGAAATCTTCCAAGGTCTTGAAGGAATTGAAATAATAGCTGATGACATTCTGATTTTGGGAAAAGGTGACTCATATGAAGAAGCACTGAAGGATCATGATAGAAATCTTGAAAATCTTTTCAAGACAGCCAGACAAGCTAATTTGAAATTCAACATCAATAAAGTCAAGCTCAGACTAAAAGAAGTAAAATATCTAGGACATATAATAACTCCACATGGATTAAAGCCAGATCCAGAAAAAGTTAAAGCCTTAAAAGAAATGCCTCATCCAGAAAGTATAACAGAACTCAAAAGTTTCCTTGGTTTTGCAACATACCTATGTAAATTCATGCCAAATATTTCAATGATTAGTGAACCTTTGAGAAAATTGACAATGAAAAATTCAACATGGTCATGGAGCAAGAATCATCAAGCTGCATTTGAACAAATCAAAGATCTAGCCTCAAAAGCACCAATTTTAAGATATTTTGATGCGGACAAATCTATAGCTATACAATGCGATGCAAGTAAACATGGACTTGGAGCTACCCTACTACAAGAAAGCCAGCCAATAATTTTTGCATCTAGAAGTCTAAGCAAGACTGAGCAAAACTATGCTCAGATAGAAAAAGAATGTCTTGCAATTGTTTTTGCATGCGAAAGATTTCATCAGTACATTTTGGGCAAATGTCAAGTGATTGTGCAAACTGATCACAAGCCTCTTTTGTCAATATTTAAGAAATCTATTCTAAAAGCGCCACAAAGACTCCAAAGAATGCTTTTAAGACTGCAAAGATATAACTTAGAACTAGAACATGTCCAAGGATCTCAAATGCACTTGGCGGACATCTTTTCAAGAGCTTGCATCAAAGATGTAAGGAATGAAAATCTGAAATATGATGTGTATCCCATTGACATCATTTACAAAGAAATTGCCACAGTCAATGTTATGGAAACATTAAGTGTATGCAGTGACACTGTCCTGAGAATTAGAGAAGAAACATCATCTGATCCTATTCTGTGTGAAGTGAAGAAACTTATTCTAAATGGATGGCCACCAAATAAAAATCAAACTTCAATGCTAACCAGAGAATATTGGAATTTTAGAGAAGAATTAACAGTTCAAGATGGAATCATACTAAAGAATGATAGAATTGTAATTCCAAATAAATTAAGAAAAGAGATGATAATAAAAACCCATCAAGGACATATTGGAATTAATTCAAGTATGCGAAGAGCAAGAGACAATATCTTTTGGCCAGGAATGAATGCACAAATAGGGCAAGAAATTGAAAATTGTTCTATTTGTCTATCAAATTCACAGAATCAAGTGAGAGAACCAATGAAATCTCACAAAATTCCAAATTATCCCTGGGAAAGAATATCTCTTGATATATTCGAAATCTTCAAACAGAATTACTTAATAATAGTGGATCATTACTCAGATTTTTTTGAAGTTGAATGCCTAGAAAATACAACATCTGAATACATAATTGAATGCTGCAAAAGACAATTCAGCAGATATGGAATTCCTCAAATTATAGTCTCAGACAATGGAAGGCAATTTACATCGACTGAATTCCAAAAATTCAGCAAAGAATGGCAATTTCAACATTCTACATCATCACCACTTCACAGTCAGGGAAATGGAAAAGCTGAAGCGGCAGTTAAAATAGCCAAAAACTTACTGAAGAAATCTAAACAAGAAAATAGTGATTTTTGGCAAAATTTGTTAAATTGGAGAAATACTCCCACTATAGACATAGATTCAAGCCCAGTACAAAGAATCATGTCTAGAAGAACTAGAGCTATACTGCCAATTCACCCAAATTTACTTAAACCATCAATTCCAGAAAATATTCCAGATAAAATATCCATCAAAAGACAACAGGCAAAATACTACTATGATAGAAAATCTAAAAATTTACCAGACTTAGACATAGGACAAGAAGTGTATGTCAGAACACCCAATACCACCCCATCATGGTCCAAAGCTAACATCACAAATGAACACAACACAAGATCCTATGATGTGAATATTCATGGTAGAACCTACAGAAGAAATAGAACCTGGATTAAACCACAACAGGCTTCAGCAAATCAAAAATCTACAAACAATCAAGAAGAAGGAAGAAAAGAAAGCATTGATCAAGAACAAACTGTATCAAATTGCTTACCATCTACTTCATCAGCAGGAGGAGACAACATTGTGAAAAGAACCCGAATTGAAACTACCGAATGCAGAATCCAATCAAAGAGTGACAGCCCCACGGTAAGTGAACCTGAGAATGCTGCATCAGAGACTAGAACCAGATCAGGTCGACTGGTGAAAAAACCAAGTAGATTTAAAGACTAGTAAAAAAAGGGAAGATGTTAGTGTTGTATATAGTTATAATCTGTGCTACTAAAAGATCTGGCAACACAGTATGTAAACAACGCCGCATAATAAATATATAATTGTTCTAGCACGGCGGTATATTAATTGTCTATATACATAAAGGCTGCAACTATATTAAATATATATAAAGCTAAAGGTAAAATGAACCCGTATAAAAGATACAACATGGTGGCAGCGCCGGGATGTTGAAAGATAAGTAAAATTTCAAATATCAATTAAGCCTAACACGTTGAAAAATGGCCTCGAGTACCGGAAATAGTTTGCAGCCATTTGTGCCGGGAACAAACCCATCAGAAGCATGGGGTAAATGGAAAAAGAGATTCCAAATGTTTTACATAGCCACAGAAATAGATAAAAAATCTATTCCAAGACAAAGGGCTATTCTACTCTATAATATTGGTGAGTTAGCCCTAGATATATACTCTACATTTAAAATACAAGAAACTGATGCCTCTCCGACTGTTCCGGATATACTTGAACTGTTTGATGGACACTTTAAACCATATAAAAACACAACCTATAAGAGGTACCAGTTTTTTACAACGGAACAAGGGGAGAATCAGAATTTTGATGACTATGTAACTGAATTGAAAAATAAAAGCATGGACTGCGAATTTGGAGAGCTTGCAGATTCCTTGGTCAGAGATAGAATTATAATTGGAATTAAAGACAAAGCTTTAAAAGAAAGGATGCTACAAGATCCTGATCTTTCTTTAGCTAAAGCCATAGACTTGGGAAGAGCTACTGAAACTTCTAGACAACAAGTAAAAAATATAACTAGAGAAGATGTTGATTTACATTCTATAAAATATAAAAAGCAATATAAAAAGAATTTCAAATATCCAGTTGGTAGAAAACCTAATGTATCTGAGGAACATCCTAATGCAAAGGTTTGCCAAAATTGTGGTTCCAGACATCCATATGGTAAATGTTTTGCATATGGTAAAATATGCAATTCATGTAAAAAACCAAACCATTTTGCTAAAATGTGTAGGAACAGAGTGCATATGTTGGAGGAAAGAGCTGAAGAGGAAGAAGAAATGTGTCTTCAATACCTATCCCTAGATAGCATTACTGGTCTAGAGTGGACTAAAATAATCTTGGTAGAGAATAATTCAGTTAATTTTAAATTAGACACAGGAGCACAGGTGAACATCCTGCCATTGGATACCATTAAAAATTGGCAAAATAAACCCTGCATATATCCAACTGGGATTGCGGTTTATTCATATACAGGAGAAAAAGTACCAATAAGGGGCAAATGCAAGGCTTCATGTACCTCTGGGAAAAAATCTGAAATCCTTGAATTTCTAGTCGTGGATTTGCCAGCTCCACCAATTTTGGGATTGGCAGCGTGTAAAAAATTAGAGCTGATATTAAAAGTAGAGTCGTTGGAACAGGACCATACTAGGTCAAAGATGGATGCTTCACCTACAAAGATAATAGAGTCCTACAGAGATGTCTTTGATGAGATCGGAACACTCCCTGGAGAGCATTCTGTGATCCTGAGAGAAAATGCACATCCAAGAATTCAGTTAGCTCGCCGAATTCCGTTTGCACTGAAAAAACCAGTTGAGATGGAGCTAAAATCGATGGAGGAACAAAAGATCATCTCAAAGGTAGACCAACCAGCAGAGTGGGCACACCCGATGGTAATCATTAAGAAACCAAATGGAAAGGTTCGTATCTGTATGGACCCTAGAGAGCTAAATCCATGGATTAAAATGGAATATCGTCAACTTCCTGCCCCTGAAGGCATCATTGCTGATATCACAAAATCACCCATCTACACAGTACTTGATGCTAAGTCAGCCTTTTGGCAAATCAAGTTAGACGAAAAGTCATCTAGCCTTTTAACAATGGCTACACCTTATGGGTATTACAGATTCCATCGGTTACCTTTTGGTATTTGCAGCGCTCCAGAAGTTTTCTATAAAAAAATGCAAAGTATGTTTACAGGAATTGAAGGAGTAAAAGTATACATGGATGATATAATAATATACGGAAACTCCCGCACGGAGCACAATAGTAGACTGATTACGGTTTTGGAAATTGCTAGAAAAAATAATTTAAAGTTTGAATTCAATAAAATGCAACTGGCCCAAGAAAAAGTTAAGTTCATTGGACATGAGATATCCAAGAATGGCATCTCTGCAGATCCATCTAAATTAGAAGCAATACAAAAAATAAAAAGACCAATGGACAAGACATCTCTTCAAAGATTTTTGGGAACTGTGAACTATCTAGCTAAATTCATGCATAATCTGGCAGATAAAACTGTCTTGTTAAGACAACTCCTAAAAAAGAATACCCTGTGGACATGGAATGAGGCTATAGAAAAAGAATTCATTGAGCTGAAAAATTTGGTATCAAATCCTCCAGTTCTTGGCCTCTTTGACCCCCATCGGAAGGTAACACTTTCAGTGGACGCTAGTCAACATGGGCTTGGGGCTGTCTTGATGCAAGAGGGAAGACCCATCGCTTTTGCATCCGCATCCTTGAATAACACTCAGAAAAAATATGCCCAGATTGAAAAGGAGCTCTTAGCTCTCTGGTATGGATGCCAAAGATTTAACTATCATTTGTATGGAAGAAAGTTCACAGCCCAGACGGATCATAAACCCTTGTTGGCTATACTAAAAAAGCCACTAGAGGAATTATCTCCAAGACTTGAAAGACTGGTCTTGAAATTGATGCGATATGATTTTAATTTAGAATATGTACCAGGAAAATTGATTCACACCGCAGACACTCTATCTAGAGATTCAATTTCAGAGGAAACCATCGACACCTCAGATCTGGATCTCCAGAACACCATTATGACTCTAAATCTGAAGGTGACCACTAAAAGATACCAGGAAATTCTCAGAGATATGGAGTCAGATGAAGAAATGATAAAATTAAGGGATCATATACTGAATGGGTGGCCTATTCATAAGAAAAGTGTGGACTATGCTGTTAAGCCCTACTGGCATTGTAAAGAAGAAATATATATATGGAAAGACCTGATTTGTAGAGGACAAAGACTTGTCATCCCTAAAGTCCAAAGGGAAAGCATCTTGCAAACACTACACATGTCTCATCAAGGGATCTCTGCTTGTAAAAACAGAGCACATGAAGCTGTTTATTGGCCTGGACTGGATAGAGAAATAGAAGAGATGGTTTATAAGTGTAGAATTTGTCAAGAATCACAACCTTCGCAAAGGAAAGAACCACTTATACCTCACGAAATAGCAGACTACCCTTGGCAAAAAGTAGCTATTGATTTCTTCTATCTAGACCAATCTGTATTCATAATAATAGTAGACTACTACAGCAGCTTTCCTGAAGTCATCAAGGTAGCATCAACTTCAGCAAAAGAGATTCTACCAGTTTTGAAATCTACCTTCGCAAGACATGGGATTCCAGAGATCATCATCACTGATAATGGACCACCATTTACATCACAAGACTTTACTAATTTTACAAATGAATGGGACATAGAACATAAAACCTCTAGCCCAGGATACCCGAAATCAAACGGATTAGTGGAGAGGATGGTGCAAACAGTAAAGCAGCAACTTAAGAAATGCCGTCAAGACAACACTGATCCTTATATGTGTTTAATAGCCCTGAGAACAACTCCGTCAAATAATCTACCGTCCCCAGCTCAGATGCTAATGGGAAGAAACTTGAGAACCTTGATCCCAATGAAAACCACAAAGCTAAAACCTGCTTTCATTAGCACGGAAAACATTCTACAGCAGAAGAGGGAAAATCAATATAAGATGAAAAAATATTATGACCGAAATGCCAAAATACTTCCTAAAATGAGTTCTGGTGAACAGGTAAATGCCAAAACTAGCAATGCCTGGAGACCAGCTACCATCATTGGAGAAGCCAACCAGCCTCGATCATACATCATTCAGAACAACGAGGGCCGAATGTTAAAACGGAACAGAGTTCACCTACGGCCCAGAAGTTATCCTGTTGGACAGAGAAGGAGCAGCCAGTCATCGCCCCAATTGGATCCAGCCCCCTCGACATCATCGGAGTCCAGTGGTCAAAGGGAACCAGGAGAATTTCCCCGCCTGAACCTCAGTCCTGAAGAGTTGGCCCTATCCACTTCAACTCCCATAGGAAACTACAATGAAGGAGGCACTGCCTACACCACTAGAAGTGGACGTGTGGTAAAGCCTCCAAAGAGATTCGACCCCGGACTTTAATTAAAAGGGGAACATGTTGTATATAGTTATAATCTGTGCTACTAAAAGATCTGGCAACACAGTATGTAAACAACGCCGCATAATAAATATATAATTGTTCTAGCACGGCGGTATATTAATTGTCTATATACATAAAGGCTGCAACTATATTAAATATATATAAAGCTAAAGGTAAAATGAACCCGTATAAAAGATACAACAGTTAGGTTATTCAGTGATTGAATATATCATCATCACAAGTCAATGTTTTGGTTCATGTAAGATATGTAAGACCATATATTACTTAAAAGAAAAACTTAATAAAGTTACGTCTTCATGATAGGTTAGTTGTTTGTTGTTTTGTACAAGACACTAACAAATCAAACAGTTTCTTCTTGTAAGCATACCAACGTGATTAAAGTTTACTGTTTTCCTTTTGATATTGATTGATACGAGCCTCTATTAATTTTAAAATTTCAGAAATAAGGCGATAATATTCTAATATTATATTTAGTGTTGTCATAGTTGTGTTTTAAAGTGTCTTAAAGATTATATAAAAAAAAGTCCATGTGTCTAAATTAAAATGAAAAATATCTAAATTAAAATTGATAATGTCTGTTATTTTGTAGTTTATTTAACACATAAATATACTACAAATTAAGATAATATCTTATTTTATTATCTTTAAAAGGAAAACAAACATATTATAATTAGAGAATTATTTACAACACACTAAAAAGTAAAAATTAGGGCTAATACTCTTTCCTTTGTTCTGTACTGCCAGGGTTGCTGAAACACATTTATTTTAACACCCCCCTCAATTGGCATTTTCACAAATGTCAATTGCACAATTTTCACCCCATGTTGGAAAGTTTCATGAATTTGTTCAACATGTCTTTACATAAGGGTTTAGTTAACATGTCTGCTATGTTTCTGCATCCCTCAATGTAATCTATTTTGATTATGTCTTTGGCCAATAAATCCTTTATGTAGTGAGTTCTTATATCAATGTGTTTACTTCTTTTGGAGTTTTCACACAAATACACAAATATCCTTAAACAAATTTTCTTTTAAATACCATTTTTAAATGGGTTTAACGGAGACCTGGGTAGTTGGCGCTCTGCGCTCCAGGACCCTGACTTATAAATATCTCTCTTTAATGCAGAAAAAATATAATTATAAATTGGTGTCATAAATGTAAAAAAAATCCCTTTGTATTTGTAAGTAACGGGGCTTTAAACTATATTCTACAAACATTGGTGAGCGTTTTTTTAATATTATTTGAAATTTCCCATCCTGTTTTCACTATGTGTAGACATCAGACTATTCAAAATTCATTTTTAAGTTATTGTGGATTCAAAAAAATATATCTTAATATTCGTATAATTTATATCCCTCAATTTTTTATTTTTTTTTTTGTATCATAGAGTTATTTGATTTATGAACACGACTGTTGAATAGGAGCAAATGATAATTTATTTTCAAAACATTTAAAGTCCTCGCTTCGTGTCGGTAATTTTTTTTTTTTTTAAGTTTTATATATAATGGTGCAAAAATATTAGATATTTTATTAACCTATTGAGTGTAATATAATATCAATTTAATACTTTATATTGATTTCCCGAATGTTGTCATCTCGGTTTGACACATGTATAATTCAATTTTTCCATAAACTTCCTTAATATATTAAATCCCTATATTGGGTATTAGTTTTGTATTTGAAATCACTCTTGTAAAGTATAATTTAAAGATATTAATGTCTACAGTCCAACTTCATTAATTCAATTTGAATAGAGAAGGGCGATTACTGTTGAATGTCTGTTTTAAATTATAGTTGGTTAAAAGTGCGTGAGGATTTAAAAAATTCTTATAGTAAGTGTTGAAATATTCCATTGAATTAAAGAGGAATTTACTTGGTAGATAAAAATACAAGATTATGTATAAAGATATTCAAAATGATTGTTTATAAAAGTATAAACTTTATTGAGAGAAATATAATTAAGAAACGTAAGCTCTACAAGGTTACAAGTAATTGAGTTTTACTTAGGTTGTTGTTACACAAACTTCACATATAAATTACAACTTTGGTCTTGTTACCATTAAATAATCAAATACCGTGGAAACTTTCTGTAAAGAACAATTGCGCCTAATCATAAAAATTCTTTATAAGCCAATTATATTTATTATAACACACACACAAACCTTTATTAAGACACACAGGTCTTACAGAAGATTCTCCTTGGGGTTACAAGACAGAGAAACCCATGAAAGTGGGAAATATACAAAGGGGTAAAAATGGAGAAAGATTATATACACATGGTAAATATATACAGATTATTATAACATATTGCTTGGTTGTTTAACACTTAGAAACCTGATTACATTGAAATAATAAATGCCATTAAAAATTGATAATGTTATTATAAAAATAATCTTTGTTCAACTTGGATTTTCTGAACGGCAGTTTCCAAGCCTTGTTTGGTCACATCTTCACTTTCTTCCCTCATGGAGCTCCAGCTGGGTGGCAAGATCTAATTTCTATTTATTTACAGCCAAGTTTTTGGTATCATCAACAGCAGTTTTTGCTTATCCCTAGTACACGTGGTACAGGCCATAATAATCATGATGGGTAGAAAAAGGCAACTGCCTTTACTGTAAGTGCACCAAATGTCTACACATGTGAAAAGCAGTTCGACTTTGCACTTACAAATAAATGTGCCAGAGCCCCGTTTGGTTACTTGCACTCGCTGGTGGGGTTGGACTTTTGCAAGAATAGGGGGACATTGGAGCATTTTTTTTTTTTTTTTTATCAGAAAAAAAGGCCAATGCGGGAATTGAACCCGGGTCGTAGCGGTCGAAAACCAACGGTTTATACCAGCCTTCCACCGTCAACAGTAGTGATCATCAATTATTTTTTTTTACACATGCAACGCAAAACCGCATTTAGTATATTATAACCTCGTTAATTTGACACCCGATAATTCAGCCATGTTTCTATGTTCCAACCTCCAGCCTATCAAATAACAAACCTTAATTCGACAGAACGATAATTTGCCCAATTTTTTAAATCAAGTTTTGATAACATTAGGTAATTCTTGTTTAAATACAAATATATGACTAAAAATACAATACAATGGCAAGTGGGGCACAGCGGCCGTAGGTAGCGCACCGTACTTTAAAACTATTTAAAATTGTTACAATGCGTTATAAAAATTGGCGCCTCAGACACACAATAAAGTACAATCATGCCTTGACTTTTCCACTCGCCTTAAAAATTTATCACTTGTGGTCTCATAACCTAAAATAATATTCTATAAAAATCCAGTAAAACCTGGAGTTGAGAGATCCTTTGTCTTCAATAACAACCTCCTATAATTCAACCTCCAATAAGAGACCCTCCCTCTGAGACAAACCAGAGGTATTCATGTTTTCTATGGACTGTCCTACTGCACACATGGCTGTAGCCATAGATGTCCAAATAGTCAGTTCTTTGTTCGTACAAGAAACAAACTCCATTGTTGAGTGGCCAACAATGTTGGGAAACAAACTATTTAATGTAATTTGTTTCACAAGGTAATAAGACCAAATAAATAATAGTCTGTGGCGTTTTGGTAAAACATTTCCATTACTGAAATGTCACAGGTTTATTTGTCTTGTTACCTGTGTTTCTAATCTGTTCGTGGCATGAATGTTCAGTAAAAGATACTAAGAAGCACTTTGCCACTTGTCTTGAATTGTTTTATTTTCTTTGGGTTTTAGAGTTATGAGTAGCTACCACATGATTTTGAATACATGAATTTTACTTAGATTTTGATACTAGTGGTAGAGAGAGAGAGAGAAAACAAAAAAAGCTATTAATTAATCAAACTAGAAATTTGCATACATGTTGATTGCTTTAAAATTTACATATTAAAGATTTATATTGTACAATTGAATTTAGAAGATTTTGACTTAATTTTCATATATAAAATTGAATTTAAGGAAATTATTAACTATAGGATCCAACATACTCCCCCGGCTGGGAAGAGATGACCAGAAAAAAAAAAATAAATAAATAAAAATAAAAAAGAGTTCCAATAGTATAGATGCTGGACTAATTGATTCCGACTATGTAGCTAAGATTACAATTCTCATTGTTTGAAAGGTAATGGAATCAGCTTCCATCTTTGAGTATCCGATTGAGGTGAATCTTGGATGAGATTTTCAGATTCGTTGGCCAGTTCTCTTTCGGGAACTGCTGGATTATCAGACTCTGCGGCTGCTAAGCCGGATTCAATAGGATCTTCCCAAGGTTTTGATTCAGCCTTTATGCATGAGCCTTGTTCGGTCGATTCCTCTAAATGTTCTTTGGAGAGTTGTCGACTTTCTGCCGCCTTCTCAAAATCTTCCAGATTGACTGCCTTTTCTAAAGCTTCGGGTCTTAAGACTTCTTTCTTCAAGATTTCTGGCCATTCTATATATGCCGATGAACTGTAATTTTCATCGTCGTCTTCAGATTCCTTGACGTCTTCTAAGCATAGAGAATCGATGGGTTTCCAGCGGGATAATTTAGCCTTTTCACCGCTCTGTAGATAATCCTTTGTCGATGTATCCACAATTTCAACAGGTACAACTTTCTCTTTGCTTGACGATTCATTAGCTTCTGTATAAACATTGATTATGCCACTGGTAGCCTCTTTAGGTCGATTAAGATCAGCTTCAACTACATTGAGGTGAGCTGAGTCATCATGGCACAGTTCTTTCTTATCCAGAGCTTCTGCACTGACCACTGGTTCTTTCGAATATTTGCCTTCCGATTTATCAATAACCGAAACTTCGGAGATTTCAATCTTTGGAGTCCCGATATCTTTGTTAGACTCTTCGTCTTCAATGACAAAAGTGGTTTCTAAAATTGAAGAATCTTCTTGATTCTCATCAATAGCCTCAGGAATGTCGGCATTCTCAGTTAAGAGAATTTTGATAAGTGATTCCTGGCGTGGGGGTTTCGGTTGTAAGAGAGGGAAGTTTTGATTTTCATTTAAATAGGAATACTTGAGTCTACCTCCAACTCTTAGAAGTCCTTGAGTGTCTAAAAAGGGATTTAGAGAAGTTAGCTTGTTGGACAGAGGTAGTTGTTTGTTTGACTTCAGTAATTTTATTTCTGTGCAGAATTCAACTTGCTGGATTGATTTGACTAAGACTTGAATTGCCTTTGTTAATTCTCTTGTTGTCAAAGGTCCTTTCTGACGAATTGGATCAAAGAGGAGGCAATTGTAGTAGAATCTCCAACACCAAGCTGTTATTCGGATCAATTTGGTCATTGTGGAATACCTTTCAATGAATTCTAGATTTAACATAGTTTCTGAATTTTGAATTAAGGTTGTTTGATCCAACACTTGACCCTCACCGACTTCTTCTTGAATGAT
Source organism: Cordylochernes scorpioides (assembly GCA_030710605.1). Taxonomy (NCBI): domain Eukaryota; kingdom Metazoa; phylum Arthropoda; class Arachnida; order Pseudoscorpiones; family Chernetidae; genus Cordylochernes; species Cordylochernes scorpioides. Next base: position 4,327,196 of record CP092881.1, on the reverse strand, counting down.
ATTGAGATTTACTTGGGTTGGTGAAGAAGGAATATATCGAACATTATTTTCTTGAAGCCAAATAGGACCCCGCCACCAAATTCTATGATTGACCAAGTCTTGAGGCATGATTCCTCTTGATGCGCAATCAGCTGGATTATCTTGACTGGATACATGGAACCAATCAGTGATTTGAGTCAAATTTTGAATTGACGACACTCTGTTCGAAACAAAGACCTTCCATCTGCTGGCATCTGATCTTATCCAATCTATGCAGATTTGTGAATCAGTCCACAAAAAGGTTTTGTCAGGTTGAAAAGGAAATGATTCAAGAATGACTTGATTCAGTTGAGCCAAAAGCAATGCTGCACTTAGGTCAAGTCTTGGAATTGTAATGGTCTTTAATGGTGCAACCTTAGTTTTTGAGGTTATCAGATTGATTTTGATCTTTTGAATTTTGAATCTAGTTTTCAAGTAAAAAACTGCTGAATAAGCAATAAGGGATGCATCACAAAATCCATGTAGTTGTAATTCTTCTATTTCAGAAGATGAGCTGTTCAGGTATCTTGGTATTTTGATTTCCTTTAGGCACGATAGTTGAGTTTGGAATTTATTCCAATTTGACTTTATATCTGATTCAATTGGTTCATCCCATGAAGTTTTCTCAGCAGGAAGTTGACGTTTTCGCCTATAATAGGGTGGTGGCTTTATCTTAGGAATAATCGAAGTTTCTTTCTTAGATGAGGGTGGTTCACTTGACTGAGAAGCGAGAGGTTGTTCTGGAGTGGATGGTTGACTTGATTCAGAAGGAAGTAATTGGTTTTGTTTAGTAGTAATTTGTGGAGTTAACTTAGAGATACGTGACTTTTTAGATTTACTTGGAATTTCTTCAGATTTACTTGAATTATCTTCGGATCTACTTAGATTTTCTTCAGATTTACTTGAATTATCTTCGGATCTACTTAGATTTTCTTCAGATTTACTTGAATTATCTTCAGATTCTTCTATAGAGGAGCATGAAAAATTGGAGTTCTGAGACATATGGGGCTCTGTATAATCCCCAGAACATCGGCAACTCTCTGAACCTCTGGTGGGAGATGTAGGGGACTTGGGCCCACTTTGGGTCTTGAAATCTTCAACAGAAGCCGATGAGAGAGTGTAACTCTGCTCTGGGCTCATCGGGTAGGATGGCAGATTATCAACTCGGTTCTGGCTCTCTATAGAGTCTTCTTCTATAGGAATTGGAATCTGCTTGGAGCACCCAGGGCTTGATGGCATTTCGACCAAAGGGGACATGGCCTCTTTCAGGCTGTGAACTGATACTTGAAAGGGGGTTGGAGAGTTGTGTTTGGAGCTCTGTAGGCTCAAAGTTAGAGACGGTGACCCTTGAACAGAGTCTGGTAGACTTGGAGAGGTCTGAATGGACCCCGGCAGACTTGGAAAGTTCTGAGTGAACTCCTTTAGACTTGGAGAGTTCTGAATGGACTCTTGTAGACTTGGAGATGGGGCATTCTTTATACCCAACTGGGCCTTAGAAATTGGGACATCTTCAAGTTCCCAGAATTTTCTTATGCTGGAATCAAGTTCAGTGGTACAGTGATTGATTACCGAAGTATTCGACTTAATAGTTGAATGGATTCTCCCAGAAACAAGCCAACCTAACTTGGTATTAAGTGCTATAGGATGGTGCTTTAAATCTGTTTTATGACCTAGAATTATTTCTACAAAGGTATCTGCACCCAAAATTAGGTCTATGGGCTTGGTGACATAGAATTCTGGGTCTGCCAAGAGCAAATTTTCTAAATGAGGAAAGTCTGCTGACTGAATTTGGAAGTTTGGAAGGTCTGCAGTTACCCTTCCAACCACAAATGCTCTGGCAGAAAATAATTGATCATTATGATGTGGGGTGAACTCTATTTCAACCTGCGATGTTGTCCTGTTGACAACAATGTCACCTACACCTTTTAGTGTATAAGAATTTTTCCTTTTTTCAAGTCCCAACTTGTGGCAACATTGTTCTGAAATTAGGCTTATTTGGGACCCATTGTCCACTAATGCTCTACATAGCACAAATGAGCCATCCTTCGCCTTGACTTTAATAAGGGCTGTTGACAGTAGAATATTTGTTTCCGTTTCCAAAGGCATCACATTACAGATGCTATTTGTTGAAATCAACATCTCTTGAGAGGTTGTTGGTTGTGAAATGGATGGTTCAGAGTTGTATTGATGCAGAAGAGTATGATGGTTCTGCTTGCAGTTTTTACATCTTGATGTGATGAGACATTTGGATATCTCATGATTTGCTCTAAGGCAATTTTGACAAAGTTTATGTTTTTTAACTAATTCCCATTTTTTAGGCAAGGGAAGATTTATGAATCTATGGCAGTCATTTAGTTTATGAATTTGATGACATAAAATACAATTTTGACCTTTGTTGACATAAAGGCCGTGAGCCATCATATTTTTGCTAGAAGTTTTTTGTTCCTGGAACAAAGGAATTCTCATACCTTGCAGGCTTCTAGCATGTTTTTCTAAAAAATTCACAAAGTTTTCAAATGTTGGATATTCTTCATTTTGAAGGGTTAATTCCCATTCTTTCCTGAGGGCTTCACCGATTCTTTTTCAAAAAAATTGATCAGGATTAGATCTGTTAATGTGTTTTTCTCAAGTCCTAGCACTGAGAGATTTCTAATGCCTTCATTGCAAACATCAAGGATTTCATAGAGAGAACCAGCCGAAATAGATTTTAATGGCCTTATGGAGAATATTTTGTTGATTTGTGAAAAAGCCAATTCTCTTCTGTTATTAAATCTATTGCATAAGGTATCCCATGCTTGCTGGTAGTTTTTGTCAGAAATGGGAAAACCCCGAATCAACTTTTCCGCAGGACCCTTAACAGATGCATTTAGATATTGAAATTTTTGTATTTCCGTTAGTGTTTGATTTGAATTAATGGTGGAGTTAAATATTTCTCTAAAACTAAGCCAATTGGCTGAATCACCATTGAAAATGGGTAAATTTATCTTAGGTAAATTAACATTGGATTCGGGCAGTTGTTTATCACTATGAATATTTTCTTTGGTTTCAATCAAAGATAAAGCTTCCTCAATAGACACCAACATATTAAAAATATCCTCTTTGGCTTTTGAATAATCGTCATATTGTTTATCATCTAACTCTGAATCTAATAATGTGTTGATAACTTGATTTAGGCTAATTTCACTTTCATTAACTTTTTGTTGGAATAGCTTTAATCTATGTATGTTTTTGGATTCTACAATAGCTTTATTCTTTGATTCCAGATCCTTTATTTCCTGAATAATAAAGTTGAATTTGTGCCGAATTTTAACTTCAGATTTGGGCATGACTTTATTTTAAGAATTTTAAGTTTTCAAATGGCTTACCTTAATTTTTTAAAGTATCCGGCTCGATGAGGGACCATAATGTTCGTGGCATGAATGTTCAGTAAAAGATACTAAGAAGCACTTTGCCACTTGTCTTGAATTGTTTTATTTTCTTTGGGTTTTAGAGTTATGAGTAGCTACCACATGATTTTGAATACATGAATTTTACTTAGATTTTGATACTAGTGGTAGAGAGAGAGAGAAAACAAAAAAAAGCTATTAATTAATCAAACTAGAAATTTGCATACATGTTGATTGCTTTAAAATTTACATATTAAAGATTTATATTGTACAATTGAATTTAGAAGATTTTGACTTAATTTTCATATATAAAATTGAATTTAAGGAAATTATTAACTATAGGATCCAACATAATCTATAATCCAAATTGTATTCCTAATGGTAATTTGTTTCCAAACTAGTATATTATAACCTCGTTAATTTGACACCCGATAATTCAGCCATGTTTCTATGTTCCAACCTCCAGCCTATCAAATAACAAACCTTAATTCGACAGAACAATAATTTGCCCAATTTTTTAAATCAAGTTTTGATAACATTAGGTAATTCTTGTTTAAATACAAATATATGACTAAAAATACAATACAAGTACGATTATAAGAAAGAATTCTGTTTCCACTACTACCCACTAGGGATAATAAAGGATGTGTTCCAGCGGAGGGAGAGGATGAGATGGCGGAGTGATGGAGAACTGCAACGGAGCCAATGGATGCGCTGAGGAGGACGACTTTGGAGAGTTCACCCACGTGGGGCCCCTCCAGCACTCTGAGGTACTGAGCTGATAGGTCCAGAGGTAGTCCTCACTCCACCGGACTGAGAAGTCCATATCTACCAGAAACACAGCTACTAATTCCAGTAATAGAGTCTCAAATTGTAGAATCTGAGAATTCTCCAGAATCACGCAAGCTGCCCAATCAGATCCTATGGCCACAGTCCAACTTGCCTTGGCTGCAAGATTGAACAAAAGTTTGGCTTCCAAATCTTGTTTGTTGTTCCTACCTGGTTGCCAACCTTGTGTAACCATGCTGCCACCTGGTTGCCAACCTTGTGTAACCTCACCATGCTGCCACCTGGTTGCCAACCTTGTGTAACCTCACCATGCTGCCACCTGGTTGCCAACCTTGTGTAACCTCACCATGCTGCCACCTGGTTGCCAACCTTGTGTAACCTCACCATGCTGCCACCTGGTTGCCAACCTTGTGTAACCTCACCATGCTGCCACCTGGTTGCCAACCTTGTGTAACCTCACCATGCTGCCACCTGGTTGCCAACCTTGTGTAACCTCACCATGCTGCCACCTGGTTGCCAACCTTGTGTAACCTCACCATGCTGCCACCTGGTTGCCAACCTTGTGTAACCTCACCATGCTGCCACCTGGTTGCCAACCTTGTGTAACCTCACCATGCTGCCACCTGGTTGCCAACCTTGTGTAACCTCACCATGCTGCCACCTGGTTGCCAACCTTGTGTAACCTCACCATGCTGCCACCTGGTTGCCAACCTTGTGTAACCTCACCATGCTGCCACCTGGTTGCCAACCTTGTGTAACCTCACCATGCTGCCACCTGGTTGCCAACCTTGTGTAACCTCACCATGCTGCCACCTGGTTGCCAACCTTGTGTAACCTCACCATGCTGCCACCTGGTTGCCAACCTTGTGTAACCTCACCATGCTGCCACCTGGTTGCCAACCTTGTGTAACCTCACCATGCTGCCACCTGGTTGCCAACCTTGTGTAACCTCACCATGCTGCCACCTGGTTGCCAACCTTGTGTAACCTCACCATGCTGCCACCTGGTTGCCAACCTTGTGTAACCTCACCATGCTGCCCAGGTTCCCAGGCAAGTACCAGATGGGAAGATTGACGCGACGCAGTTGTTCAAAGAGGTGTTCCCGGGGGAAGAGCGGCGCAACGGCTCTCCCACCCACCAGCTACCGGGAGTACTGGACCACAGCGGACTCTGGGACCAGCTGCAGGCAAGTTGCCGGACTTGCCAGCCCGTGGACTGGGGCTCCTCCCGGGCCTTCCACACGCTGCTGGCCGCGCTGCACATAGACGCCCGCAACGTGGAGTTCCAGCCCCGGGACGACTTCTGACCTCACTGGCAGCCAACTTTGTCCCGTAGCTGGGGTAGAGATGATGTGCAATTTTTACATTTCAAACCATATCAACTTGTACACGCATTTCTTAACGCATTTTATCTACGAGTGAAAGATCTTTTTGCATTTTTGTTTTGTTTTTATATATAACTATTTAAATTTTATATAGAGAAATGCTATGCAATTAATTATTTTGGATGTTATTATTTTTTGTTATTCTTTTTGTGCACCTTTTATTTCAACTTCCCGACTGCAATACCACTTCTAGTCATTCCACCACATTCCTGCTGTCTACAACTCCTCTTGTAAGCCAAATAAAAGTATATTACAACCCCTCTGTTCTGTTGCTGCCCCAGTGTATACTGTTTGTAGATTTGCTATCAGAAATTTGAATTACACCCATACCTCACTTTGCGTCGGGGTTACGTTCCAAAAAAACACGACGCAAATTGAAACGACGCAAAGTGAAAATAAAATTTTGATGGCATGGCGTAATCAAAAACAAAGGTGTTGCCATATTTTAGGAAAAAAAATTAAAGACTCGAATCCAAAACAACGCAACTTCGAAAATCTAACGACGCACAGTGAAAATCAGTAAAAATTAAGCAGCGACGCAACTTCGAAAAAATGCAAAACGAAACGACGCAAAGCGAGGTATTGGTGTATTTTTATTACATATGAATCTTTTTAATAAAACAATGTTCTACTGCTCTTACTGCAATGGTAAAAATAATGAGAGGGCCTTGCTCTCATTCGTGAACCCTACAGCAGTTTGCCAGTTTAGAATTGCAGTAGAACATTATTTTAAAAAGAATCATATGCATCAAAAATAATTCAAATTTCTGGCAACAGATGGCGTGCATAACCGCTGGGAGGGTTCACCACTGATGAGCCAGGCCCTCCCTTTAATTTTTCCATCGCAGTAAGGACAGTAGAAATTGTTTTATTTTAAAAAGAATATTACGCCTCTAAAATAGTTTTATAATTTGATAACAGATGGCGCTCTAGTACATCGTACCATTATCTTCAATGTTAATGACACAACACTGTTAGCAGGAAAACTTTCAATAAAATTATATCAAAGAAGAAAGTAAAAATTTGGATTAAACCTCATCAAGACATCAAATTAATAACTGCCAATAATTGCTTTGAAATTACTCCTAGTTGATCTTCATGTTCTAAGGACCCAGGATGGGAGGTTGCTCGGAGGAAGAAGCACTGGAACCAATATATAAATAAATTATTTGGTGTTTTTACCTTGTGTTTCTATCTATAATCCAAATTGTACCTCGTTATAATAGTATTTGAGGACTGAAACCTTCTATTGCATCGGGAGCACCCTCTTCAATCAAACCATTCAGTCATGGATGGGGCTGAGCTAGGCCATAGCTGAGTGAGGTGTAACCATCAACAATGGCGGCCTTAGCCTGGGAAGAACAATGATGGAATTGAACCAAGTTATGGAAGGTATTTCTCTGAAGATGAGAATTGTAGAGCCATTGTTCCCAGGGTGGCTCCATATATCTATTGAATCTTCATCAAAATTTAATTTTTCCCGCTATAAAACTCAAAAGTTGATAATTTAGTGGATTTGAAATGGTTGATTTATACCGTGCTATTTTTTAAAGATATCATTGTTAACGATTCCATTGTTAAGGATGTTATTCATTATAAGCATTGTTAACAATCATCACTAAGGCGGCCATTGTTGATGGTTACACCTCACTCAGCTATGGTCTAGCTCAGCGCCATCCATGACTGGATTGTAGAGGGCGCTCCCGATGCAAGAGAAGGTTTCAGTCCTCAAACACTATTACAATTTAGATAGAAACTTAGTGTGATTGAGTGGAGATAAGAAAGAAGAAGATAGAAACACAAGGTTTTTTTTTTTTTTTTTTTGCTTATCCCTAGTACACATGGTACAGGCCATGATAATCATGGTGGGTAGTTAGCGACTGCTTTTTTACTGTAAGCGCACCACATGTCTACACATGTGAAAAGCAGTTCGACTTTGCACTTACAAATGTGCCAGAGCCCCGTTTGGTTACTTGCACTCGCTGGTGGGGTTGGACTTTTGCAAGAATCGGGGGGCCATTGGAGCATTTTTTTTTTAAACAGAAAAAAGTGTCCAATGCGGGATTCGAACCCGGGTCGTAGTGGTCGAAAACTAAACAGTTTAACCAGCCTTCCACCGACCCCCACAGAAACACAAGGTAAAAACACCAAATTATTTATTTATTGGGATTTGGTATTTCTACCTTTATTATTGTTCTTTGATATTTTGTACACTCTTTGTCAAAAATTCTTCCCTTCAATAACCAGAAAGGCCTGGTAGAATTCCACCAAGAGCTGACAACATTTGAAGCCCAAGTGTGACCGGTGTCAGGAGTGGGACATTCTGGCTTCAGTATCAAGCCAATTTTTTCATTGCAGTAAGGGCAGTAGAAATTGTTTAATTAAAAAAAAAAAGAATCATACGAGTCTATGATAGTTTCGAATTTTCATAATGCATCATCTATATACAGGGTGCGGTAGATAAGTAATGAGACTGGCCGCCGCGTGGCGCCCCAGTCGCTCGCAGTGAGTTATCCACCTGCAGGTCACGTGGCGGGGGATCTGAGCTAACAATAGAACCGGTTCGCAGTCGCGTCGTAGCTCTGGCGCAGTGAGGGTCGAGCTTCGTGTATTACGTTGTTTGTGTGCCCGTGACACTTGTGAAAACGCTGAAGATGGATCGCTCGATAGAACAGCGGTATGCAATCAAATTTTGCTTTCGCTTGGGCAAAACTGCTTCGGAAACCTTTGCTTTGATTACGGAGGCCTACAAAGAGGACGCCCTATCAAGAGCTCAAGTGTTCCGGTGGTTTAATGAATTTAAAAACGGGAGAGAATCCGTTGGAGACATGGAACGATCTGGATGCCCTTCAACGAGTCGTGTGGATGAAACGGTGGCCAAAGTGAAAGAACTCCTTGACTCCGACCGTCGTTTAAGTCTCAAAATGATCGCCGATGAGGTCTCCGTGAATAAATTTACGGTCACCAAATTGTTACGCAAGATTTGATGATGAGGAAAGTTTGCGCAAAATGGGTTCCCCAAGTGCTCACCGCCGAACAAAAGCAACTACGAGTGGACGTTTGCCGTGAGATGTTGAATGAATTGGAAAATAATCCAAACTTTTTAGATAACGTAGTAACAGGCGACGAATCGTGGACATTCCAATACGACCCGGAGACGAAAGCTCGGAGTGGCACACACCGGCATCCCCGCGGCCGAAGAAAGCAAGAATGTCAAAGTCCCGAGTCAAGACAATGCTGATTATGTTTTTCGACAAGCGGAGGTTAATTCACAAAGAGTTTGTCCCTCAGAGGAAAACTGTTAATGCCGAATTCTACAAAGAAGTCCTTCGGCGATTGCACAAAGCCATCAAACGGAAGCGACAGGACTTTGCTCAACGCTGGCGTCTCCACCACGACAACGCTCTGGCGCACACAGCGTTCCTCGTGACCTCCTATTTGACCCGAATTGGAGTTGAAGTTCTGCCACAGCCACCATACAGCCCTGACATGAGTCCTCCTGATTTCTTCCTATTTCCGAAGGTAAAAAGATGCCTGAAGGGTCATCGTTTCGACGATATCCCGAATATCCAACGTGCTGTCACGGAGGCACTAACTGGGATAAATCCAACGGACTACAGTGGGGCCTATGAAGCTTGGAAAACGCGCTGGCAACGTTGTGTCGACGCCCAAGGCGAGTTCTTTGAAGAATATTAACGTTTTGTACAAATCGGATCAATAAATTTGCTTTTCTAGACTGAGTCTCATTACTTATCTGCCATACCCTGTATATATAAAATTGAATGTCTGTCTGTCTAGATTCAAAAACCATACATCCAATCGCCGTGAAATTTTGGGATATTATTAGGTATATCCCCGGGATGGTTTTTGAAAAATAATTTCTTGAATATCCTTAGAGTTATTTGTAGATTTAACTCGCAAGCAGCACCCCCATTGCGATGGAGATAAGTTTTTTTATCTATAAGTTTTATTATCACTAAGTTTATTATCTTAAAGATTATTTATCAAAAGTAAGATTTTCTACCTATTAATTGCGCACAAGTCAAAGTTAGTTTTATCATTTATCTACAACATATATATTGGTAGAATAGATAAAAATGATGATTTTGTAATGTTGAAAATTAGGAAAGACAAAATTCAGGATGACACGGCAATTTATTTGAGACAAGGATAATGATACAATTCCAAGGCAAGATACTATTCCTTTAACTTCCAATTACCGAGGGAACCAATTAATATTGATTTTATTCAACTTATCGAATATTTTTCAAGGGACTGGGGAAAAAATGTTCACTTTATCGAGAGATTCAAATTTACGAGTTTCAAATTATCAAAATATATCTATTATTTTTTATGTATAAGTTTATAGAGAATTGTTTTAACAAATGTTCATTAGACAAACCTTTACTCGGGTAAAAACCGGGCAAAGCCGGGTACATCCGCTAATATATATTTAAAAGAAAAGTAGCTTAAAAATATGTTTAAAATTTTCAGCAATAGATGGTGCTAATTTGATGATAATTTTAAAGACAAACATTTATGACTGGAGACCTGTGGTTGCTCTCTATGTCCCACATCCTTGTTCAGCCACGGGATGAACAACTGTTGCAGAGTAAAATGTAAATCAAGATATCTTCATGACGTAGCACCAGCCACAACAGTCTGTCATCAGTTGGGCAGAAAAGTTGATTGTTTGAAAAGTTGACAAAGTGTTTGTTGGCTTCTCCACCAAGATTGTGTAGAGCTGACGGCCATTTAATTTTTTTTTTTTATCTCACGTGGTACAGGCCATGGTGGGTAGTAGTTGGCTGTAAGTGGGTCTACATAATGTTTGGTTACTTGCACTCACTAGTGGTGTTGGACTTTTGCAAGAATCAGGGGGCACTGGAGAATTTTTTAATTAGTAGAAAAGTGGCCGGGTCGTAGTGGACAAAAATTAACGGTTTAGACCACCGTCCACTGTCCCCCTTTCTTGTTGACACTTTCTAACATTGTTTGTTCTTGGACTCTGAGATAAATATCTCTGCAAGACATAATTAGTCAATGAAAGTTGTTGTTGCACAAGTGGGACCACAAGGAAACTGGATTACAGTTTCAGCATTGAGTTCCTCATGTGTGGTCCCAGAGCTTTGGTCGATGGAGTGGAATGGAAGAAATAAAATGGACAAATAACTTGAAGAGTTTATTTTTCACTTAATTGCCTGGTAACCAAACGGGAATAATTGAAACAATGGAGTGATTGATGAAATGGGTGCTCCTCAGGCAACACTTTGGTGACACAGGAGCAAATGTTGAAAGTAAACAAATTGTACAGAAGGCAGTGCTGGGAGAAAACATTTCACTTTTTATGGAAAAGAAAACAACTCAATTAAAATAAATGTTAAATATCTAAAAATTTATTTATTTTTTAGATGGAATCTATTTTCTCTTTTTTATACAAAGTATTGAGGGGAGGAGTGCATGGAGGTAATTAGGAGATCCTGTACAGTGGCGGCTTCACTCGATGAGTTTCTTGGACTTGAAGAACTGGCGCAGGTAGAGCACCTGCCAGGTGGCCAGCAGCAGCAGACACACCATGGAGAAGATGCTGAAGTAGAGGACGCGGGAGTTGGTGGACTCTGGGCACGCAGCAATGTCACAACTGTCACCACCAGATGGTTCACTCACCGTTGGTGTCCCTCATCTCCTCCTCCCGTCTCTTCATGTGCGCGAAGTCATTCACGATGCCGTTGGACAGATGCTCCAGCTTCTGGAGCTCAACCTCCAGGGGCTTCAGCTTGCCGACCTCCGCCACGCTGGCGTAGTTGGTGGCGTCTGGGCCGTGCTTCACTTCCAGGGTCACCTCGCGCGGGATCCCTCCGTGCACTGGCACCACACAGAGGTTAGAAGGAAGAATGGGGAGTCCAGAACACTCTGTGTAACACTTGGGTGAAATCTTTGGATTGAAACTTTCATCACTTTCTACAGGTGTGGTGGCAGTAAAGGCATTCGCTAACACCATGATTATCATGGCCTGTACCAAGTGTACTAGGGATTTAAAAAAAAAAAAGCTATTATTTTTTGCTGAAAGTTTTGTCAAGAGGAAATGAATCTTAAGAGAAAAAAAGGAAATCTCTGGCAGATGTTGAATACATCCTCTAGTTGGCCATGGGAAGTGAACTCACTTGGGGGAACCTTGGAGATGAAGCAGATCTCAAAGATGTCATAGTCATCGGTGTTGAAGGCAAACTTGCTCTGGCCAATGTTCTCTCGGGACACCAGGGTGTGGCCCTTTGTGTCTTGCACCTGGAGCACACACAACATGTCACAGGTGGAGGACATATTTTTAATGACATTTTGTGAATCAAAGAGACCCATCTACCACCAATGGAGTTGAGACCAGGAGTATAGTTGGTAGGTACTGGATCAATGTTACATCAGAGGAGTTTCACCACAAGGTATGTGCTGTGTTGGCAGTTTCAGCTGTCTTCTAACAAGGGGTTGTTGAGACTCTTGTGTTGTCAATCAAGGGGTGAACATTAGAGAGAGAGGATATTTCACTTGCACCAAATGACACAAGTAAATTCTGGAACTGAGTGGACTTGACATTTGATGTGAAATTATTTTTTAAAGAAACAGCGAAGATTAGAAGTATGTCAACACAAATATTGTGATAGATTCCTTTTGATAAAACTTTGTTGTTTATTTGGTAACATTTTAAATCTGTGGCGAGGAAGCAATATCTTGACACATCAAATTTATTGAGTTATTTTTATAAATTTGAATTATTTATGACGGGTATTTTAAATAAAGCAATTTTCTACTGCCCTTTACTGCAATGATATAATAATGGGAGGGCCTGGCTCATCAGTGGTGAACCCTCCCAGCAGTTTCACCAGTTATTTTTATTTACTTTTAGTATTTAGGTGCCAGCGCAAACATTTGGAATCAAAATTTACTTTTCCATCTGACCCAGATTACAAGATGTCAGTGAGATATCCAACCTCACTCAAGAACAACTTGAGAAAGTTGTGGATTCCAGAACCCCAGGAATAGTTTCCTTCCAAAGCTTTTATTAAAGTCTCACACAGATTCACCAGGTGGGTATAAAATAAAAAGGTAAAAAGCAAAAAATAATTAAAATCAGTTAGACAATTCAAACTTGGGATTTGAGAATTGGGATGTTGTAACCAAGAGGTTCTACTGAATGTAGCAATAAAGGGGAGAAAAAGATATGACTAGTTAGAATTTTCTCTCTTATTTTATTTTTCACATTTTGAAGCAGCCGATTATAAATTTCTCAGCAGTGGTAGATGTGAGAACTTCCTCCATGTTGTGGCTCCACACAACTCGCTGCTAATTCTCCCTTCATATTTCTGAGTCTGAGAGAAATTGCCAAGAAGCCACTGCTGTGCCCAAAGCTTTTCAATTAAAGTGTAAGATGGTAACACAAGTAATTCTCAATGAATAATTCCCATTTCCAGTAATGCTGGTTGCTCAGGCAGTGGTAGTTCATTATTTTTCAAATTTGGGATTTTTTCAGAATAAAAAGAACTCACAAATTCGTAAAGAATGAGAAATAAGATTTTGTACATTCCCAAGTTTCTCCCTAGACAACTTTACTTTGGAATTGGAACATTTGGATAGTTTAAAAAGTCGGTGTGTGTCCACGTGTGCAATATCCAGGAGGAAGAAGATTTAATTGGGAATATTTTACACACAGAGTTCCTGGTGGCAGCTGCACTGGGCCATTCAACAATCTCATTTGCATATTTCTCCATTTTATCTATCACACCAAATGTCCAGGAAGCTGTGTGAGTTTAACTCAATGGCTGCATTTCTCGAGGTAAAATACAGCAAGGACCCAGTTGTTCTCCCTTTCTTTACAATCTCCAACATTGCGACTAAACAAAACATATGTACAGATTGATTCATGGAAATATTTCTCCATTGTATTATAAATAAAGAGTTTAAAAGCTTTTACAATTGAGTGGCTTTATTTTATAAAAAGTGAGTTTAAATTTTGGAGTGAGCTGGAAAGCCATTGTTAATTAAAGTAACACAATTACTTCATTCAAACCTACATTTGTAACAAATCTGTGTCAGTAATCCACAAACAGGAAGTACTACAGTATACAACACCGACTGGTTTTCACAATTTCCCTAAAAGAATTAATTTCTGATTAAGAATGTTGGCACACTAGATGAAACAAAATAGATAAAAGCACAATTTGGATTATAGATTATAAACACAAAGTAATAAGACCAAATAGTGTGTTCTTTATTTATTTGGTCTTATTACCTTGTGTTTATGAAACAAAATTTGTCTCACACACTGTAGCGAGAGATAATCAATCAATGAGATTGCTAACCCCACACCTAGATTATCCGGTAAAAATTCCACCAAAACTGATCAGTTCATTTATGCAAATAAATTATGATGATAAACTGATTCCCAGTTTTGATGGGAATTTTTACAGAATAATCAGGAATTATTGGTGACGTTCCCAGCTTGGTTTGATGACATTTATCTACTGGGGTCTCCACCAGTCCTCGTGGATGTACTTGGTTGGTCTCTTCCTAGAATGGCATTTTACTGAGTCTTATGTGTGGAGGGGAATCTAGAGCTTCCCCACATTTTGTCCTCTCATTCTCTGTCATGCCACACTGGGAAGAGGCATTCTTGTGGTTATTCATCATCATTCAGGTTGTCCTAGTGGCATTCGGAGGCTGTCAACAAGGGACGTTGTCTATACACAACTTGTCTGTCTCCAACTGGTGCAATGTCTGAGCGCTACCATAGAAATACTTGTTTGTCCTACCACCTAGATGTGATCCATTCTAGTGTCTGAGGTATCCAGTCACAGAGTCTCCATGCTGCAACCAATGGCACAAACTGCCATTATAAACATAGGTACCATTTTGGCTAAAATTAGAACACCATATGCTGGGCATATGCCAAACAATGCTCTGTGCCAGATGGTAAAATCAAATAGACAAATTCTTCTTACAATGTCCTCAAGTAGCTTTGCTAACTATTAAGGACATTATCTATATGCGGCAACAGAAATATTTGAAATAAATGTCAAATATTAGGCTTATCAAAATAATTGCAGAAACTTTACACAGCTCTAGTGCAATGTACAATAAAGTGCCTATAAGTAGGGTTTCCACAATTATGCCAAGCACACAAACAATATTAACAAAATATAAATATTTTATATATTAGCCTCTTTCACACACTCAAATCTCATTAATATTCTTTAAATTTTATTTATATGTGTGTATGAACAAAAATACTTTAATACCAAATGTAAAATTTGGAGGTCTGGTTTAAGAATACATAACAGGAAGTATCTAGATCTCACTTGATAGAAAAGACAAAATTGAATAAGTCTAATAAATTTTTACAAAAATAAAATAATCCAAAATAAATATTCGCATTTTTATTATTGTACAAATTGTGATAATGTTTATCATCGCATTGAAATTTAACAACAGCGAAGACAACCGGTTTGTTTTTAATCAACTTTTCATCACTTTTGCGAAAATTCTCCCCAATATATATTGAATATATTACCGTGTTAAAAATCTATTGATGTTTAAATATTACAATTTTTAAAAACTTACGATTAAATCTACTCTTTGATTCACAGCTTCACTAAGGCTATATTCTCCTGTGACTAGAACATTTTTCTGCACTTCTTCTTTTAAACATCTTCTGCTTCCAGGTTGTAAATGAAACATTAAGGCATTAATTGATGAAAAGCAAAAAGCTATTAAAACAAAAATATAAATAGACTTCATCTTTATGTACTATTTGTGTAAATTAAATAGCTACAACATAAATCAGAACATAAATAATAACGTGGCATCAAATACAAAAATACTTTTTGAAAGTATAAAATAACTTTATTAAATTTGACCAACCCTCTTTTATAAAAAAAAAAAAGAAAAACTTTGGAAAAAAATATATTTTTACAATTAAATGTTCAAATTGTTTTAAAATAAGCTAATTGATATTTTTCAAATATGAATAATTATTCAAGGGGTGGGGATAGCTTATATATTTAATAAGAAACTAATGTCAAATAAATATCTTATGAAGTAAAAAAGAATTTTATTATTTAGTTCGCGCGCACAAATAATTTCTAAATAAAACTATTGTATGTTTATTGACTTTGATTACTACATAAATTAAAACTATATGATATATGTATAATGCGATTATTTTTTGTTTCAAGTATAATAATATATCTCCAAGTTAAAAAATATATAATAACTCCACCTCATTTGTTCATTTTTAAAATTTTTATTTTGAGATTTTCTTTAAACTTTCAAACACATATAAAAAGTTTTTTCCTATAAATAATTTATGCTATTTTTTCGCAAATTCTTGTTTTAAGCACTTGAAGGATCCAAAAATACAATTTTAGTATTTTCAAAATTTTTAAAAAAGTTGCTTGCCAAGGATAATTGGCAAAGACAGAGTTAAAAATAGATCAATTTTAAATACCATTCAAGAGAATATTGGAAGTAACCTCACCCTCAAAATAGAAGCTAAAAGTAAGTGCCATATATTGACCATCTCCTCAAACTAACAGAATAGGGTAGTCACAAAACCACCACACCAGCTTTGGCAATTTCTAAACGAAAATCTGGAGGCCATGGTTTAGGGCTAGTGACCCTCATTAGTCCAATGCTGGCTTTGATTTTTTGAAATTCACAAGACGCATAGATTTTAGTCCTTTTGATAGGAGAGCGGTGACTTTTCTTTTTAATATATGAAAATATTTCCTCCTGACAAAATTTTCATCTATATTTTAGTCAAAGACTTGGCCAAGCTAATTTACTAGGTACACAACTCTTTAGAAAATTCTGTAAATTTCGTGAATTCTGAGTGGATTTGAGGAAATAAAATGCTGGAGTTATAGCTTTGCTACCGACCCGAGTCCGCTATTTCAAGGATAGGGTCAAAGAGGGCGTTTAGCTTTAAGAATCTATTTTGACAAGAGAGGTGGAATTTCTTTTTATAGATTAAACTTCTCAGAAAAATTTTCACTCTAGACTAAAATTTCGAAAAGGTTAAATAAAGCTTTACCTTTTTTTTTTTACAGTAAATAAGGCGGAGCTATATTATTTATATATAATTCTTTCCTCAAATTATTCCCCAGAGAAGTTATTCAAGCTAAACATAATAAGAGAATGAGTAGTACCCAAAAATAATTTTAAACATTAAGAAGATAAATAAAAAAAGGCATTATCTGATCGTGCAACTGAAAGTTGCTGATGGCTTGCGCCATCTATCGGAATAAATATCAACTAATCGTTGATTTTTAATTATTTGATTATTTATTCTGATAGATGGCACAAGCCATCAGAAACTTTCAGTTGCCCGATCAGGAAATGCCTTTTTTCTTAATTTATCCACCTGATCCAAGTACAAATTCACTTTTGTAACATTTTTCATCTCAAGATGAAGATAGTTTTGTAAAAATTGATGGGTAACCACTTGTATGGTTCAGTCAGGAGGGTTGAAGAATAAGATCTGGAGGGGGGTGGTCCTAGAATTGGCCTTTAGCTAGGCCATTGAACTAATAGTTTTTCTATTAACACTTCTAAATGGAAACATGTGTAACTGGGGATTTTAGACTGAAATTAAAAGAGGCAGACCACAATCATTATGAAATTTAAACTTTTTATGATATTTAATGTGGAATAATTGGTGTGGCTTATGAATGAGAAATAGGTTTAGATAATCACATGAGATTTTAGTTGATATCAACAATGTTGACAGTAAAAAAATGTTGATTTGATATCTTTCCAAATTATTGGCACTCCAAACTTGAGGCTTCTTACCATTTGGCATAATTATTCATTACAAAAAGCAAAGGTAACAAGATCAACTCCAAATTATAGAAATGTTTGTGACATTTTGGTAGCAGCTTTGTTGCCATCATCAGACAAAAGTACTGGATGAGACTCTCATTGATCTTGATACCATTTGTTTCTAATCTATAATTCAAATTGTACCTTTTCATATTCAATACAAGTTTCGCAAACACTATGTTGGCCATATTTTATCTTGGTCTCCTAGTTTAGCTCCAAAGTATGCTAGGTAGGCCATTTTTACAAAGTCAGAAATTGGTTTCCTGAAATCTTGCACTTGTCACATATGTAACAAAACATATTGGGACCTTCTGCTAGTATTATATATGTCATTTCTATTGTTGACCTGAGAGAATTGAAATTTTCAAGTGTGGCAAAGCAATGGCTAGCTAATTTTGGTTTACATCAGATGCACTAAACAGGAACTTTGGGAGAAGCCGCTGCATCATCACACAGCTCTAGGAGCATGGACTCATGGAATTTGTAAAATCTTTGCACAAGTGGATTAAAAACAACATCTGCTATTAAACATATCTCACTGACATTAATAGTCTGTAAATATAAAAATAATTTAATTAAATTTTGATTTAGAGACCAATAAGGATACCTCTAGTGGAAGTGGTCTCTCATTGGACGTTAGGTTTATCAAAGTTCTTTTGGGTTTTACAAAGGTGACCAGATGATCACTAAGGTTTCACTGGATATGTAAAATGGGAAATATCTCAGCGAGACCTTGGAGCCAAGTTGGAATGGAGCAAAAGTCAGAAAGAATTTAATACCATAGAGAAATATTGTTGGAAAAAGATTTAATAAAAAGAGAAAGATGTATATTTACATATCAAGAAAAAAGAAGAAACAAGATAATCTTCTATTTGCATAACCATTTGTTTTTTGTATAAATATTTACATATTTTATTTGTTTTTAGACATATATATAGAACGTGTGAGAGTTAATAAAGAAGTGGTTTTGTTGTGTGAATAGGCTCTATATCTTCAATTATTGAAAGGTTAACAACAGATATGTGGTAGCTACAATGAGGTGATTGCTGAGAGACCCAACAATCCTGGCAATGGGGTGATTGCTGAGAGACCCAACAATCCTGACAATGGGGTGATTACTGAGAGACCCAACAATCCTGACAATGGGGTGTTTGCTGAGAGACCCAACAATCCTGACAATGGGGTGATTGCTGAGAGACCCAACAATCCTGACAATGGGGCGATTGCTGAGAGACCCAACAATCCTGACAATGGGGCGATTGCTGAGAGACCCAACAATCCTGACAATGGGGTGATTGCTGAGAGACCCAACAATCCTGACAATGGGGTGATTGCTGAGAGACCCAACAATCCTGACAATGGGAATAATAAACTTAAATGTGAGCTATAACAAGGCTAAATAAAGTATGTATTGAATATTTGAAAATGTAGAAATAGGCCTGATGATGAGCTGACGTATGAAAGCTTGCCATTTTAATTGGGTAAAGAAACAAATTGTAATTATCTTGATTGATATAATCTATGTGTTTAATTTATAAATTGCCATGCCACCACCAATTGCCATTGCCAACAATGCTGTTACCAAAACGTCACACACTATTTATTTATCTGAATTTGGTCTTATTACCTCCTATTATTTCTATAAAATATAGTAAATGTAGAGTGTGGTATAACATGTGATGCTCCAGGACTGGTTGGCAATTCTACACCTGGAGCTCAAACAAACAAGTGACCAGAGGGTGTGAAAATAACTTTATTGCTGCTGCCGCCACTACACCCCAGAGTAGAGGGAGAAGAAGTAGATGTAGAGAAGGAAGATGGGGTACAGGAGGAGCGGCCGCTTGTGCGCGAGCTCCTGCACACAGAGCAAGGAGCCTGCGCTGAATGTGGCCCAGGCCACCCCACCCAGCTTGATCAGGGATGCGAGCCACGGCAGAATGCCGGCCACCAGGGGGAGGAGGGTAGCTGTGACGACCAGTGGCAGCACAGAGTAGCCCAGCACACCCAGGCACTGGGAGTACGCCACCTCCCCGCCCAGCACCCGCGCAAGCAGAAACACCAGCAGCGCGCCGGCCAGCCAGATGGTCAAGATCCAGGACACCACCCGCAGCTGCCCGCCCAGCAGGGACACCAGGGAGAAGAGAAGAACAACCAGCAGGGGACCCCAGAAATCTGGTTGGTCGCGCACAACTTTGCGCTCCATTCCTGGCAAGGGCAGCAGTACGCAGCGCACCTTGTTGTAGATGTCCTTCAGATCAATGTCCAACTCCTCCCTGCGCAAACACGGCGATCAGGAATAGTACAATTTGGACACAGGAGGTGACCACCAAATACACAAACTGTCACCAATAGTCAGGTAATTGGCACCAGTGTGTTCAAACATTCCTCAATGAATCAATGCCCAGGCAACTCCGGCTTTGTCTTCTTCTTTCTTATCTCCACTCAATCACACTAAGGTATCAAGTTTGTAAAGCTTGAGATTTTTGATGGTGTCTGCCGGGGAAGAGTAGAGCTCATCAATGGATGAGTCAATATACAGTAAAAACTCCGGCTTTGTTCATTGCAGTGGTACAGAATTGATAAGCACAAAAATTAAACTTTTTTAAATTGAAAATAAAAATAAAATTCCAGTCAGAGATACTTGTGGCGAAGGAAAATTGTAGATGATAAAATATTCACTCATGGACAAAACTTAAGGAGTGGAAAGTCTTTAATATCACCAGTCATCTATTGTTTTGAAAGAGACAGAGGCAATTTTGTTCACACTTGGTTATCTTGTGTGTCTTCAATAAAGGTCACTGTGAATCAAATATCTTACAGAGTTACAAGAAAATAAGACCTAATCCAAATAAATTAATAGTTGTGACAGCATTGTTATCCTCATAAGTCAAAAGAAAAATTAAAAATTTTTCAGAGTTATTGTCTGAATCCCAATATACATGCATAAAGGTACAACTTCCTCAAGTTTTGTCCATTTGTGTAGTTATAGAAATGCCATTGAGAGTTCAATCTGGCAACACAAACATTTATGGCAGATACTCACAGCAGAGGGAGGTGTTGGTTGTCATCGTCTGCTTCCTCAGACTCCAGCATCCATCCGAAGCCCTTCTGGTTGAGAAAGGAGGTGACGTAGCCGCGGGAGGCCTGGGTGTAGGGGGCCGAGGACAGCGAGCCGGACACATCTGGAGCACAGTTCCATCGTCAAGATGAACAAATTATAATTCTATAAGTCAGTTTATATAAGAAAATAAGACCTAATCCAAATAATTTATTAATGTGTGACATTTCAGCAACAGCATTGTCACCATCATCAGACAAAAGAATAAAACAGATTTATTCTTTTGTTTGATGATGGTGACACTGCTGTTGCCGAAACGTCACACACCAATAAATTATTTGGATTAGGTCTTATTTTCTTATATTATTATCTATAATCCAAATTGTGATTTATCATAAGGCAATTTAGTAATTAATGTTTTACTGTATGCTGCCCTTATTCAATCCTGTGGATAAAACTTTATTTGTTTCCTACACAATCCAAAGAACTATTGTTGAATGGAGATATAAACCACCAAGTTTTGATAGCTGTGACCCAGGTTCAAATCCTGCCTTGGACATCTTTTTCTGAAGAAAAAAAATGGATGAAAACAGTTTACCCAGAACCACTCAGTGACTGATGTGTTCCCCAAATGACTTCTGCCAGATGCTGACAACGTGACAGATGGCCTGAGAGTTACAATGTGTGTCGCCAGAGACCAAGGTCTTCAGTGGCTTTGTAGCAGTTTCCCTCAAACTAATATATCCTGCTGCTGCTGACAGCAAACTTTTACTGTGCCTCAGCAGTCATCTGATCTCTGCCGGGGGAATTGTCAGACCAATGTGGGAGTCAAGAACAAATGGTATAATCAACCTGACATTTCAAACAAAATTTCAAAAAGTTACTTTGAAAAAAAATTCTATAGTCCTAGAAGCTAATGTCCAAAGTTTCCTTAAGCACCCTCAACCTGTATTGTTTCAATTTTTAAACATTGATAGCCCTAAAAATGTTAATGAAATTTGAAGCAGGTAACAGTGATGAGGTAGGTATCACTTGCTGGGACAATCCAGGTGTGACATTACATCCACCCATGTTGGTTACAACTACTGAACAACAGCAGAGAGATTGACAAGGAAAGAGGATCCCAGTGTAACCCAAGACATTCCACAAATGATCCACATACAGTGACGAGGCCACTGCCAGTACACCCCATGTTGTGGTTGGTGTTCCTCTCGCAGGCTGCCAGAGTTACTGATGGGGTTGGACGGATGTGAGAATTGGGGGCCATTGAAGCAATTTGTAATTCTAACAAAAATACACTCATGGACAAAACTTAAGAAAGTTTTCTGATGTCTGATGATTGTAACAACACTGTTACCGAAACGTCACACACTATTTATTTATTTGGATTTGGTCTTATTACCTTGTGTTTATAATCTATAATCCAAATTGTGCCTTATCAATCATTAAGAAAGTTATATATTACAATGCACTATATATATATTTTAAACATAAACCACTCCTTATTTGCCTATATAACGGTGGATACATGTGGATTGTTGTATTTACCATTACAAGGAGAAAGCCATCAATGGCTGCAAGACACCAGCTGGATCACGAGGAAGAGCGATCGGAAGGATCAAAACAGGTCAACCAGAGTTGCCAAGTTTTTCAACGTGTTTGATATCCCATCTCTGAAGCCAAACTACTGGGACTTGTCACCGGAGGAAAGCTGGGGGGCCGCCCAAGGTGACAACACTGAGTGACGACAGATACCTGGCTCTAAGAGCCAAACATTCACGGAAGATGTCTGCTCGGCAACTCTCCCTGGAGTTTCCACAGCCAATGGCAGAATTGTATCCTGGAAAACTATTTCACAAAAGCTAAATTAGTCCCATTGATACCTGGGATTTGCAAAAGTATTTGATGTTGCCAGTCGTTTATTTTTTTAAGGAGACAGAAGCAATTGCTCTAAAGGTCACTGGGTATCAAATATTGTTCAGAGTAATTGTCCCGATATACATGCTATAAGGCACAACTTTCCCAAGTTTTGTCCAAGATTGGAAACATTTGGTTGTTAAAAAAGTTTCTTCCACACCCTGCTATCCATTCACATGTTACGAATGTTTTGCTGCAATCTATGCTATGACTATCAAGGCCACAACAGATGGGTGACTGGCCAGACAGCCTTGACCTGGACGGCACAAGGCTGACTGACTCACAGAACAAACAAATTCCTGTCAGATCAGCACCAACTCTGTACAGTAGCAGTGAGATAAGGAACTAATTATATATTATAAATTTGTCAAGATTAGCACATTTATGATGTTAATGATAAAAATGAAGAAATATTTGACGCTATTTATTCCTTTATTCATAGGATGTCGGAATATTTTCTGTTTTCTGCTCAAAGGTTCCGGTATAAGCTGTTGTAAAACATTCAAACTGAGCACAAAAAGGAAAATTATTCTCAGAGGACACATGTCCTGTAAACTTCCATTTCCTTCTGGTGACTTCATGCAGCCGGCATTGATTCTTCTGTTCCTCACCTGATCTGTCTTCCATTTGACCTTGAGATTTCTAGCAGTCAAAAGAGCTCAAGATTCTTTGTCCAAGCCTTACATTCAAACTGACCAGCAAATATCCTTTACTTCAGGATAAGGCACAATTTGGATTATCCTTATATATAGTCACGACCGTCTTTCCTCATCGGCCTCTGTCACGGATGCGCGCGCACAGGGAGGTCACGTGCTCGCCGGCAGCCAATAAAAATTAAAAAAAAAAAAACTCCCTCGAGCCGGATTTGAACCAGCGACCTAAGGATCACCGTTGTAACATCTACAGTCAGGTAAAACACGGGCGTTGCCCGGGTCATTCGGCTAGTAGATTATAAACACAAGGTAATAAGACCAAATCCAAATAAATAAATAAATAGTGTGTGATGTTTCAGTAACAGCATTGTTACAATCATCAGACAAAAGTATTGAATGAGAAATTTTACCACAGCATGTTTTAAATAGTTACTGTTATCAAGTGTGTAAACAAGATAGCAGATAAGAAGATGGTTTTCTTTTATTATTCCTAGAATTAAAAGTGGAAAAAAACTTACAGATGTAAAATAGTGGAGTTTCAAGTGAGTGTTGATACTGATTTCATGTTTCTCATATTTTTTACCTGATTTCTAGTTCTTCAAGTACATGGGTACTTTGAGACCGCGTCTGCTGTACCACTCCAATATGTAAATATTCTGGGGTCGGCCTCTACTGTGAGAATTCACAGGATTTTGTTGGAGAGCCCAAAGTGACAATGTTAAAAAGCCACAAATATTATGCTGGGACTAATGACAATACACTCCTGGACAAAATTTTCATATTTTGATATCAATGGTAGTCTATTTTTTTTAAGGAGACAGAGGCAATTTTGTTTACTCTTGGTTACTCGTGTGTCTTCAATAAAGGTCACTGTAATATCTTTCAGAGTTATTGTCCCAATATACATGATAAAATGTACAACTTCCTTAAGTTTTGTCCATGAGTGTATATTGGTTATCTCGTGTGTCTTCAATAAAGGTCACTGTAAAATCTTTCAGAGTTATTGTCTGAATCCCGATATACATGATAAAAGTTACAACTTCCTTGAGTTTTGTCCATGAGTGTAGAGTGATGACATTGAAAAATTGCAGAATCTACTCATCATTTGGGTCCAGTGCTGGTTTCCTCAGCTATTGCCAAGCTATCAAGTTAACCCAAGTAATGTTTAAATGATCTAAATATCTTCTACATGCAATAGTATTCTATAAGACATAAATTGTACAAGAACCATTTCTCTTACAACTGGTTACTCATTAAACTAATAGGCAAATGAAAGAAGTCAGAGAAATAGATGTTGACACATTATAGGCATAAATCTAAACAGTGCTGAATTGGAATAAAATATATGAGGAAAAGTATATAAAACCGTTTGAATTCTTGTAGATACAACAATGTAATTTTAATAAATACAATTCAAAAGTGTCCTGAGCCTACCTTGTTCTCCGTGGCTCGTAGAAACAAAAGTAAATTCATCATCTTTTGTGTCATGCGGAAAGGAAACGAATTCGCCAGCATTTATATGATATCCCTTTGGTTCTTCCTCATTCCCAGCATCGCTTCCTTCCACGTTAATTTTAACATAACTATTTGAAGTGTTAGAGCTGGACGAATCCGAGTTCTGGCCATTTTCTGAATAATTTTGCTTCGATGCGGTTGGAAAAGTACTCATAACTAGAGTGTTAAACACTTATTGTGTTACATTAATTTTCAAAAATGTAAATAAAAATTACGAATATACGTCAAAAAACAACTACATTTAAAGGCCACATAAACACTACGCTCTATTAAAGTAAGTGTATACAATAAAATCGGGTCAAATGTGATTAAATTGTGAGGTTTAAAGGAGTGGAATAAGTTTTTAAATGGCATTATTCTGTTGAAAAAAAAACTGAACGCTTTCATGAATTTTAACTAAAGTATTTTAATCTCTCTCTTTATTAAATAAGGAACCGTAAAAATAATTAAAGCGTATTATCTATAAAATAAATCAAGGTCTATATTTTTAATTTAAAAAATATATTCTCTCTAATTTCTTTTTTTTTTTTTTGCTATATTATCAAGAGGCGATTCATAATACTATTTACTGATTTAAAACCAACTCACTGAAATTTTGTAATTATTTTTTTAGTTAAGTTTTGTAAATTGAACGCTAAGAGGGGAATCAAAGTACTGTATATTTCTATTCTCAATAAACTTTCCTCTTTTATAACTATATAAGTCCTCAATCAAGTCGATCTATAATAAAGTTGTCTCCAATGCCATTCTTTAAAATTGTATACAGCTTTTAAAAAGGTCAAATGATCTTACTATAAGGTAAACGGAAGGCACCCATTATTTTCCCAATATATCCTTAATGAAACAATTTTTTAAAAAGGCTATGGAGTTTTCATTAAGAATTTTTTATTTACTAGATACAATTTTTTTTTAAATGCTGATTATATTACTTGAAACTAAACTTTAATAACATTTCAGAATGCCATTTATTGATATTT
This sequence comes from Cordylochernes scorpioides, assembly GCA_030710605.1. Taxonomy (NCBI): domain Eukaryota; kingdom Metazoa; phylum Arthropoda; class Arachnida; order Pseudoscorpiones; family Chernetidae; genus Cordylochernes; species Cordylochernes scorpioides. Next base: position 4,301,631 of record CP092881.1, on the reverse strand, counting down.
TTGCTGATTTACTTGCATTGAACTACTATTGAGCAATAGTAGAGCCGTCTACAGAATAATTTGGTGAAACCGCAATACATTTGTATTTTATATCCCATTAAAAAATATATAAAATTTGCAAAAACGCATATTTTAATAACATGATTTATGATTTATAAAATTATTTTAAAAATAACTATAATAATATTTTAAAATATAAATGAAATGCTAAATCAATGTGTTCATTACCATCTCCACCAAAACTATTGATATTTCACAAGAAGTAGCTGGAGATATTGTTTAGCACTTAGGCTATACAGAAATTTGTAATTTCATGCGATAATTTTTATAAGTCTGTAGAGTTTAAAATTACATTGACTAGGCTGACACCTGTTGGAATGTTTAGGAACTTATGTGTGACCAAAAGCAGAAATTTAAGATGCTAGGGTCATATTGAACTGTCTGTAGTGTGTTTACTGGACACTGTTGGAGCTGACTCCAATCCTTCAGGAGGCATGTGGACAGGCTGGGGTCACGAAATGTCAAGATATCTACTTATATGAAATGGTGTCCAGTAATCCAGACCAGACCTGGAGTCATGCTGCTGTCTAACTACGAGGCTGTATTCATTTTAACCCTGCCATGCATTACTCTTATTCTCTCGCTTGAAAGCTCAGTGTAGATAACTCCACCAACTACACATTTACATCTAAAGGTCATTAATAGTTAAGTGCTCGGTTAGCCATTGCATTAAGACCACAATACTTGTAAAATTCATAATGAAACTCACAAATAGATTTAAATTAAAGAAATTGTTTTATATATAGTCTATTTTTGACATCTTAGTTTCAAGAAATTAAGTTGGCGACATTGTACACTCCAGAAACCTGGGTTAACCAAGCAAATAATAATTGAAACAGCATGTAATAATGGCTACAAGGGGACTAAACTGATAATCACCCAATCTGGTGCACGTACCACAGCCTTTGTTGGGCGATGGTTAACTCGCTACAACCAGATGGTCCACAATTGTTCTTTCTTGTTACAAGATCCTTGAAGACCAGCAAATACTGTTGGGGCACGTTTTTTTGTAACCATACCCCAACAGAAGGCGTATGTATAATCAAATCAAATGGATACATGGCTTCCCTCCCACATAGACTTACAGACCATCTTTTTGCCCAGAAACCCAGACAATTGATGACACCAGACTTCCGTGCCGATGCCTGGTGAAGGAAACACCAGTGACATCCAGGGACATCCGCGCTGGAAGCTGTTGTTCCATATGTACATATATTCCCCTCACCAAAAGTTTAGGTAAAGGTGACCAGAAAAAAAAATGGAGAAGGAAGATCTCTAAAGGACTGAACCTTATAAAATATCCTTCCCGAGAAAGGAAAGCGTTATATTACAGTTCAAGTGAAAAGGGGCCTGTGTCGATTTATAGCTAAGACGGAGTGGGGGCGATATATATATATCGTCCCGAGAAAAAGGGAGGATGGTATTTCAATCCACGTGGAGGAAAGGGGCCTGGCGTCTGAAATTTTACACTATCGCCGTAGTTGTTGCTCTCTTTAGATTTTTTGTTTTGGTAATACTATATGTTCTATTTTGATGGAAGAGGCCTGGCGTCTGAAATCTTACACTAGTGCCGGGGTTGTTTCTCTCTTTAGATTTTTTTTGTTTTGGTAATTGTTACACAGACTTTGACTTTAATCATCATAGATGCTTACGTCACTACTATGACGTAACTTCCAACTTCTACCTTCAACCTTGCTGTTATTGTTTACCGCTAACTTGTTTTAACAATATATGTAATGGAACAAGTCGTTCCTTAAATAAATATATATTTGTTTTTATATAAAGGGATGTCCTCGTAACTACAACATACGTGAGTACAAAAACAACCACAAATCCTCAAAAAGAATAACCGTATTTTGCTAAGCCTATATCAATTTGGTAGCAGAGCGTGGTTTGGGCGCGCGAATTGGACTAACCGCCAATTGATCCATTTAAATCATAAAGAAAATAAATAATTGGACTAACCGCCAATTTAGAAAATAAATATTGAATAAAAATGGATACACATAACTTAGCAAAAATCGAACAGTTAACAGAAAACAACTATACCACGTGGTCCATGAAAATGGAAGCAATTCTAGATTCAAAAGATCTCTTCGAGGACGTAATTGTTAATGACGAGCCAGACTTTACAAAAAATAAACTAGAATATGATATTTGGAAGAAAAAGAATCGGGAAGCATACAGCCTAATAATATTGTCACTTTCGGATGACTTAACAATCATCTTTCGAGGCGATAAAAGAGCCAAAAGAATTTGGTACGACATAAAGAAAAGGTTTGAAGGATCTCTAGAAAATAAAAGGATAGACCTAATGTTGGATCTAGCCAGACTAAAATTGAACCCAAATGAAAATGTCAACATGTATATTGTACGAGCACAGAAACTGGCACAAGAGATCACCCAGCTAGGAAAGACTGTAACAGAAAGAGAACTTGTACGATACATTGTTGAAGGGCTCACACCTAACTTTGACACGATCACAGCAGCACTGTCAATAAACAGAGAAATCTCCTTACCAGACTTGAGACAAACTCTACTGGATTTCGAGAAGAAAAGACAGGACAGAAGCAAAAATCCTGAAAATGCTTTCAGATCATCAGGCAACCAATTCAAAGAAAAATCATGCTTCATTTGCAAAAGAAAAGGACATTTCAAGAAAGACTGTTGGTTCAACCCTGACAACAAAGGAAATCAAAAGAATACAACAAACAAAAATAACATGGCCAGTACAAGGAACTACCATAAAGGACCAAAACAAAACAAAGACACAGCCAGGTCAGCAATCCAAGAACGAACGGAGGAACCATCCCAACGAAGAGACTCCACTTCAGAATACGCACTACATGCAAGCACAAGGGAGGAACGTCCGACAACTCAGGACGTGTGGATAATTGATTCTGCGTGCACAAGCCACATGACTTCCCATGATGATTGGATCGAGCACAAGACGGAGGAGAGAAGAAGCATACAAGTGGCAGAAGAAGGGAGGCACATCGAATCTACCTCATCGGGATTAATCCAAGCTACTGTACAAGGTAAGGACAAACTTAACAACGCTGTAACCCTGCATAATGTCCTCCATGTACCACACCTGAAAGGAAATCTAATGTCCATTCCAAGCGTAGTAAGAAGAGGGAACTCTGTTCTTTTGAATTCTGAAGGAGCATACATATACTCTTCTGATGACAAGCTAATAGGAACAGGCAACTTTGATGGTAACATGTACACATTGAACCTATCACGTTTATCTGAAGCAACTCATGTTCCAAGTGAACATTGCTTGATTTCAAAGGACAATTCTAGGACTGCATGGCACAGAAGGTTAGGACATCCTAGTAACAACAAACTAGACCTGATTTTGAAGAACAATCTTCTAAAAGGCTTGAACTCTATAAATGGTACCCTTGATCAATGTGATGCTTGCTCCTTGGGAAAAATGACCAAAGTACCCTATGTTCACACAGATGGCAATCAGGAAAGCTACCCCTTTGAAGCCATTTATGTCGATCTCTGTGGTCCAATGAGAATAAACTCCTTGGGCGGAAGTAAATATTTCTTGACCATCGTAGATGGATTCTCTAGGAGAATATTTGTAGAATTTCTCAAAGATAAACTCTCGGCAGCAGAAGTTTTGAAGAAGTTTATTGCAAAGAGAGAAAACGAGCTAAACTCAAAACTAAAACGACTTAGAACAGATAACGGAACAGAATTTATCAATAAAAACCTTGAAACCTTCATAGAATCCAAAGGAATTAAACATGAACTAACTACACCGTACACCCCAAGAAGCAATGGGAGAGTTGAAAGAGCTAACAGAACACTATTAGACAAAGGCCGAACACTTCTGGCAGACTCCCAATTACCCCTACACTTCTGGGCAGAAGCTGTGAATACAGCTGCATATCTGTACAATCTAACTCCCACAACTAATGACCCAGACACTACCTCTATGGAAAAATGGAAAGGTAAAAAGCCATCCGTCTCTCACATCATGAGATTTGGTTGTGAAGTCTTCTATAAACTCGAGAATCATCAAAGACACAAACTAGAAGCTAAATCTAAGAGAGGAATATTTGTAGGCTATTCAAGATGCAGAAGAGCTTATCGAGTATTTGATATCACAGCGAGAGTCATTCTTGAAACCGCAGACATTCACTTCAGAGAGAACAATAATGTCATCTCGGAAGAAAAACAAAATGATAATAATACGGACACTGACACATATTTCTTCATTCAGGAGGATGAACAACTGAACAATCATGTTCTATCAGATGTTGATATTGAAGAGCCAGCACCAGATACCATGGTCAACAGACAGACAGAGTCAAGTGAATCAGACAGACCACAAAGAACTCGAACAATACCTAAAAGATTCGATGACTACGTTCTGGCTACTACGAATGAAACCATTCCGAAAGACTATGAAGAAGCCATCGCATGCGAAGACAAGAAACATTGGGAGAACGCAATGCTTGAGGAAATACAGAACATGTACTCGCATCAAGTATGGGAACTGGTACCTAGACCTGTAAACGCTAAAGTTGTCAAAAGTAAATGGGTGTTCAAAATATCTAAAGACCAAGAAAACAAAACTTACAAAGCTAGACTTGTTGCAATGGGATACAACCAAATCCCAGGAAGAGATTACAACGAAAGTTTCAGCCCTGTAATTAAAAATGCCACCCTCAGGACTATTTTGTCAATGGCAGCAACAAAAGATTCAGTCATTAAACTATTTGATGTAAAAGCAGCCTATCTAAATGGAAACATTGAAAATACAATATTAATGGAACAACCTGCTGGATTTGTCCAAGACAGAAACAAAGTTTGCAAACTCAACAAAAGTATTTACGGTCTACCTCAATCCGGAAGATCGTGGTATGAGAAATTCAGTCAAGTACTTCATGACTGTGGACTGGAAAAACTTAAATCTGATCCTTGCCTATTTAAATGGAAGAATGAAGACAAATACTTCTATGTAGGGATATATGTTGATGACTTTATCACTGTCTCAGATTCTGAAGATACCTCAAACAGATTCATCAATAAATTGAGACATCACCTGGAAATAAAGGATGTAACATGTAAAGGCATGTTTTTGGGAATCAAGATCATACAAGACAAGGAGGGAATTTCGCTACAGCAAAGCCACTATGTACAACAAATATTGCAGAAATATGGAATGGAAAATTGTAAGGAAGTTCCAACACCAGGTTCCAAAGAAATCAATTTGGATAATCATATTGAAGATGACAATTGTGAACAGCACACTTACCAGGAAGCCCTTGGAATGCTAATGTTTCTAGCTGTTAACACCAGACCCGACATTGCTTACATCACTAGCAAACTTTCACAGTACTCCAAACAACCAAAACAGATGCACTGGACAGCAATCAAAAGAGTTATGAGATACCTACGAGGAACAATTGACCTAGGAGTGAAATTTGAAAGAGGGAAGACTGGAATCCTGAAGTCCTACGCCGATGCCAGCTGGTCGACCACTCATGACGGAAAATCCTACGGCGGATATGTATTGAAGCTCGGCGAAGCAACTATAGACTGGAAAAGTAGTAAACAACCACTCGTCGCCCTCTCCACAATGGAAGCGGAAATGATAGCTGCTTGTGAAAGCTGCTGTCAAATCAAGTGGATAATAAACCTGTTACTAGAGCTGGAAGAATGGAATTTCATGGAAAAACCAACTGCGATCTATACAGACAGTCAGTCATTGATCAACTGGATCTCCAGCCCTAAACAAAGCAGTCGCTGTAGACATATCAACAGAAAGTACCACTTCTTGAGAGACTGTTATGAATCCAGAGACATCTGCCTTCTGTACAAGCCATCTCAGGACCTGGAGGCGGATATCTTCACAAAGGACCTATCCCGAGACCAGATGAAGAAACACCTGGAGAGCCTCAGCATCGTGGGAATAAAGCCAAAGTAAGGAGGGAATTGTTACACAGACTTTGACTTTAATCATCATAGATGCTTACGTCACTACTATGACGTAACTTCCAACTTCTACCTTCAACCTTGCTGTTATTGTTTACCGCTAACTTGTTTTAACAATATATGTAATGGAACAAGTCGTTCCTTAAATAAATATATATTTGTTTTTATCAGAAGGGATGTCCTCATAACTACAACATACGTGAGTACAAACAAAACAACCAGAAATCCTCAAAAAGATTTTGTTCAATTTTGCTAAAGGGGCCTGGCGTCTGAAATTTTACACTATCGCCGTAGTTGTTGCTCTCTTTAGATTTTTTGTTTTGGTAATACTATATGTTCTATTTTGATGGAAGAGGCCTGGCGTCTGAAATCTTACACTAGTGCCGGGGTTGTTTCTCTCTTTAGATTTTTTTTGTTTTGGTAATACTATATGTTCTATTTTGATGAGGCCTGGGGCGTCTATGAAATTGATACTGGAGCCGTTGGCCATTTTGATTGGTGTTTCTTTCGGCGAATGAAAATGGAGAGAGAGATGATATAAAAGAAGGTTCTCTGCCAAAAGGCAAGATTCGATCGGAGTCGCTCAGTGAGACTATTTTTAGGACCTTCAACGAGTTTAGACTCGTTCCATGTTAGGATAAGATTTTAAAGTATTAGTTAACTATAATGACCGCGAACGAGACGCCAGAACAAGCCAGTGAGTCAAAGTTTTAGAAGTGTTGTATTGAGGACAGTAGAATTAAGAGCAGTTATACAGGGAGTAGAATTCTGAAGGAATTTGTAAAAGAACCAAAATTTCAGATTGATAAAATTCAAATTTTCAAGATGTAGATTTATAGGATTCAGGTCAAATGAATAGAGAGTATATTAGTAGATGAAAGTAATATGAATTTCTTGGAAAGGGGAGGTAGCTGAACTGTACACACCCCAGAGGCAAGGTAAACGGAGCCACAAACAAAATAGTAGAAATTGATTAGTCGCTCTGCCAAAACAAAAAAATTCTCTTCATACGGTTGTCACCCTAGATTTAAATGGACTGTGTAGTTTAATAGAGGTCTGGGCTATGCTCCATTTGACCAAGATTCTAAATGACGTTCCCATCTGGGTTGAGAGAGTATTGGAATTTGAGGAATCTAACACACAAGAGAGAACCCACCCTCCAGTAGGATCGGGATAGACGAATATTACCCAGTGACCAACTCGTGATTCCAGACTGGATAAGATTGAAATTTAACTGAGATACTAAACCTCGAACCTTCAGCGCACAAATATATATTATGTTTACATTTTCTTTTTCAATATGTTATTATTTTTATATCATATATATTATATTATAGTCATATACTATTCATTTCAACAATTTTATTTTGACATTCATGATATTAATATTTATATTAAATATTTAATTATATATATTTTGTCACCATATATAATCTTGTAGTAGTTTTCTTTTGTCATCTATCATGGGATGATTTTTATCACTTATATCTTAACATATTTAATCACTATCTACATGATATGTTTTACTTCAATATATATGTTATACTCATCATATAACATGGAAGGATTCATTTTATCATTACATATTTCGTGCCTTATTTAATGATTATTTACATAATTTGTTTTCTGTAATTTTTTATTTAGCAAAAGTCATCATGTCATAGGCTAATCATTATATACCAAGATATTTCTTTCAGCTAACTATAATTATCCTTTCCTTTGATTGTATATGTATAACTATACCACACGAATGTCTTGATTGGTACTTAAATAAAGATGCTGGCATGTTTTAGGAGTTGGACTAGTCAGTTATTTCTAAACGACTTCTTGGCGCCCAAATTTTTATATATAATATGTAATAGGGAAATGCTCTAACTGTATTGTTAGCAGAAAGAAGGTAGCAATGAATCCAGCACCACAAGAGGCAAGGATGGGGTTGAGAGGACTTACCACAAGGAGGGCCTACTCCTCAAGGCCAAAGAAGAAAGTGGAAGGGTGGTATATATACCCATGAATGGTAAGACAGATGACCTTGCTTACTTCCATACATATGATATGACTGTCCCCCATAACCTATGTTGATAACAGTGTGCTGACAGAATAATAACACATAAAAACCCCTTTGCCAGGATGCACAATGCCCACTAATGTTCGGAATAATAAACATCTAGAATAGCATACCATCATTTTGATTAGCCTTATCTTCCCTATAGGTTTCGGTACACCTGGCTTCACCTAGTAATGGAAAATGCATTTTGCTAGAAATGGGCCTGCTTTCATAGTAACTGATGAAAGGCAGATGAATAATGAATAGCACAAACGCATTTGTCCATTACTTGGCAGGGGGAGGATTGTTGGGGCACGTTTTTTTTGTAACCATACCCCAACAGAAGGCGTATGTATAATCAAATCAAATGGATACATGGCTTCCCTCCCACATAGACTTACAGACCATCTTTTTGCCCAGAAACCCAGACAATTGATGACACCAGACTTCCGTGCCGATGCCTGGTGAAGGAAACACCAGTGACATCCAGGGACATCCGCGCTGGAAGCTGTTGTTCCATATGTACATATATTCCCCTCACCAAAAGTTTAGGTAAAGGTGACCAGAAAAAAAAAATGGAGAAGGAAGATCTCTAAAGGACTGAACCTTATAAAATATCCTTCCCGAGAAAGGAAAGCGTTATATTACAGTTCAAGTGAAAAGGGGCCTGTGTCGATTTATAGCTAAGACGGAGTGGGGGCGATATATATATATCGTCCCGAGAAAAAGGGAGGATGGTATTTCAATCCACGTGGAGGAAAGGGGCCTGGCGTCTGAAATTTTACACTATCGCCGTAGTTGTTGCTCTCTTTAGATTTTTTGTTTTGGTAATACTATATGTTCTATTTTGATGGAAGAGGCCTGGCGTCTGAAATCTTACACTAGTGCCGGGGTTGTTTCTCTCTTTAGATTTTTTTTGTTTTGGTAATACTATATGTTCTATTTTGATGAGGCCTGGGGCGTCTATGAAATTGATACTGGAGCCGTTGGCCATTTTGATTGGTGTTTCTTTCGGCGAATGAAAATGGAGAGAGAGATGATATAAAAGAAGGTTCTCTGCCAAAAGGCAAGATTCGATCGGAGTCGCTCAGTGAGAAGGACGATTTTTAGTCGGGCCTGAGACGTAGAGGAGAACAGACCTTGCCGCCGCTTTCGAGAGAAGGTAAGCCCCTCGCCATTATGGTTTAGCCCCCCCCCTTTTATTTTTCGAACAGAAGCTAATCTATTTAGATTCTGAATGGGCCCTAAAGGGCTTTAAGTGACTTAAAAAGGAGTGTTAGGGTTCGTATATTTTGTCCCGCTAGAATAGATGGAGATCTAGGTTTCCCCCCCTTTTTTCTTTTTTGTGTAGTAACCAACCTAGATTTCGCATGGGCCCTAAAGGGCTATAAAGTAACTTCAGGTCACCTCTATCTAAATTTTACTATGTAAATAGCATATCTCGTCAGTATAGACATGTTCCCAAATTTTAAGATATTTAAATAAATATCTAGAGAAATTTTCTTGTTTCCTCTGTTACCTATTTCATACATAATTTGCCTTATGGTGCTATTCCCACTGTTTAAATGAAATGTTGTATGTTTCTTACCTATTTGAAGGGAATGTTACTAATAATCAAGTCTCCCATAAATTACCGGCCACATACATTGCCGCGAGTGTCTGTGTTTCAGTGTTTTATAGATTGCCCAATTTAATAACGATTTCATGGGTTGTCTGATGAAATTGTATAATAGTGTCGCGGCTGTTTCCATCTTTAGACCATTGTTCTGACAATATTATATGCTCGATCCTTGCTTTAGCTCAACTCTTAATCAATTACAGAGTTTTTCCCCCCTTTTGTATCCTCCCTTTTCAACTATCCAAACCGGGAACCCATCAATACTGGAAATCTGAGCTCTACTGATGGAATTCATCAGACAACTAGGTTCAGTATCCTGATGTTTACTTTATATCTGCCCCTTTCAAGTTAGAAACGGCTTTTAATGGCAATGATAAGGTACAATTTGGATTAAAGATTATAAACACAAGGTAATAAGACCAAATCGAAATAAAAAAATAGTGTGCAATGTTTAGGTAGCAACACTGTTACCAAAACGTCACACACTATTTATTTATTTGGATTTGGTCTTTTTACCTTGTGATTTTAATGGCAGATGAACAATATTAGGTCAACAGCATATGGAATACATGGAGGTCCAGAGAATTATTTCATCCATGGAATCTTCATTGAATGGACCGGCTAAATCAATGCAACATCCTACCACCAGACTAAGGGAGTCTGGTTGACATCAGTCTTGGGTCTGATTCCCTGAACTTATAATATATCCTATTTATTGTAATTTTTCACATTCTAATAAAAAAAATATTAATAATAATAAAATAATCTTTTAACTCACATAATTTTTTAAAATTGTCTCAAACACAAAGAAGTCTTCCCCCTTCCTGATATGGCTGCAGTCAAAAGGACCAGCTCCACACAGTGATGACAACATTTATCATTATAGAAATATTGTTTATTTGTACACACATGGTACAAGATGGTCCGAGGTTTGAGCCGCCTAGGTGTGGTACATCTTGAGCAGGCAGCCGGAGATGGTCTTCATGTATCGCTCCCACACTGGACGGAGCTCCCTGCACAGCCGTGGTGTACCAACCAATTGACACGTGGACAATTATAGGTGTGACACACAATATACAAATAAGTCACAGACACCAATATAGCATCAGATAAAGAAGGTTCCACAGAGATTTGAACTCGGATCGCTGGTGGTTCCATGGTGTAGTGGTCGGCATTCTGGGCTCTGAATCCAGCGATTTGAGTTGAAATCTCAGTGGAACCTTCCTTATCACATACAGTCGAACCTCTTTAATTCAACACCCCAAGGGATCAGAGCTTTCGGTTGAATTAAAGGAAGTGTTGAATTAAGGTTATATGGTTATATGATTAGGTAATCATCTAACTCGCTAAAATATATATTTTTTAATAGCTTTGTAATATAAATTAATGATATTAATTGAAACCATTGTGTGTTTTTATATTATTTTCATGATTAACTTTTAGTATCAGTGACAAAATGGCATTAATACATATTTTAGAAACATAAATAATTGTAACAAATAAATTTATTGGCAATGTGTTTCTTTTCAGTAATATAATCAAATATTAACTCTACAGACATTAAAATATTAAATATAATATATTAAATAATATTTTATTCTAATTGAAAAATATAGCAGTTGAAAGGAAATAAATATGGTAAATAAAAAGAAAATTTTAAAATATTATTTTAAAATAATCATGAAGATCTTTTAAAAAATTCCTTTATAGATATCTGTTTTTGCACTGAAATCCTATTCAGGATGTATTCCAGATGGCATTTTGAAAAAACATGCATGCCTTTCTTTCTCTGAAATGTCTTTTAATAAATAAATTTTAATGTATTAAAGGCATCCACTGCTGCTGCAGGTGTTATTGATTTTGTGTTTAAATCTTTTATAATAACACAGAAATGGAATATTGAAATAAAATGTTATCATAATCATTGTTGGATCATTTTATAAAGATTTATTTATTTAAAAAGAAATTATTTATAAATTTAAAAATAGCTAAAATATTTCAATGTTAAAAATAAAAAAATAAAAATTATTATTAGTTAGCGCATGATGCCGAAATTCCCGCGTAAAAAAAACAACAATAACATCCGCGAAATTGCGCAACGGCACTGCAAAGTGAAACTTAAATTAACCAGAAACCAAAAGTGCGCAGGCGCGATCGTATCGACGCCCGCTGTTGCCGATCGTCGCCGCCCGCCGATGCCGATCGTCGCCGCCGTAATACCGTTTAGCGGTAAAGTTGCATGTAAAATAACATTCAACTGTCGAAATTCGAATTTTAAAATGGTCGAACTATCGGAACTGTCGTATTATCGATACTGTCGAATTACGGTTTGTTATTTGATAGGCCGGAGGTCGGGACATCGGAACATGGTCGAATTATCGCCGAGTGTCGAATTGGGGTGTGTCGAATTAACGAGGTTATACTGTATATCACTTCATGGCTCTTATCTATAATCCAAATTGTCGCCACTTTAGGAGAGAATGGTGAGAAACAACATGGAAATTTGAAACAAAAGGTACAACAAGACCAAATCCAAATTATATATATATACAGTGAAACCCTGCTAAGACGAACCATGGATATAAAGAACCTTCCCTTATAACGAACCCATCGAAAATCCCAATTCCATTCCATTAAAATTACCATCGTTATAACAAACTTTTCACTTTTCAAACTAGCGAACTATCGCTATAACGAACCCAATTTTGGTCCCAAAATATTAAATTCTATCAAAAATACCATGCTTATAACAAACTTTTAATTTTAATTCTAAAATTCCAAAATTATAATTTTCAAAACTAATTAAAATTTTGTGTGAGCTCTAGCTTACAGATCGCAATTAAAAACAAAGAATTTAGCGACATTGGGTGTTTTTATTCACGTTCTATTTTTATACTGGGGGTCGGTGGAAGGCTGGTTAAACCATTTGGTTTTCGACCACTAGGACCCGGGTTCGATTCCCGCATTGGCACTTTTTTCTGTTTAAAAAAAAAAAAAAAATGCTCCAATGGCCCCCGATTCTTGCAAAAGTCCAACCCCACCAGCGAGTGCAAGTAACCAAACGGGGCTCTGGCATTTGTAAGTGCAAAGTCGAAATGCTTTTCACATGTGTAGACATGTGGTGCGCTTACAGTAAAAAAGCAGTCGCTAACTACCCACCATGATTATCATGGCCTGTACCACGTGTACTAGGGATAAGCAAAAAAATAAAAAATAAAAAAATAAATTTTTCATGCCTTATTGAAAACTAAATTTCTTAACTCTACATTAGGAAAATTCCTTAAACATGATTAAATTTTTAAAACCAGTTTTAAAAGATAATGGAAGTGCCAAAGAAAAGTCGCTCGTACCAAGATATCACTTGAAAAGAAATTAACCATCATAAAAGCTATTGAAAGTGGTACATCGCAAGCGGAACTTCGGAAGAAAATGAAAATGAGCAAAAGTAGCATTTCTACGATATGGGGCAAAAAAGAAGACTATAAAAAAAAAATGCTACAAAGAGGAATCAATCCCAACTATTGCCGCTATCGTCAGTGTCATTATCCACTTTTAGAAGAAGCCTTGTATACGTGGTTAGTACAAGCTAGGTTAAAAAACATCCCACTAAATGGACTCATTTTACAACAAAAGGCCATTTATTATGCCATGGGTATGAAATATGATGAATTTGAAGCCAGTAATGGCTGGCTTGATAGATTTAAGGCCAGAAGAAATATTATTTTTAGAAAAATTTGTGGAGAGGAAAGGGCAGTGAACCCATTGGTGGTGGAAGATTGGAAAGAGAAAATTCCTTCTTTTTTTGGACAAGTATTCTCCCTCCAATATTTATAATATTGATGAATCAGGATTATTTCATAAATGTTTGCCTGACAAGACACTCACCTTCAAGGGAGACACTTGTTCTGGGACAAAGAGGTCCAAGGAGAGAATTACCTTTTTGGCTGGGACTAATATGGATGGCTCAGATAAGCTTCCTCTCCTGGTTATAGGGAAATATGCCAAGCCACGATGTTTTAAAAAAGAAAAAAATCTCTCCACCCATTATGAGGCAAATAAAACAGCTTGGATGACAGCCGTAATTTTCAAAAAATATCTTCACTATTTAGATGAATATTTTGGCAGTGAAAATAGAAAGGTGCTGCTCATCCTGGACAACTGTCCAGCACACCACCTTCCTGAAAAATTGGAAAATATTCAGGTAGTATTTCTCCCCCCCAATGCCACAGCCAAGCTACAGCCCATGGATATGGGGATTATTCTTGATATTAAAAGAAAATACAGGATGAGGTTGATACAAAGATGCCTTCTAGACATGGAAAATGATAGAGAAACAAATATTACATTGCTTGATTCAATAGAATTGTTGAATATGTCATGGAACTCTGTCCCTAAATCAACTATTGTAAATTGCTTTTCCTTGTCTGGGTTTGGAACCTTTCAAGCTGAAATAGCCCCACAAGATTCTACAATTTTTTTAAGCCTTGAAGAAATATCACGAGCAACCTCAAATTTTGAGCAATATGTCCATGTTGATGATAATGAACAGGTCTTCGCTGAAATGACAGATGAGGAGATTATTAAAATGGTTACAAATGTTCCTGATATTGATTTACCAGAAGAAGAAGAGGAGGAGGAAATGCCATCATCATCACAAGTGCTGTCATCTTTAAAATGGTTGAAGACATATTCTAGAATTTGTGACTTCACTGCAGAAGTAATTTTAAAAAATGAAGATTTCTTTGCTAGATATGAAACCAAATTTTTGAGGAATATGTTAAAGCAGAAAAAAATAACAGACTTCTTCAAGTAAGCCTTTGTATCCTATATTGTAATATAATAATATTTATTTAAAATATATTTTTATACCTTTTAAAATATTATTAATAAAGTTTTTATTTAATTTTTATACATAAGGTATACTTTTCTTGGATTTTTTTGACATATGGGGGGCAGGTTGCATTTATACTAATTAAATTATCAGAGGAACTGATCAAAAAGGCAATATTTTCACATGATTTTGTTTTTATTTTAATATACAGCTTTAATATATAGAAATAGGTTAATTTAGGGGGAAAAAAGCAGCCAATATTAAGAGGTAGCCTTTTTTTTTTTTTTTTTGTGCATGCCCTTTAATTATATCATCAAAAAAAATTTAAATACCCAAACCGTGGCTATAGTGAACCAAAAGTCCCGTTCCAATGGGGTTCACTATAGAGGGGTTTTACTGTATATATATATATATACTGAATAGTTCATAACATTTGAGGAGTAACAGTGTTTCAATAATTTGAATGTGGTCTTGTGTTTTACCTTTGTTTCTAATACAGACCTACAATCCTAATTGTAATAAATTAAAACAGAATGTTTCTATTACACATAAAACAAAGATTGTACATCTTCATTATAACTTGTCTCTCACCCAGAAAGGATGCTGCGCGAAGCAGTGTCAGTGTAGGCAGTCAGGAATGGTCCCAGTTCTGAGTGGTTCCACTGCGCATTGCGGCATGGCTCCACAACCTGCGCCACAGTTGTCTGGAGTGACCTCATTGTTGAGAATAACAAAGTAGACACAACAAAGTACTCCAGTAGACACAACAATGGCAAAGTACTCCAGTAGACATAACAATGGCAAATAACTCCAGTAGACACAACAATGGCAAAGTACTCCAGTAGACATAACAATGGCAAATAACTCCAGTAGACACAACAATGGCAAAGTACTCCAGTAGACACAACAATGGCAAAGTACTACAGTAGACACAACAATGGCAAAGTACTCCAGTAGACACAACAATGGCAAAGAACTCCAGTAGACACAACAATGGCAAAGTACTCCAGTAGACACAACAATGGCAAAGTACTCCAGTAGACTCAACAATGGCAAAGTACTCCAGTAGATATAACAATGGCAAAGTACTCCAGTAGACACAACAATGGCAAAGAACTCCAGTAGCCACAACAATGGCAAAGTACTCCAGTAAACACAACAATGGCAAAGTACTCCAGTAAACACAACAATGGCAAAGTACTCCAGTAAACACAACAATGGCAAAGTACTCCAGTAGACACAACAATGGCAAAGAACTCCAGTAGACACAACAATGGCAAAGTACTCCAGTAAACACAACAATGGCAAAGTACTCCAGTAGACACAACAATGGTAAAGTACTCCAGTAGACACAACAATGGCAAAGAACTCCAGTAAACACAACAATGGCAAAAGAACTCCAGTAGACACAACAATGGCAAAGAACTCCAGTAAATACAACAATGGCAAAGTACTCCAGTAGACACAACAATGGTAAAGTACTCCAGTAGACACAACAATGGCAAAGAACTCCAGTAAACACAACAATGGCAAAAGAACTCCAGTAGACACAACAATGGCAAAGAACTCCAGTAAATACAACAATGGCAAAGTACTCCAGTAAACACAACAATGTGATAGACAGTGAGGAAGGAAGAAACCCACTTTCTCCACCAGGTCCACAAAGAGGTCGCGCAGTTCCTTGCTCTGGTTGAGGCCGCATGCGATGGTGACCAGACCTCTGGAGAGGGTCTTGAAGCTGCCAGCCTCGAGGTCGGAGAGTGTGCGCGAGGTGATGCGATGGCGGATGGCAGTGAGGGTGAGTGCGCGATGTTCCTCGAGGTGGTCGCGCTCTGTCAGCACCTTGAGCTCCCGTAGCTCTAGCATCAGCTCCCGGTCTAGCTCCAGCGGACTTTCATCTGCCACACCACCCAGGTGATACAAGCCACAGTCATCACCCGCAGTATCTGGGCACAGATAGCTGCACTGAGAGGATCAAATGTAGCACTGCTGTTGTTTCACTGATAGGTCCGTTTTTAAAAATAGATTTCGAGAGTTTGGCCACAAGCCTTTGAGGAATGTTTGTCCCACTGAACTAGAACAACCAAACCTTTTCAACATGGCTGACTAGCCAACTGGTTCTGCACCAAGAAAGAGGTTCAGAGGTGCTGAATGAAAGAATAGAACCTCCACGAGCAGATACTTCTATTCAAAAGACAGTTTTCATCACCAAAATGACTGTTTTTACCAATTAACAGCTCTCCAATAAGAGGACACCTCTCTATAAAGGACACTTTAGCTCGGCAACTAGGTGTTGTCCTTTAGAGAAAGTTTATTCTACTGTATATGTTTTACTGTATTTTGTTTTTTAGTTGTTATGGGAAGTTTACTCATGGACAAAACTTAAGTTGTACACATGTATATCGGGACAATAACTCTGAAAGATATCACAGTGACCTTTATTAAAGACACACGAGATAACTGTTGTAATATATATGTGTATAAATATATAACTTAATGAATAATTTAAGGCACAGAATAATCCTAAAGTTTTGATTTCACTTTGTTCATCAACAACAGCAGACTATCATCATTGCCTGTATAGACATCTAGATTGTTATTAGTCAGTTCTTTCTTATGTTTTGGTTGTGTGAATCATTAAAAATTCATTCTTCAAGTTGTAACAATAACCAAGTGTGAACAAAATTGCCTCTGTCTTCTTCAAAAAAATAGATGACCGGCAACATCAAAGACTTCAGATGGTCCCACCTGGGTGTGAGCCGCACCAGTGGGTCAGCATGAGATGAGCACAGGACAGGTAATCCTCCAGCTGCAGGTAGTGGAGCTTCTTCTTGGTCGTCTCAAACTTGCTGTTGGTCAGGAACACGATGGCCCCATACTTCCTGCACCACATGGTACAACTGGTTACATTGGTGCTCTCCATTTTATACCATGGCTACATTGGTCCCAAGCTATGTTGCTAGAGTGAGATTTGACACTATATAAAGTACAGGATATATACAGTATTCCAAATATTATTTTAAAATGCCATGCACTTTACATCTACACTCATGGACAAAGGAAGTTGTACCCATGTATATCAGGATTAAGACAATGACTCTGAAAGATATTACAGTGACCTTTATTGAAGACATGAGATAACCAAGTATGAACAAAATTGCCTCTGCTGTCTCCTTAAAAAAAAATAATAATACATGACCGGCGACATTAGAGACTTCCTTAAGCTTTATCCATGAGTGTACTTGTACCCCAACAGATTGATGCAATTAACCCAAATTTCCGTGTTGTACCCTGGGTTTGTCTCACCAGGGACATTAGACAACTCAACCAACCAATGAGAGTGGTTGTCAATCAGGACACATACGGCTGATGTCCCAGCTGGACCAGGTGTGAAAGAGGCTGTTAGAGAGAAACATTTCTCAGAGTTTTACCCACATTGTTTTTCTTTGATAAAAAAAAAAAAGAATTATTGAAGTTGCTGATAAAATTATTTTTCCAGCATGAAAATACATTTTATTGTTAATTTCAACAGCATAAACCTGTCTTAGGCATATCCCCTCCGAGGTTTTAATTGGGAATTGTTTGTTTTCTAATGGGGAACTGATTGTAGATTTCCATCAAATGGCCGTGTCCTTTGAGAAAGTTGTCCTAGGAGTCAAAAATGTCCAAGACCTCCCTGGTACATCCTGTGGGTTATCCTCACCTGGCCAGATGTTCCGGGAGCAGGAAGGAAGTTTGGATGTTTGCCACCAGGGGGCCGGTGAGGTCCTCCACCATCTTGTAGACTCTCTTGACGTTGTCGAACTGTCGCAGCGGAGGTTAGCCAGGCTGTGAGACACCAGCGCAGCTCTCACCTGACGTCGGCAGCTCTTGACGTTGATGTTGGTGCGCTCACTAACCTCCTCCAGCTCCTTCCTGTTGCGAGAGGAGAGTTTCTTGCCGAGGAACTCGCGGATCACCACGTCGTCAAACTCATAGTACCTGTGGGGAATAACTTCAGTGATTGGTACATACATCACAAGCTGCCAGAATGTTCTGAACTATTATGTGGTCATGTTAATTATGGCATCTAAGTGTATGTTGTTGTCTCCAATATCAACATCTGTGGACGGTAAAACTTTCGAAATAAGATAACATCAAAGAAACTTCTTTAAATGGTCTCTCATGAGAGGTAAGGTCATATTTGATCTTACAAAGTTGGTTGCTCAGAGGAGGTTTGAGCCAGCAAGGACCAGGAGTTGAAGCAAGACATATCTGCTGATTTGACAATTGGAGCCAGTGTCAACAACTACAACAGCCTGGTCCTTAGCACAGCTCCTGAACAATGTGTGAGCCAGTTGGCAGCCAGTGTGTGAGCCAGTTGGCAGACAGTGTGTGAGCCAGTTGGCAGACAGTGTGTGAGCCAGTTGGCAGACAGTGTGTGAGCCAGTTGGCAGACAGTGTGTGAGCCAGTTGGCAGACAGTGTGTGAGTCAGTTGGCAGACAGTGTGTGAGTCAGTTGGCAGACAGTGTGTGAGCCAGTTGGAAGCCAGTGTGTGAGCCAGTTGGCAGCCAGTGTGTGAGCCAGTTGGCAGACAGTGTGTGAGCCAGTTGGCAGACAGTGTGTGAGCCAGTTGGCAGACAGTGTGTGAGCCAGTTGGCAGCCAGTGTGTGAGCCAGTTGGCAGACAGTGTGTGAGCCAGTTGGCAGACAGTGTGTGAGCCAGTTGGCAGACAGTGTGTGAGTCAGTTGGCAGACAGTGTGTGAGCCAGTTGGAAGCCAGTGTGTGAGCCAGTTGGCAGCCAGTGTGTGAGCCAGTTGGCAGCCAGTGTGTGAGCCAGTTGGCAGACAGTGTGTGAGCCAGTTGGCAGCCAGTTGGCAGACAGTGTGTGAGCCAGTTGGCAGACAGTGTGTGAGCCAGTTGGCAGCCAGTTGGCAGACAGTGTGTGAGCCAGTTGGCAGACAGTGTGTGAGCCAGTTGGCAGCCAGTGTGTGAGCCAGTGTGTCAGCCAGTTGGCAGCCAGTGTGTGAGCCAGTGTGTGAGCCAGTTGGCAGCCAGTGTGTGACAATTTTTTTTTTTTTTTTGACAATTAAAAATTATTTATTGTCATCTAGACAATTTTACATCTCACATGAGAGAGAGAGAGAGAAGAGGAAAATATTTACATATAGAATTAAATATATACATATATGGTACAAATTTACAAAGGGGACAAAGGTAGGAGACCTCGGCGCTGGAGGGTCCTGGACCAGGCGATGAGCGGGTCCTCCACCGCTTCTCCGAGCCCAACCTGGACAAAGTAGCGATAAATTCGCAACTTTGCCGACGCCAGGATGGAAATGGCGTCGTCCTCAAGGCCGGACCCGCCGAAGATCCAAGCCTGCAGGTCAGGGGGCCGCCCTATGATGTTGAAGGCCTCTCTGATGAGAGGCCTGATGGAACGGCAGCACCAGTAACGGTGGCCGAGGGAGCGGTCGATGGACCCGCAGGCAGGACAGGAGGGGACGACCGAGGCAGGATGGGCCGGATGGGGCAGGGCGTGGAGGGCCAACTTGAGGGCCGCGTCAGCCTCGTGGCCCGAGTGGGCGCAGCGCCGCAGCGAGGCCCAGTCGATCCTGGATGGTGGTAGACCGATGGTGGGCGACCATCTCGAGGTAAACCTTGAGATGGGCGTGGCGGCGAGGCGCGGGCGATCTAGGGCCCGTCGGGCCGAGCGGGTCGTGAGGCCGTTGAGGAACGGCGTAGCCGTCCCTCGCAGCACCACGGCCGCGGCTAGAGAACTAGATGAGGGTGCAGACTCCGCCCCGAAGCCCACGGCGTTCTCGGAGGTCAGCCTCCGACAGAAGGCGCCCAGGGCCGCGGCGTCAGCCAGGGCCGAGCGCGTAGGGCGGGCGATGAGGTGGTCTTCCACGATAAGGTCCCGGACTCGGGCTCCGCGCCAGCGAGCGGGGGCCAGGAGGTCGGGAGGGCGAAGGAACCGGCAGCCACCGATGATGGGGAGGTCCAGCAGCTGAGCTGTGGGGACCGCCCGGTGGTTGAGGCCCAGGATGTTGGAGGCCTCCTCCCAGAGCTTCAGCAGCCGGAGGCGCCGGGGCTGGAGTGTGGTGCCGTCCGGTGGAGGTCTGAGCCAGGCCTCGCTAGTCACCAGCCAGGAGAAGCCGTTCCTGCCCCCGCGTAGCGCGATCTGCACACCCTTGAGGCAGGCGAGCTGGAGTTGGGTTGCCAGGTCGAGGAGGCCGAGGCCTCCGATGGCTACGGGCCTCGCCATGACGGCGGCGGGAAGCCACGCCGTGTGCTCGGGCCCCCAGACGAACCTCGCTAGTCTGGCCTGCAGCTTGGCGATGGTGGGGGGTGATGGCAGGTACCCGTGCAGGTGATGCTGGATGGTGGAGCCCACCAGCGAGTTCGCCGCTCTAGCTCGTCCGACGAGGGATAGGCCGCGGGTGAAGGGCGTCCATCTGCGACAGGCGGACTCCAGGAGGGCGAGAAGATGCTGCTCCTGATGGGCTACGGAGCTTCTGGGGGCGATGTCGAGCCCGAGGACCCTGATGGAGGTGGTCGACCAGGAGGCGCCGAGAGGGGAGTCGCCGCGGTTGCGCCAGGCTCCGCACCAAAGGCCCGCGCTCTTCCCGAGGTTGACGGCGATACCAGAGGCCCGCCTGAAGTCCCCGAGGACGGTCGCCACCCGCTCGAATTCTTCGTCGCGTGAGCCAGTTGGCAGCCAGTGTGTGAGCCAGTTGGCCGACAGTGTGTGAGCCAGTGTGTGAGCCAGTTGGCAGCCAGTGTGTGAGCCAGTTGGCAGCCAGTGTGTGAGCCAGTTGGCAGCCAGTGTGTGAACCAGTTGGCAGCCAGTGTGTGAGCCAGTTGGCAGGCAGTGTGTGAGCCAGTTGGCAGCCAGTGTGTGAGCCAGTTGGCAGCCAGTGTGTGAGCCAGTTGGCAGCCAGTGTGTGAGCCAGTTGGCAGCCAGTGTGTGAGCCAGTTGGCAGCCAGTGTGTGAGCCAGTTGGCAGCCAGTGTGTGAGCCAGTTGGCAGCCAGTGTGTGAGCCAGTTGGCCGACAGTGTGTGAGCCAGTTGGCAGCCAGTGTGTGAGCCAGTTGGCAGCCAGTGTGTGAGCCAGTTGGCAGCCAGTGTGTGAACCAGTTGGCAGACAGTGTGTGAGCCAGTTGGCAGCCAGTGTGTGAGCCAGTTGGCCGACAGTGTGTGAGCCAGTTGGCAGCCAGTGTGTGAGCCAGTTGGCCAACAGTGTGTGAGCCAGTTGGCAGCCAGTGTGTGAGCCAGTTGGCAGACAGTGTGTGAGCCAGTTGGCAGCCAGTGTGTGAGCCAGTTGGCCGACAGTGTGTGAGCCAGTGTGTGAGCCAGTTGGCAGCCAGTGTGTGAGCCAGTTGGCCAACAGTGTGTGAGCCAGTTGGCAGCCAGTGTGTGAGCCAGTTGGCAGACAGTGTGTGAGCCAGTTGGCAGCCAGTGTGTGAGCCTGTTGGCCAACAGTGTGTGAGCCAGTTGGCAGCCAGTGTGTGAGCCAGTTGGCCAACAGTGTGTGAGCCAGTTGGCAGCCAGTGTGTGAGCCAGTTGGCAGACAGTGTGTGAGCCAGTTGGCAGCCAGTGTGTGAGCCAGTTGGCCGACAGTGTGTGAGCCAGTTGGCAGCCAGTGTGTGAGCCAGTTGGCCAACAGTGTGTGAGCCAGTTGGCAGCCAGTGTGTGAGCCAGTTGGCAGACAGTGTGTGAGCCAGTTGGCAGCCAGTGTGTGAGCCAGTTGGCCGACAGTGTGTGAGCCAGTGTGTGAGCCAGTTGGCAGCCAGTGTGTGAGCCAGTTGGCCAACAGTGTGTGAGCCAGTTGGCAGCCAGTGTGTGAGCCAGTTGGCAGACAGTGTGTGAGCCAGTTGGCAGCCAGTGTGTGAGCCAGTTGGCCAACAGTGTGTGAGCCAGTTGGCAGCCAGTGTGTGAGCCAGTTGGCAGACAGTGTGTGAGCCAGTTGGAAGCCAGTGTGTGAGCCAGTTGGCAGCCAGTGTGTGAGCCAGTTGGCAGCCAGTGTGTGAGCCAGTTGGAAGCCAGTGTGTGAGCCAGTTGGCAGCCAGTGTGTGAGCCAGTTGGAAGCCAGTTTGTGAGCCAGTTGGAAGCCAGTGTGTGAGCCAGTTGGAAGCCAGTGTGTGAGCCAGTTGGAAGCCAGCGTGTGAGCCAGTTGGCAGCCAGTGTGTGAGCCAGTTGGAAGCCAGTGTGTGAGCCAGTTGGCAGCCAGCGTGTGAGCCAGTTGGCAGCCAGCGTGTGAGCTAGTTGGCAGCCAGCGTGTGAGCCAGTTGGCAGACAGTGTGTGAGCCAGTTGGCAGCCAGCGTGTGAGCCAGTTGGCAGCCAGTGTGTGAGCCAGTTGGTAGCCAGTGTGTGAGCCAGTTGGTAGCCAGTGTGTGAGCCAGTTGGAAGCCAGTGTGTGAGCCAGTTGGCAGCCAGTGTGTGAGCCAGTTGGCAGCCAGTTTGTGGTCAATGTGTGAGCCAGTGTGTGAGCCAGTTGGCAGCCAGTGTGTGAGCCAGTTTGTGGTCAATGTGTGAGCCAGTTATCCCACCTCTCAATGAGCATCTTGCGAGTGACAGGAGCGAGCTGGAAGGTCCATTGGTCCGCCAGGGTGGTGGGCTGGTGCAGGTAGCGCTCCACCATGTGGAAGTTCCGGAAGTGGTCCGAGACATGGCTGATCAGGTGGTCCAGCGGCACCTCAGCCAGGGAACTGGAGCGGTGGAGCTGCAGGAGCCGGGACGCTGCCTCCTGCGCTGCGCAACAACCTCTTTCTACACAAGTGCCACCTCTAACTACACTCCTGGACAAAACTTAAGGAAGTTGTACCCATCGGGACAATAACTCTGAAATATATTACAGTAACCTTTATTGAAGACACACAAGATAACCAAGTGTGGGAACAAAATTGCCTCTGTCTGTCTATAAAAAAGAAAAATAAATAACTGGTGACATCAAAGTCCTTCCACTTCCATAAGTTTTGTCTATGAGTGTATTTCATTTGGGCATTTTCTGCTTATGGAATTGTCTGGTGGTTATTGGCCCACAGTCCTTGGAATCCAAGTACGGAAGCAAGTTCATGCTAGACCAGCAGGGTCCAAGAGGTGATGCACCAGTGGGTCTAAAAGTTCCTCAGGTGCACAGATACATCCAACCCTACCATGTACTTCTCCAAGTACATATTGACAAGGCCATGCTCATGTGAAGAAGTGTAATAAAAAACTTAATGTGTGATAATGAAGATTACATAAAACCAAGTTTGGATTGTGCAAACCGAAAATGGCCAACAGAATATAAATAATAATCATCAGAGGTATCAACCAATTAAGTGATTAAACTCGCTACATCTTTCTCCTGATATTTATAAAACAAATGATAAAGGCATCAAATTTATTATTCTATTTTGAATATATGGGCTAACCGTGGAAAATCATATAATAATTTACCCTTATTCCCTTCCAAACATTTTATATATTTGAATAAATATATTTGTAAACGAATTGTGTTTATTATAAAAATAAATACCCGTATAACCGTCCAGCCAATACTGATAAATCTCAGGATCAACTAAAGTGTTGTTCCCCACAAAAACATCAACTTCTGCATACATTTATTTTTAAAATCAAAACTAAGTTTCACTAGTTTAACCTTTACTATTTTCTTTATATTACAAATTATAAACAAACAAGCGTAACGATGATAACAATAATGGGGTTATTTTTATTATTGGTTTTAGATCATTGAATAAATATTATTTTAGATTTGTTTTTATAAAAATCCCCTCTAAGTTGAGATTAGAATATAATTAATAAAAATAAAAATATTTTAATTCTAATTTTAATTAATGTTCTATAAGGTCTATTATTACTTTCGTTGAACAAAAAATATTTCTACAAACCAAAGCATTTTGGTTTCAAAGAAAACGTATTATAAAAATTTGTTTAAAAACTGGTAAAATACCTTTAATATGCAGAGATTGACACGAGAAAATTTGATTTTTAAAGAAATATTTCTTCTGAATGTAAAAAAAAAGGCCTTTTAATATCACAAAGCTACTTTCAGCCTCTTTAAAGTTAATTTATATTGTTTGTGGAAATTTTAATTTGGTAATTCCACCATGTCCTTCTGGATGCAATCTTCATACGATCAAAAATGTATTTGGTTTATTTACTAGTGCTATGGTTCACATCAAGTAATTA
The DNA here is from genome assembly GCA_030710605.1 of Cordylochernes scorpioides. Taxonomy (NCBI): domain Eukaryota; kingdom Metazoa; phylum Arthropoda; class Arachnida; order Pseudoscorpiones; family Chernetidae; genus Cordylochernes; species Cordylochernes scorpioides. Next base: position 4,276,939 of record CP092881.1, on the reverse strand, counting down.
ACATATTTTATTTAAACATAACACACACAGCTACATCTAAATATGAAACTTAAAGCTAAATATGAGACTTAAAGCTGTACTGGCTAGCAAAAAGTGTTAAAGGGGGAATTAACCACTCCTTTCCGGCTAAACATATTTTATTCAGACTAATAAAATATTTCAATGTACACAAAAATATAAATACCAAAAAGATTTATATTTAAAATACATAATTAAATACAGATATGTGGTAACCGAGGGTCAAACCTGTAGTAACCGAGAGGGACAGTCAGGGCGTGGAGAGTTTTCCAGTACCTCTCTGCACCTTGTAGGACCTTTAACAGTTCTCACAGAGTACAGGCAGTCGTGGTCGAGGCAGAGTAAAAAGCTTGGGAATGTCCACACACAAAAAACGAAGAGACACAGTTGTAGTAGGAAAGTTCCATGAACATATAAGAGTCGAGCTAAGAGCAAGATGGAGTTAGAAGGGTTCTTACTGTTTTACATGGTCGATGAGGTGGACCTGGCTACAACCAACAAGGGCTCACGCCGACGGTGAAGACTGTCTAAGTTCGGCTAAAACCGAGGTTTTATATACCATTCCCGAGGGGGGGGGGGGGGACATGTGAGAATTTGAACTTTGAACGTCTGCGGCATTCTGCACCCTTTGACCTTGATGGCAACGACTCGCCAAATTCTCTTTAGGGTTGTTGGATTTCTCTCTCGATTTTAGACGTTTTTGAACTTCTCAATCTTGCTTTAACTCAGCACTTAATCTATTACATAGTTTTATTTATTTATCCTCAGTTTGTACAAAGTACATTACATATGGTGATGCAATGACACATGTCAATCATGCGTATAATTATTTATAGATGTGTTTCTATATACAACATGACAATCTTGTTATAAGTATTATACAATATAGGGTTGTTGGTTTAAATTACCATAGATATATATAAGGCTTTAGGGAGAATTAAATATATCTATGCAAAAATAACAAAAGAGGACATTAGTTCCAAAAACAACATAAAAGGTCTACGAAATCACTAAATCACTCATCCCGCCACCTACATTTCTTAATATTCAGCAACCCATGTCCAAGAATAGGAAAGTGCGGCCAGAGCCAGGTCAGCGGCTTGCGTTCTCCGCTGCTTAGGGCTTACACACAGGGGAGCGTGTGTTGTACATATTTTAATTATTTGTTACCACAGAGTGTGTGTAAGCTCACGGGTAAATAGGCGCTAAAAAACAAGAAAAAAGAGTTCCTTTGTTTCAATATAAGTTTCCCTTTTATATTATATCTCTCTCTTGTAAATCAATAAATATAATGTTTACTTAATAATTATTGGAATCAGTTTCATTAATAATACTAAGCAAAGTCAACAATAACCCTTCTCTCTGTGTGTGTGTGAAGAAAAATATTTGTAAAAATAATATAATAAAATTAAAATTTAAATATATAAAAAAAAACTTATCAATAAAAATAAATATAGATAAAAAGTTTTGAATATTATATTTTTAAAAATAAAAATTAACATTGTGGAAACTGGACATCTTGAGGTCGGCTTGGGGAAGGCTTTAAGGCTCGTGGTGGAGCTGGTGTTCCGCCTGAAGATGGTGATAACAGCCACCATGGGTCTGTGGCTTGCCCATAGGGATAGTTATGCTGGAGTCTGGCTTGGTGAGGGTGATGTCAAGTCAGCTACCATAGATAGGTGGCTCGACCACAGAGAATCTGAGTCCAATCACTTCTGGATTGGTGTTGTCAAGGCTGAGTCTCCATTATGTCTCATAATCACCAGAGGTTTGCAGCATAGATGGGTAATGTGGGGAATGGTTAGGTGAGGTTCTGGGTGAATCGTGGCATACAGTGGTCACGAGGTATGTCCTAACAACGTTATGTGGCGCTGAATTTATTGTTTACATAAATACGTTGTTGTACCTTGAAAAAGGTTGGCGTTCAGCCAACTGAAATATTGGTGAATAAATTATGTTTTATCCAATATATGCCTTTCTAATTAAAAATTTAATAGTTATATATGTATCTACTCACAAGATGAGATCATGACGTTTTTGAAATATTATTATGGAGAAATGAAAATATTTTAATATATATTTACATTGGTGTATATATTTATTGTATTTAAATATTTTAAATCTTAATTAAAAAAGGACATTCTCGCTCTCTCAACAACAATCTCAAACTGTATTATATAGTAGCGCTTATTTTATAAATAGTTTAAAAATGAATTCATAGATGGCGGTAGTTGTTGTCGAGAACTTGGTCTCATTTAAGACTAGATGGATGTGCGCAATGTCAATTAGCATTTTGAAAATATATAATTATTTTGGGTTCATTCCATCATGTTTGAAAAATTGCAAAAAATAATTTCAAATAACTCCGCGAACCTTTCCTTGCGAATACTAATAAATTAGTTGAGAAATTTCTGCGGAGTATGTGATTAATTAATTTAAATATATTGGGGTTTGGTGGAATGTGTGTGGAGATCTCCGAAGCTCTTCTTAATTTTTTATTGGTTGCTTGGAGACGTCAGGTCCCACCTCCACCCCCTCAAGGATGCTCATTCCCTCATGGCGGGCCGTTTTTTAAATTCTATTTTTACTCAAAGTGTTGCCTAGTCTGCATGATAATGTAAAATATTCGAATTTAAAATGTAATCTTGGAGATATATCTAGAGTATTGTGAGAAAGAGAGGACAAAATCTGAAAGCTCCCCATAATATGTGTTTATTGATTCAAACAATCGTTTGGTATTTAACTTACTGTAGAGCCATTTGACCCAAGACGTATTAGAAAGTCGGAGAAAAGTGCCGGTAGATCATCGACCGCTGGTTTACCGAGACTGGATTGATCCGTTGGTTCCACGTGGTATCTTGGCATTGGGCTGGCATTACTCAACAATGTGGTTAATGCAATTAAATATTATAATCGTTAATGTCATCCAATCTACAGCGATGGAGGATTACATTGATTGGACGTCACAGATTCCTGCATTCAGGTCAGGTCACATATTCACAATAATTATAAACAAACTAGCGGATGTGCCCGGCTTCGCCCGGGTTTTACCCGAGTGAATGTTTGTCTAACGAACATTTGTTAAAACAATTCTCTTTAAACTTTTAAAACGTACTCGGCTTCGCCCGGGGTTTTACCCCAGTAAAGGTTTGTCTAGCGAACATTTGTTAAAACAATTCTCTAAAAACTTATTAAAAAATAAAAAAGATATATTTTGATAATTTGAAACTCGTAAATTTGAATCTCTCGATAAAGTGAACATTTTTTCCCGGTCCCTGTGTGCCTTGTCATCCTGAATTTTGTCTTTCCTAATTTTCTACATTAGAAAATCATAGTTTTATCTAGTGAACATTTTTCCCGGTCCCTTGAGAAATACTCGATAAGTTGAATAAAATCAATATTAATTGGTTCCCTCGGTAATTGGAAGTTAAAGGAATAGTATCTTCGCCTTGGAATTGTATCATTATTCTTGTCGCAAATAAATTGCCGTGTCATCCTGAGATAATCTTACTTTTGATAAATACTATTTAAGATAACAAACTTAGTGATAAGAAAACTTGTTATCATCGTCACAATGGGGGCGCTGCTTGCGAGTTAAATCTACAAATCTGCAAATAACTCTAAGGATATTCAAGATATTCATGAAATTATTTTTCAAAAACCTTCCCGGTGATATACCTAATAATATCCCAAAATTTCACGGCGATTGGATGTATGGTTTTTGAATCTATAGAGTACAGACAGACAGACATTCAATTTTATATATATAAGATAATTAATACAAGGCAATAACGCGCCATCTATACATATAAATAAAAATAAATATATTTTTTCATCGCAGTAAGGACAGTAGAAGTTTGTATTATTATAAAAGAAACATTCGCGCTTTTAAATCCTTTTATTTATATATAAGATAATATAAATGAGTTTTAAAAATTGTAAAAAAAAAAATGCATCGGCCGGGAATCGAACCCGGGCCGCCCGCATGGCAGGCGAGCATTCTACCACTGAACCACCGATGCTTTAAAAAATGGCCATATTTAGGTATTCATTCCATTCCGGATTAGTCCGCGTAAAAAAAAGTTCTTCAAATGAAAAAAGAAATAGCCAAAAATACTAATCAAAATGCAGCCGAAAATTTTCCTCAGGTTTATAAAAAGCGACATGCAAAATTTGGTACCAATTGGTTCAGTAGTTTTTGAGTTTATCGCGAAACAGACAGACAGACAGAAATTGACTTTTATATTTATATATATAGAGATATAGAGATATAGAGATTTACTCTTCATTGTTGGCTTTTTATCTTACATTCATTCTTCATTGTTGGCTTTTTATATTACATTCACTCATCATTGTTGGCTTTTTATCTTACATTCACTCTGTTGGCTTTTTATATTACATTTACTCTTTGTTGTTGGCTTTTTATCTTACATTCACTCTTCATTGTTGGCTTTTTATATTATATTTACTCTTCATTGTTGGCTTTTTATCTTACATTCATTCTTCATTGTTGGCTTTTTATATTACATTTACTCTTCATTGTTGGCTCTTTATCTTACATTCCCTCTTCATTGTTGGCTTTTTATCTTACTTTCATTCTTCATTGTTGGCTTTTTATATTACATTCACTCTTCATTGTTGGCTTTTTATCTTACATTCATTCTTCATTGTTGGCTTTTTATATTACATTCACTCTACATTGTTGGCTTTTTATCTTACATTCACTCTGTTGGCTTTTTATATTACATTTACTCTTCATTGTTGGCTTTTTATCTTACATTCACTCTTCATTGTTGGCTTTTTATATTATATTTACTCTTCTTTGTTGGCTTTTTATCTTACATTCATTCTTCATTGTTGGCTTTTTATATTACATTTACTCTTCATTGTTGGCTTTTTATCTTACATTCACTCTTCATTGTTGGCTTTTTATCTTACATTCATTCTTCATTGTTGGATTTTTATATTACATTCACTCTTCATTGTTGGATTTTTATCTTACATTCATTCTTCATTGTTGGCTTTTTATATTACATTCACTCTTCATTGTTGGCTTTTTATCTTACATTCACTCTGTTGGCTTTTTATATTACATTTACTCTTCATTGTTGGCTTTTTATCTTACATTCACTCTTCATTGTTGGCTTTTTATATTATATTTACTCTTCATTGTTGGCTTTTTATCTTACATTCATTCTTCATTGTTGGCTTTTTATCTTACATTCATTCTTCATTGTTGGCTTTTTATATTATATTTACTCTTCATTGTTGGCTTTTTATCTTACATTCATTCTTCATTGTTGGCTTTTTATATTACATTTACTATTCATTGTTGGCTTTTTATCTTACATTCACTCTTCATTGTTGGCTTTTTAGCAAACATTCATTCTTCATTGTTGGCTTTTTATATTACATTATTAATATAGACTAGCGGATGTGCCCGGCTTCGCCCGGGGTTTTTACCCGAGTAAAGGTTTGTCTAACGAACATTTGTTAAAACAATTCTCTATAAACTTATTTAAAAAAGAAGATATATTTTGATAATTTGAAACTTGTAAATTTGAATCTCTCGATAAAGTGAACATTTTTTCCCGGTCCCTGTGTGCCGTGTCATCCTGAATTTTGTCTTTCCTAATTTTCTACATTACAAAATCATCGTTTTATCTAGTGAACATTTTTTTCCGGTCCCTTGAAAAATACTCGATAAGTTGAATAAAATCAATATTAATTGGTTCCCTCGGTAATTGGAAGTTAAAGGAATAGTATCTTCGCCTTGGAATTGTATCATTATTCTTGTCTCAAATAAATTGCCGTGTCATCCTGAGATAATCTTACTTTTGATAAATAATATTTAAGATTTTATTATATATATTATATATTATATATTGTATATATATATTACACGTTATTTGTTTTCTTGGCCGACTGTTTTACATATGGTGTTATCTTAAAATTGCTTGTTTTGAATATTTTTTTAGATTGAGATTATTAGCTAGTATGTAAAAAAATTAACTCTGTTGAAATTTAATTTTGTATTTATATATAAATAAAATTAACTCTGTTGATTTTTTTGTATTTAATCGATAACAGCGAAGTTACGCATGTTAATGTTAGGGAAAAATATTTTGATGTTAAGCAAAACCTGCTCCATCTCGTTTTACATAAATGTTGAAAATTTGGTTGAAATTGATGCATTGTAACGAAAGTTTTTAGTGATGTACGCTTATGAAATTTGCATTTTATTAATATAGATTCACTCTTCATTGTTGGCTTTTTATCTTACATTCATTCTTCATTGCTGGCTTTTTATATTACATTCACTCTTCATTGTTGGCTTTTTATATCATATAGAAAATCATAGTTTTATCTAGTGAACATTTTTTTCCCATGTCACATTGCCGTGTCATCCTGAGATAATCTTACTTTTGATAAATACTATTTAAGATAACAAACTTAGTGATAAGAAAACTTGTTATCATCGTCACAATGGGGGCGCTGCTTGCGAGTTAAATCTACAAATCTGCAAGTAACTCTAAGGATATTCAAGATATTCATGAAATTATTTTTCAAAAACCTTCCCGGTGATATACCTAATAATATCCCAAAATTTCACGGCGATTGGATGTATGGTTTTTGAATCTATAGAGTACAAACAAACAAACAAACAGACAGACATTCAATTATATATATATAGATATACTTTTTTTTTACATTGAAGGAAGACGAATTTTATGAACTCTTTTTTAAAGGAAAAGGTATAAAAGTAAAAAAATATATATATTATTTAAAAAGAGTATATCTATATATATAACAATCAATGTATGTTTGTTTGTTTGTATGTCCGGTATACAAATTCGCAGTAGTTCACTAATTCAAACCAAATTTTCCATACATAGGTAAAAAAAATACGGGGAAGACGATAGGCTATTTTAAAAAATATATAAATAAATTATTAAAACTATATATTCAAATTATTCTACTTAGCTCACGAACAGCGCCCTCTATCAAAGATTAGATTAAATTATGCTGATGCAAACAAATAGATAATGCTAATAACAAACAATTATAAAAAAAATCTTATCTAAATATATATCACTCGGGTAGATATGCACACGGGTCAATCCCGGGGCGAAGCCCGGGTCACCCGTCTAGTATATTATATAATTCAAAAAAATATATTCTATTTTTATTTATTAATAATTATATTTTTTTTTACCACACACACATAATTTTAGGAGGCACCATTATAATTATATTGTAAATATGCGTAATTTTATAATTAACTTTAAGTATAGGAATAATTTTTCATAAATCCTATATAACTGCGAAAATACTTTATTGTCATTTTTACTCAAGTAATTAAAAAATAAACAACTTGATAATAACTTTTATCAAACGACTGCACTATCGAATCTTATTACAAAATATATTCAGAACATATATATGCGTGTAATATAAATTAACTTATTCATTGCTGACCCGACGTCCACTCGCTGCCGGGATCAACAAGGGAATTATTGTAAAGGATTCCAGAAGACAATTCTCTCCCCTGAGAAAGGAGGTAGCGAGTCTCCGAAAGGTCGAGTCGAAACATTAAACACGAGGCCCGTCCTCTATATATATGAAACGACACCAAGTATTTTTATTGTGGAAATAAAACACGCTTCCTACTATCCTTACTGCGATGGAAAATACTGGGAGGGCCTGGCTCATCAGGAGTGAGCCCTCCTTGAGGTTTCGCCAGTTTAATCTACCCCATACAGCTTTTTAGAGCTCTAATATTGTATTGGGGGATTCTGGTTCTATATTTGACTCACACTGTAGGGTGGAATCTTGGCTATGGCATTAATATCAAACTATAAAGGTAATTTTGAGGAAAGTAGAGTTACATAGGCAACGAGCAATGTTCTTCCGCAAACAATTCATACAGTTGCCGTAAATTACCTTACAACTCGCCATATATAGAGACGAGTTTGCTTTATTTTAAAAAGAAAAATTCGCGCTCAATGGTTTGGTGTGTAAACATTGTTTATACTTTTGCAAAAAAAAAAATATTTTGCAGCAAAGTATAGTGAAAATCTATGTCGTGAATTTAAAAATATTTTTATGGGTAATAAAGCTTATTTTTAATGAAGGTGTAATAATTTTCACCAAATATTTTTATTAAAATAAACATAAATTGAATGAAACCCGAATTTTATGCAAATATACTTTAAAAAACTTAAAATAAATTGCAAAAAGTTCTAATAAGAAAGGTTTTAAATAAAATATTTTTCGTAAGTTAATAAATTAAAATGAAAACAACAAAAGATCAAATTTTACAGATTTTATTTATAATTTTTACAAAATTTATATTCTGTAAAATGTAATATATATGTGCGTGTGTATAAATGTTGATCAATTAATAATATTTTATGTCACAGAATAATACTAACCTTCGAAAACAAAAATAATATCATCATCAATCCTTTTTGTTTACATTTATATAGATCATAATAAAGATTGTTCGTCAGTGGGAATATCGTTAATCCATTCATGCGCGTCACCCGGGGATACTCACCTGCGTTGCAGCTCTGGTGGCTCGCCGCTGGCTTGGTTCATCGCCGCGGTGCATCATGATCGGTCTGCTTGGTGCAGCCAGTTGACGGACTAGAAGACCATTCTCTTATGGCCAATTAGTCTCAACAACAACAACAACAACATTGTTCGTCAGTTATTTTTCCATCTATTATGTTTTAGCTATAAGGATCATTAAAAACCATTTCCATTTGTAACATGGCGCGCTGTAACACAAACTATTTATATTTATAACTGTATATTTCTGCAAACATTATTTACATTTCAGCAAGCTGTGTCTGCATTTGTGCCAATCGTGCAATATATTTCACCAGCTCATTGAATAAGATTAATAATAAGAGGAATTTTGGATTTCACCGAAGAAGTTTATTACAAAATAAACGCGATATAGCTTTGAATACATACAAAAATAAAATAACACATTTTTATAAATGGTATATTTATTTCTATCTTGCTATAAATCCCACAAGAAGAGATACCTGCTTAGTAGCCATTAAATTATGCCTAATTCTGATTGTTTAAAAATATAATGGGGAAGTTATAATAAGCCAAGTTCTTAACCAATAGATATGAATAGCGTTTTAATGAGTCTAAATATAACAGTTGCGAGTTGACCTAATACCAGATCCTGTGAATTCCGCCAGCTACAAACAAACAAACAAACGAAACAGACGATGTCCTCGCCTCTCAGAACAATGCCAGCAGAGTTGCGCCAGCGTCCGGTACGCCACGATTTATGGTGGAAGGCTTTATGGCGCCCATGAATTTCCTTTACGAGTTTTACGGATTTCGATTTATTGTAAACACCTCGCGTTCCCTCAGGAAACACGAGCGATCATAAAGTTCGACTGATTTATCTCTGGGGGAAATATGGGACTGTATCGTCTGGTGCAAATATGGGGCGGGGAGTGAATTCATTTGAGGGTAAATATAGGTTATATGTTGGTTAGCTGTGCCATTGAGTATATGGCTTATATGTTGGTTAGTTGTGTCATGATGTTTAACATATATGGGTCGTATATATATCGTCTGATTGAAACTACGTGCCCTGTAGTATCGAGAATACATCTGAGAGGTTAGCTGCATCAACTGTAGAATATCCTCATTGCCGCCTAGTTTTTAAATCTTATTTAGAAGGAAAACTTGTGTTTTAGATTATATAAAATATTCCTCTAAACATTTGATTAATTAAGGTGCAAGTTTCCTTCGGAGATCCTGGAATGATCCAGTCTGTTCAGTGCCTGCCATTGGTCCTGCCGTCTGTAGTCATCCGACTCAGAACTTACATTTTACTCTGAAGTTATTTTGATCTTATTAAATAGAGAAGATAAATTTAAAAAAAAAAATGTTTTTAAAAGAGTGAAAATATCTGAAAAAGATGCAAGATCTAAAAAAAAAAAGTGAAAAAAGGTGCAAGCCTTTTTCAAAACTAGGACAAAATGTAATGCAGTTTTAGGTGATTTGCAGAGTGCAGTTTCAAAGATAATTATTAAAAATAAAACGATGCTATATCCAAATATCCGCCCTTTAAACACAACATCCCCACCGAACAGATTATTCCTAGAAAGTCGGTCCTCCAAAATGGACAAGAACATTATAAACAGGAAAATAGAAAGGTTGGGTTAATAAGTAATGCACAATCATCAATAATATTTGACAAACCATAAACTTTGTATATATGAATACCTAACTATTAGCTATATATCATTCAATATATCTTCTCTGTACACATTTGGTCCAGCGTTCTTTCCAACTCACAAAATCACTTTGGTAAAATGCTACATCTTGCTTTCTGAACCACCCTCTAACCTCATGGAGTAACATTTAATCATTTTCAAATGTTCTACCGCGTATAGAATTATTTAATTTACAAAACAGGTTAAAGTCGGAAGAAGTCAGGTCAGGACTGTAAGCTGGGTGAGGTATCAAAGTCCACCAATATCTGAAAATTTAAGAATCTGGAAAGATAAATCAATTCTGATTGCAGAAATGAAAATAAGTGTTTTATTTACCAGAAAACATGTATTTTATGATAATAAATCTATATATATAAAAATGAATGTATGTGTGTGTGTGTGTGTCTGTCCTTTATGCCTGACCAAACCACTCATTGGAACGCCATGAAACTTTGGGAAGTTATTTAGTATAGTACTGGGAAGGTTTCTAGCAAATAAAATTTTTGAAATAATTTTTCGCCTAAAAATAATCAAGATAAATATTCTAATTTATCTGTTATAATTCAACAATCTGCTCTAAATATTATCATGATGATACGATGATTTTGTAATGTAGAAAATTAGGAAAGACAAAATTCAGGATGACACGGCAATTTATTTGAGACAAGAATAATGATACAATTCATAGGCAAGATACTATTCCTTTAACTTCCAATTACCGAGGGAACCAATTAATATTGATTTTATTCAACTTTTGAGTACTTTTAAAGGGACCGGGAAAAAATGTTCACTTTATCGAGAGATTCGTTAGACAAACCTTTACTCGGGTATAACCCGGGCGAAGCCGGGTACATCCATACAAGAATAATGATACAATTCCAAGGCAAGATACTATTCCTTTAACTTCCAATTACCGAGGGAACCAATTAATATTGATTTTATTCAACTTATCGAGTATTTTTCAAGGGACCGGGAAAAAATGTTCACTTTATCGAGAGATTCGTTAGACAAACCTTTACTCGGGTAAAACCCGGGCGAAGCCGGGTACGTCCGCTAGTTATTTATATATTTTGTTAGGGGTGATTGTGCATTACTTATCGACCCTAACTTGTACAATTCCTAAGATCCGGTCCCAGAAAAATCCACCAACTTCGGTTCCATTCCATGTCGAAATATTTGTGTTTATTTTTGTTCTAAAATAATGTTTCAGTCAAATCCAAAATACGCCTTGTTACTAGTCTTACACCACCCCCCTCTACTCTACAAAGCCGTCTTCTAATCAAGTTGCTGATTATGTGATCTTGGAGGGTTTGGAGCTAACCGCCGTAAAGATTAATCTTTTCCCCCAAATCTCATCTATTGATAGCTCTATTGGTAACAATATTGACCAAAGGCGTCGACCCTTCGAAAGGCTCTTCTCTAATGGTTCTTCAAGAAAATAAATGACTTTCACTTCCCCTCATCTTTTGTAATAAAGACACACAAAAAAGTGGAAATCTACAGCACGAATTGCGCGAAGAGAAACGGAGTCACACGGATAGAGCACGAGCTAGTTACATCAAACGATAGTTTTAAAGAAGGCAGAAGAGAGAGAGACGACGCCCAAAAAACGCGTCTGCTATTTGTCACTCCACCAATCAGCACCGGCCACGCGTCCTCCTGCTGTAATTGAGTTTCGCAATGCGACCAGTTCCATCTGTCATGAGATTTATTTACGCCGTTTAATATCGGAATTCCATCACGTGACTGTTGGAATTGGCAATGAGAATAGACCTTTGCACAGCGCAATTTTTCATTGAAAGAAAGAAGGCAATAAATACTAAGCTTCTAAAACTCTGGATTATTTCGAACTATATACCTTTTGATAAAATAAACTTTTGGTTATGTAACATGAACCCACTGTAAGGTTTGTGGCTAATTTCAAGGTCAAGCTTATAGTTGGACACAATTTTGGAAATTTATCAGCAAACTTTATCGATTAAGTTGCTTCAATCAAAGGTAAGCTTCGCACACAAAGGAAGCCTTGGTGTTGTGTCTGTGGAATATTTTATACTATTTAAATAATAAAAGGATTAAAGTCATTGAGAAAGAGAATTTATTATGTAGATCATAAATAAACTCAATTACAACCCCAGACAGAGAATCAAATATAGAAATCCATTTTTGGATGGTCTTTGTTTTGTTCATTCAAATGTTTTTCAAATTCTAACGATCATTTGTCCAGAGTTACCAGTCGCTCGAGTTTGAACGTTGGGTATTCATTACCCACTGTAGCTACAGAAAATTTCAAGAATATGTAAACCGAAAACTGAGTTTTAGGATTAAAACAAATATTTGACCATTATATATAAAATGATTACATATTTCAATTGAAAAACACTTTTTAAATTTTAATAGAATTATTTAATTTTAACTTTAATGAAAGTCTCAGGCGCCAATTCTACCAAGTACAACACAACATGATCAAATTAAAACAATTAAAAATTTTTTAAAAATAAATTCTTAGGATGTTTTCAATTAAAATATGTAAAGTTTATTGGAAAAAAAGTATATTATTATAATTTTTGATTCACAAGTTTTATTAATATATTTTCTAAAATTCTATTTATATTTCTGCAAAGTTTTTGTATATGCTATGTATATATTTCTTTGAAAAATTTCCTTATATTTTGAAAAAATTTTTACGTTTTTTAAACATTGTTTATATTTTCGGAAAAAATATTTTACTGCGCACAAAGTGAAGTGAAAAATCAATGTAAAATAAGTCGTAAATATAAAATATTAATGTTTTATTGTTAATAAATACTTATTTTTAATGAAGGCGCAATAATTTCGACTAAATATTAAATATTTTTGTTTTATTAAATTGGACATGTATTAAATCGGCATCTCTCTTTTACACAATTACACTTTTAAAACTGGAAATTAAAGTATAAACAATATCAATCATGAGGTAAAAGATTTTAAATAAAAGCATTTTAAATCAAAATATAAAAATTAATGTTCATAGATATTATTTATTTCTTTGCAAAATTATTTATATTCTGCAAACTGTACTTATTTTTCTTCAAACTATATCTATATTTCTGTATATATATTTTCCAGAAAACTATGTTTATATTTATGAAAACCCTTTATTATATTTTGAAATATACCCTTTTTTCAACAACTCCTATAATTTTAATACTCGTTTTTACGCATGAATCCGTTATAAAAATATTCATTTTAAAAAATCCTAAAAATGTTAAGTATTTACTAATACGATGCATTGGTATGCTTCAAATGAAAAAAAAAAGTTAAATTAAAAATATATATATTCAATGGATAATAAAAGGCATATATTGGATTTAATAAAATATTTATTTTGCCAATATTTCGGCTGGCTGAACGCCAACCTTTATCGAGGCATTACATTTTTGTATACACAAACTCAGCGCCGCATAGTGTTATAATATCACAGTTGAAATCAACTCTGAAATCTACTCTGTATTTTAATTGATTTCAACTGTGATATTATAACATTATGCGGCGCTGAGTTTGTGTATACAAAAATGTAATGCCTCGATAAAGGGTGGCGTTCAGCCAGCCGAAATATTGGCAAAATAAATATTTTATTAAATCCAATATATGCCTTTTATTATCTAATGAATTAAGTATGGATTTCTCTATTTTCAAAACAATATATTCAATGATCACGATATTTTAAGAATTTGACAACCTTGCGTAAGCAATCCAAACGATCGGTGGTTCTAATTGTAAATTTCTGGTTGTTTTAGAATTTATTTAGACTATATGAAATATATTGAAAATTATATTTAATACTATATACAAATGTTTTATATTTATTTATAAACGGTTCATATTTAATTGCATTTTAAAGGATTAATAAAATTATTATAAATGAAAATATAAGAACGCAAAAGAAAAGAAGTAAGTTTGTGCAACGATTAAAATGTATACTACTTAATAGGATATATATTTTCTAAAATGCTCATAATTGAAAAATTAAGCACTTTTGTATTTTTAATAATATATATATTTAAAAAACATTTAATATAGCAAAATTTCTTTTTAACAAAAGATCGTCTGCATTAGGATCAGTTTTTATTTTAGCACACACGTACAAAAAAAAAAAAATCTCAAAATTAAAAAAATATGAGATAAGTTTTAAAATCTTAAAAAGTTAAGGCGATATATATTCAAAGCTTTCAAACTTTATAAATTTCAAATTTTGGTAATATAATGCTGTTTATAGGCTTAGACGATTTAGAAAAAAAATGGATACAATTTTTAAATAGTGTACAAATTTTCAATTATGAAATAAAAATATTTTAAAAAATCGAAAATATTTATTTTAAAATTTCACATATAAATTAAATAAAGAAGATTTTTTTTATTTATAAAAAATATATTATTTGTAAACATTTTTTTTTTGCTAAAAAACATTATAGTTTATATAAAATATATAATTGAAACTACTTTTTGCATATTGAATAAGATTTATTATAAAAAATTTGTTAAAAGTCATTATAATAAATTATTATAATAAATTATATAGATTTTTTCACTATGCTCTTTTATCTGGGGTAAAAATTTGCTTTAAATTATTCATAATATCTTCACAGCCACGCAATTATTTTGCATATTGTATTTTTACCCTTAGTTCATAAATATATTTTTAACACTAATGCAGTGTGTGCGTGTGTAAGATCTGGATTATTTTGCCAACTTGAATTATATTATTTGTAAGTTCTCTTGTCAATTTTTTTTATATAAAAAATGCATTGTGTTATTCTTTTAATATCTGTGTGACGATTATATATATCATATTAAAAGGTATATAAAAGAAAACATGTTTACCGAATGGCGTTAGAGGTAATTTCGCCACTTCTTATTAAAAATTAATGCAAAAAGATTTTCAATTTTTAAAAAATCACGAATTGTCAAACAAAATAAGTTGTGTGTAGTACAAGTGTATAAAATATGATGTATATAAGACATGTAATGTGCATTAAATTTGAGAGTTCCTTTTAAAATCGAAAATGATTTGAGAACATTTGCAGCTTGATCAGCGGGAATAAATCTTACTTTTTGGCCCAAGTTTAATGCCGTAATCATCAAATGCCCGTGTTATTGAAATTTGTAAAAGAGCAACATAATTGATTAAATTTCTTTTATTTTGAGAATTGTCTGCTCTCCAACTTAAGTCACATTTTTTTAAGTCACAATTTTTTTTAAGAAATATTTTAAAAGAGTCATTTAATTTTATCTGGTTCTCTCTCTTATAAAAACGGAAACTAAATAAAAAAGATTAATTTCATTTTTAGAAGTTAGATTTATTTCTTTAGTAAAGAATATTTTAAGAACTTTTGGCCAGTCGTTGAAGGCGTGCCAAGTTCCTAGATTTTTTATGCTTATCACAGCAAATATGAGAGAGAGAGCTTCAATCCTTATTTTCCTATGTTTTTCTTTAATCCTAATGTTCACATGTGACGATGCCCCATCAGTTTTTATATCTTCATTTAAACATTTTTGAACAACTATTTTTTAAAATTGCTTATTTACTTTGGCGTGTTTAAATTTATCATATACTAGCCGAATGACCCGGGCAACGCCCGGGTTTTACCCGATTAAATGTTTTTATTCAAATACTATCGTTACAATTATAAATTGGCGCCGTGGATGTCACTCTTGTGAAACGTCCCGCTCCAAATTTGTCTGAGAAGCGATATTTTTATAGAGAGATGATCTGGCTTTGTGTCTTCTGCTCGAATGATTTTTTTTCTGTTAGAATTTTGTTCCTGAATACTAAAAATGAACTGGCTTCACCCGTGGTCTCTGCTCTTTGGAATTTTTCCCGATATAATTTTGTATCTGATAATCAAATGATGATACAGCAATATTGTCATCATCATTTTCTGACTAAAAAAAAAAAAAAAACTATTTTTGCCCAAAACCTGTCAATTTCAATTTTTCTTGACTAAAAATGCGACAAATATCCCTTCCATATATTTCTCTATGTCCTGGTCAGCTGATATTACCTTCCATCTTCACCGCTAGAGGCGCTGCTTGCGAGCGAAAGGGCAAATTTGCAACGCAATTTGCAAATAACTCGACGAATATTCGGAATAGAGACCTGAATTTTTCACTATAAGTTTTTTCAGATTCTACTCTATATACTGTTAAAATTTCAGTCAGATTAGTAACGTATTGTGGACGTGTATAGCCGACATAGGAACAAACACACACACATACATACATACATACATACATACACTGTAAGTTCTTAAAATATTTAAAATAATAAATGAAGCATATAAATATAGCTAACCGATGTTTGAGATAATTTCACTGGTAGGAAATCGCTAAAATAAACTACTTGCCTATTCGGGGAAGTCCCTATCTTGGGTATTCTTCACTCGAGAGGTGCAGTTTCTCTTTGGCTCAAAACCTTTTTTTAAAACCCGCTGTTAATAAGTTTAAAAAGCCTTTATTAGTTAAGCCATAATAGTTTCGCAAAAATCTACTTTTTTCGCGAAGTAATTTATATTCATTGATCTAATCAGAAAGGTTAGTTAATAGAAAGCCTTCACTAGGAAGCCATATTGACCCAATTAAATAAAAATTAAAACAATTTTGTTTATAAAAGAGAGAGAGAGTGTGTGAAAGTAGCTAAAAAGTGCAAGTTCTTAAAATTGTTTGAAATTTGTCATACTAGAGCAAAATTAATGCATTTTTCCATGCAGTTTGATAAATTAATGTTTAAAAAATGTGCTGAAATTCTGCCCTTTAGTCATTATGTAATGTTTACATATTGGCTCATATGTTTGAGTGCTATTGAACACTTTATATGAAACAAAAGTAGGGATAACTTTGTTAGCTATTGCAGTATAGATTTTATATTTGGTAAACATCTCGTTTATAACTTTTCATCAATACTTTTATATTTATAATTTTATAACATTGTGAAATATAAAATAGGAATAAAAAATATAATGTGTGAGAAAAAGAAAAAAATACACTAATTGGACTTCAAACGAAAGACAAATTTTAATGTAAACGGAGATATATCATCAACCAATCAGGAACGACCCGTGACGTCACGGTAGGCTGGCGACCGGGCTTTGGACTTTCCAAATGTTTATATTTGTCAAACTCAAAATATCTATTTTTTAAAAGGTAAATATATATTGTGTCTAACTCTTTATACAATTATATAAATTTGGTATTTTGAGCTTGGAATTTGTATCCCTAGCTACATCAGTGGTGAACTCTCCCAGCGATTTCGCCATTTTAATCTTCGGACCGCTTCATTGCTCGATGTAATTTAGATATGCATTTCTACAGTCCTAGAAGCTTATGTCCATATTTTGTTCAAGACACCAATTTACTGTATTCAATAGCAAGCGAAGGGTGTATAAAAACTCAGTCCAATTCAATATTGAAGCTGTCTGGAGATAAAACGGCGAAACCGTTGGGAGGGTTCTCCACTGATGAGCCATGCCCTCCTTTCAATTTGTAATCATCGCAGGATAAGGGCTGTAGAAATAATTTTATTTATTATTTTAAAAAAGAAAAGTAGCGTTAAAATAAAATATGTTTCCAATTTTCTAATCTTCTCTTATTGCAATAATAAAAATAATGGGAGGGCCTGGCTCATCATGGTGAACCCTCTAAGCTATTCCAAAGTTTAATCTACCATCCCGCTTTTATTAATATATTTGGCTGTTTTCTTTTATATCCGGTACTGTGTGTGGAGATGAACGCTTGGAAAGGGTATTTAAAGTGAACTATGAGCATAAGAAACATACGCCGCTGTAAAGTAATTTACATTTTCAATAACAGATGGCGCGCTAATGTAATTATTGTATTTAGTGGGTTTTTTTTAGAACCTCCCTCCTTGTTGTCAAACATGGAAACCGAAATGTTGAACAGTCCTTTCTCATGAAGTAAATGTTGGACACAGCTAGACACGATTGTGGGGATGAAATTGGCTGCGTCGAGTTGTTTCTTCTTGGAAGCACAAGATTGTCCTCTTCTCTTAACGCTTAAAAATATACAATTAAAAAATATATAATTCCTTGTATCATATGATCATTGGAAAACTTCTCTTTCACCATCATCGGTTTCAATATTTTAACTATTTGTTTGGGTCCATAGTCCATTGAGCCTTAGTCCGCCTACCGAAGTTGTTAAACTCGAATTGATGGGAACTCGGGAACTTTTAATTTATTTTATTCCCTTGCTTTCACCATCTGCTGCAGAAGCCAACTATCCAATTAAGTTTTTTACTCCTCCTTCAAATCTTCGTTGGATATGTCGTGGTGCTGATAATGGAAGCCTAAACTCCAGCTCTGGGTTAGTCAATGGACTCGCAGATGAAATGTGTTCGCTTTGTTTTAAACACCTTGTGTGAGGCTAGCATCTAATATTTTCATTAGAGCGGTCAGGATATATCTACTAAGTCACTTTGTGTGTTTTGGAAAGTAAACATGTATACTTTTTTACACTCGATGATAATTTTTTGCGTTTATGTCTAGGAGTGTTCTCGTTTCTTTCTCATTATTATTAATTATGCAGGGTTTCCACACCACCCAGGATGTACCAGCGCGTTACCTCATGGAAGCCCATTTCACTCAGTCAAGAGAAAACTAGGTCATTGCGCCCGTCCGTTCAAATCACACCTTGTGGTTTCTCTAAATATTTGGTTTAGATTTTGTGTGTCGTACAGATGAGGCGGAGGTTCATATTTAAATTATCTGACAAAGTCAATTACGTTGTTAAAATACACAAGAGAGGAAATGGAGAGAAGAGACAAGTATCGATAGGAAGAAACTGCTTCCGATTTCGTTCAGTAAAGATCCTTCCGCCCCAGGAGGTGCCAGTGAGGAGGGAAATAATCGGGCGGAGGAAGAACACAATATTTAATACGTGTGTACCATGAGATCAAAGGTGATAGAGATGCATATTTGGAATACGTAAAAAACCAGCTGGGTGTTCCGAATTTTACAGAGCTGTTGTTGTGGCTTTATCACCGACCCTATTCTTCTAGATTGCAGAGACGGTCAAAAGATAGAACACATTTTTTTAGTGTATTTTAACGGGAGAGGTAGCCATTTATTTTTTATATCAATATCCTCGGGGACATTTTTCATCAGTAGTGTCAAACCAGATCCATGATATTTTTTGCCCAAATTAAAGGTAATCTATAGTGAAGTCTACAATTGTGATCTATTTGAATAGAAAATTGGATTGAAACCCTCGCATTAATCAAAGTAGGAGGCGTACATTTTCAGTGAATTAAAAGACAACAAATGAAGTTATCACGAGAACGATTTCAGGGGAATTTCGAAAAAGAGTTTTTAGTTGTTTGTCTTTTTTTTTTTACAAATAAATTTTAACAGATAATTTATATATGTCCATGTTCACTGCAGATATACTTAGAGTGGGTCACAATATACGTGTAGATACATTAGGTAATACTCAGGAGAGATTTCAAGCAATAAACTGTTTTTGAATTGCAAGATTTGATTATAAACAACAACAACAAAATGCCGACTATACTATAGTATATAGTCTATACTATACTTGTATAAAGCTATTTATATTATGATGATTAGCGCGCCATCTGTTATGAAATTTGGAAACTATTATAGACGCGTATGATTCTTTTATAAATTAAACAATTTCTACTGCCCTTACTTAATGGTAGATTAAACTGGCGAAACCGCTGGGAGGGTTCCCCACTGATGAGCCAGGCCCTCCCATTAATTTTTCTATTACAGTAAGGGCAGTAGAAATTGTTTAATTTATAAAAGAATCATACGCGTCAATAATAGTTTCGAAATTTCATAAAGCTATTTAAAAGTAATTTGATGTAATTAAAAATGTTTCAAAAATAATAATAATAATAATAAAAATAAAAAAAAATAAATAAAACTGAAGCACAATTTAAGTGACGTACTGTTGCCGAGGTAGGTCTCCCACGTCGCCAATTGATTTCAATGCAATCCGCCAATTTACGTGGTGTGTGTCCAACTTCACCGAGATGTGTTCCACCGTTTCTCTCCCTCTTCCACGCGAGTTACAAATTAAACGCGCCGATGAATTCATCAAGCAAGAGAAAAAAAAAAAAACCACAAGGGAGAAAGAATTAAATAAAGGTGTTATTCCAGAGGTGACCTTTGCTTCTGCAGGCTGTCTACAGGTATATTGTGTAACTCCAGTAAATGGCCACAATCTCCCGACGTATTCAACCTCTCTTTTCTTGACGCTCCCATGTTTTGTTGGAATATTTGACGCGTCTAAATACGTACGTTATGATTTGATATAGCAGCTCTTCACTTTTCTAAATTTGTAAACTGGATACTTTTCTTCAATGAAATGTTAAAATGAGTTTTAAATAACTTTTACCCCTAATAAGCATTTCTGTTGGTATTAAATCAGATATACAAAGGCTGTGTATATTACGCTGGTGTTTACGTTTTAAAAATGGTTCTAGTTGTTGTCTCAATCCCTTTATTTTAAAAGCTTTTATTTAACTTGCTTCCTCTGTTCGTCTTTCCACGTGTCTGTCCACAAATCTTGTAATAAAATTTTAATAAACTCACAGAGCACACCTAGAACTCTGAAATTTGGGGCATTTCTTAAAACCTGATAGCAATGCAAGTTTATAAAATTTCAAACTTCTGGGTACACTGGAATTGGCTATATTATTTCCTTTCAAACTTTGTGATACATTTTTATTATAGTTTGTGACCACGTAGAAGTCCTAATAACATTGCAAGTGTGCAAAATATCAAACTTCTAGGTGGCCGTGGTGGTCGGAGGTGTATATTTCCTTTCAGACGAAGAAAATAAGCGCAGCCTTTTCTCTAGCGTAATTTCGACATTTCATTTACATTTTTGTAAACATTTTTAATATACCTCACATCCCATAGAAGTCTGAAATTTTGTACACTTGCTCAATCTAGCTACCAAACAAATTTATAAAATATCAGGATACTAGGTGTGGTCAGGAATAGACTATAGAATACAATTTATATTTTTATAAAAAGGATAAAATAGGCGCAGTCGTGTGTAACGTAATGAGTAGCTGTCATTCCATAAAGATAATTCGGTTGTACTAGAACTTAGCCTCGAATTGATGCCGTGCGGTCTCGAGAATATCAATTGCACAAACTAACGTAGACATTTTTGAGAACGTCTCCCCTCCGGTTTTCTAAAGAGAAGCCATATCTTGATCTCATTTCTATAAAAAGCTAAACTGGAACTCGACGATAAGGAAATAAACAGGGGATGCTGTTGCCTTTTTAATACGGAAAGGATAGCGGTGAAGCTGCATTTACCCCAGATGTTCCGACTGGCTTCCTTGTGCATGTTTTCCTCTCTGATTCATCGACCTCAACGAGAAGGTATAATCTGGGACTTAATTAGTTGGCCTTCTCATTGGACGCACGCGGTGGCAACGGACTGTCCCTCAAGCCATAAAACTTCTATTATTCCCCAGGATGTATTACGCGTCAGAATAATCACAGTGTGGATAAAGAGCTGCGACTTCCTGTACAAAGCTCGCCATGTTTGTTTATAACTGCACAAAGCAGTTCGAATTTACACCTTTAAAGTTCCATTCCCGTTTGGTGCATGCTTCTTCAATGGAGTTGAATTTTTGAAAAATCCGGTGTAAGAAATTTAAATAAAAAGTTACTTTTGAGAGATTGATTCAAGATGTGGACACATTAACCTTCAAAATGCAACGTTTCGGCGATCCACTGTCGCCCATTTCCAGGTTGAAAACTTTAAGCGAAGTTTGTTTTTGTCGATCTATTTTCTGGAATATAGGCCATTTAAAAGGGAAAGCGAGACGATGCAAAATATTAATGTATATATATTCCATAAAATAGATCGACAAAAGACAAACTTGGTTTAAAGGTTTCCACCTTGAAACGGTCGCCCTGACAGTGAAACGTCAGATATATCTTGAACCAGGTTTGAACTTGTGTACGACCGAGACCAAGCCCCAACTTCTACCTCTTCGGACGTTCCGGTCTATAAGAATACCGACGAAGGTGTCGAATGTAATATCTTTTTCTCCTTAATTCCCAGATTGACAATATTCTTGTCCTCTCTCAGAGTTTCTTTTCCCAGGGCAAGTACTTTGATGACATTGTCTTCTCTCGAAATGTCCATGAACTAGCCCTGGTTTTCCCTTCAGTTATACCGCCAACCACTCCGAGCGTTGAGATATCTAAACACGCTGGTTCTCCTCCTGTCAAACACCTTCAGAAGGCGATAGTCCTCCTCGACAATTATCAAGCCCTGGCAAGACAGCACCACATCTCCTGAAGATCTATCATTCTACCTTTCATGAAGCTTTTGATAAATTTTAAGCGACATAGGTTTTGATGCTAAAAGCATTTTTAAAATGTTGAATGTGTTTTTCCACGGGCTATTCTTAACTTTCACATTTGATGTAATCAGGTAAATGATGTAACTAAATCTAATTTTAGTCCTCCAGGAAAAATTCAGCCTTTCCTTTACAGTACAAAACTCATAAAAGTGAAAATATTTCACATGGAGAACTTTTATTATTATAAAAAAAGTCGGTTTTACGGGCGAAGATTTTACGTGACAACGGTAGAATATTTATTGATATGAATATATTTAAATTGC
This sequence comes from Cordylochernes scorpioides, assembly GCA_030710605.1. Lineage (NCBI taxonomy): Eukaryota > Metazoa > Arthropoda > Arachnida > Pseudoscorpiones > Chernetidae > Cordylochernes > Cordylochernes scorpioides. Next base: position 4,253,996 of record CP092881.1, on the reverse strand, counting down.
ACAATAGGAACAAGGAATTGAATGAAAATAAGAATTGCACAAATTTTAACTATAGAAATATATTTTGTTTACTAAAACATTGTACATGTAAACTTAAACTTAACTAATTCCTATTTGAGTGATTTTGTTGAGGATAGGACGATGATAGGAGAAATATGAAATGAAAGGAAGTGTTTCTGCTGTAATGTGTCTTGCGAAAGTCAAGTCGATAGTTGTTCCTTTTAACGTAGTTGACTTAGAAACGTTTGATACGCAATCAAGATTATACGTATTTTTCATGAAATTAAGAAACGAGTTGTCAGGCTTTACGTTTTTGTTAAAATCACCACACAGAAGAATCGGTATACTAGAATCAACTTGCACGAACGGTGGCACGTACTGGCTGTTGTGAATGTACGGACTGAGTCCTTGCCATAGTAACATTCCAATATCCTGCATACTAGCTCCTGGATGAATATATACAGCACCGAGTATAAACTTGAAGCTAGTATTAGCGGCGAAGCAAGTAACTTCAGTCATGCACATGTCACCCTTGGTTTTAATGACACGAGTTACGCCTGTAATCGCAACTTGGAACACTTCCGCCGTAGATGTCGATGATAATTTACGATAGATCGCCACTCCACCAGCCGCGTTGGTGTTTGAAATTCAAAACACTTATTCAGATCGAAGGTTCAAATTTTTGCTAAACAAATTTGAAATTAAATTAAATTTGTAATTGTAAATGATGAAGTTGAAAATTAAAACATTTACTTAAATTAGATGTTAAAATTCTTGCTCAACACAGTTTAAATAAAGTTTTCTTATATCTGCCACTTTTTCTTAATATTTGTAATTTTAAAGAATCAATTCGAAAATCAAAACATTTATTCAGATCGAAGGTTCAAATTTTTGCTAAATAAATTTGAAACTATTTAAAATTTGTAAAATAATAATTAATTAATTATTTAATTTTAAACTAATAATTTACTTAACACTATCAACATTTATCAATAGTATGACATACCCTATAAACTCAGTTTCTCAACTTTTGTGTCAATCTAACAATTAATCAATCAATCATAGTTTACGATAATGAAATATCAGTGTACAATATTTACCTTTATTGTTGTAGTTGTTGTAAATGACGAATCTAAGCACTCCACATTTTCACTACAGACACAGCTGACGATACTTTAACCACACGTGTGAACTTGTATTATGACGCTTTCTTGTTTTTCCAACGCCAAGAACGTTCGAGAAAGACAAAGACAGAGACAAGCATGCGCCGATTCAATGCGCCTAATTCTCTAGCGCTGCGCGCGCAGCTGTGCGCGCAGCACTCTCGTTCGGTGACTCATCGTAACGTTACCGGGCGTTACACTTTTTCATAAGTGACTCCCAGCCGCAACCTAATTTAAGACGTTGTCACGTCAAAAAGAGTATTCCTTAGAAGCCTCCGCATCCTTATCGTAAATACATGGTTGGTGTAAATAGTCTATCTAGGCTCTGAGAAAATACTGCAGAGAGTGTTTTCTTTACGGATACAACATTGAAGAAATTAAAGAAGGTTGTTACGCTTAAATCTTCGATGATCCAAATGATCGAATTTTAGAAAACTTGGGCCAATCTCAATTGCATTCGAAGAAATAGCCGGAATTTCGGGATTAAATACATAGAGAGCATTCTGATGTGTTTCGATGTCCCCAAGTCACATCAAAAGAACAACACTGAATCAGCTAAAACAGTATAGTGAATTCTTATGAAGCCTTTCAAATTACAAAGTTATAGCACATGTACAGTTATCACCGTAAGCAGGAAAAAATGATTTTTTTATAAAAATATATTTAAAACTCTTTCCCTTCTTCGATATGGGAACCACATTCAGTGAGTTTCTATAAAGTTTGTGTGAAATGTTTTATGTTTTCTAAAATGTCCGTGGTCTTAAACTTAAAGTGTGTAGCTGCACGATTGATCACACAGCACATATTTCGGCCAGAAAGATGTTACGAATGTTTATACTTCTAAGACAAATTGTAATCATCATAGCGCTTCTATCAATGAAAACTATGAAAATGACAACGCTGATTTTATCAGTAAAAACTAATTATACTTTATTGCTGTGTAAGGTCTGTAGAAGTAGTTTTAATTATAAAAAAGGTATCGCTAAAATTTCACAAATTATGAAAGATAAATAAATGCGTGTTGAAGTAGAGGAAATACATACAATAGCTCTTATTGGCGAATGTTTTACTTGGTGGCTTTCTCGATGAGTCGAGAGTGGACAACACGGGTAAAATATGACGAGAATTGATAAGGGACAAGTACATAATTTATTGAGAGCAATGTGAGAGAAGATGCCATGCCGAACGCATCAATTTACCCAATACACTTGTGAGAAGTGTCTTGGAGCTTTTTATAGCCTCGCCTTTAGGAAGGGGACTTGCAACAACCCTACTGAGGAATTGTTTACTGCGGAGTCATACTTTCCAATTAATCAAACGAAAGGACGGCTTCATTTTCGCCGAAGCATTTTTGAAAGTTCCAACAGAGGAGGAATAATGACTTTATATTGTGCGAGGAACAAAGACATTTGCCCTCCAGAAGGATTGATACCGACAAGAAGATCAAATGGGAAGAATCAGATTGACCTCTCGACCAATGGTCAGCTTGATGTCCCACATCGCCACCCGGAAATTTCAAAATTCTGAGCATCGATCACCATTATGTCAGCATCCAGAACAAAAGGAAGAAGAATTTGAGGAATTCTGAGAGAATTCCCACGTGGATCGCGCCAGTAATTGGCGGTTGTCAACCGAACGATCTAGGTGGCGCAACTCGGCGTTTGTTTGGCCAACTGCTTTTTTTAATTTCCTCGGTGTCGTCTGGTTAGGAATTCCACCACGCGCCCCTCCAACTGCATTACTTGTAATTGATAACTGCTGGTTTGGTCTTTCGGATTACTCACTTTGTCCTCCTCCTTTTTTTGTTTGTCTGTTTAATTTATAGTTTTTTTTATTGCGTATGATGTATTAATATTTTTAAATTAAATTTTTGTCTATAGTTGATATATGGGCTTATTTATATGTTTTTTGCTTGGGTCTCGGTAATGGCATGGTTTCTCTAATAAATGGTTTCGTCTGATCACCCTGACATTGGGTCCAGTCACACATTTCACCACAGTTGTAAGTTGAGCTGAAGAAGGACAACTTTCTCGAAAGCTTCCGAGAGTAATAAATAAAGTTGCATATATTGATTTCTTTTGATATAAATAGGAATCCGCAAATATAACCAATGTGAATATTAGGAAGGGTCTATTTGAGCAATATTTGAAATTTGTTTTTAATTTGACAACATAAAAGGAAAAAGAGACAATAAGAACAAGCTTTCAAAAGATAGTCTGGGTCTTTCTCAGCTTGATACATTTATTTTAAAATATGAAAATCCCAAAATAAATGTAAAATATCATATGAACACTTTTAAATTATATATTTGTTTAAAAATATATAATTAGGGTCTTTATTTAATTTGTTAATCAAATAGCCTTGACCAGGAGGCTTCTTTTTATAGACCCAGGTCTTAGAAGCACAAAGTAAATAAACTTGAATGAAATGGACACTTGTGGACGAGGAAACGAAACCTCGGCGGACACAGCAAGTCGACCGAGGAAACTAATTTAATGGGTAGTTTATGAATGACAATATTTCCCGTTTGATGTATATTCGCTCTATGTTGTTATAACATGCGCCATATTTATATCGAGGGAAATTAATGCTACTCACACTGTGTTGGACAACGACGTCAGTTGAGAATTTCAATATTGGCATCTTTTGAATCGTTGGAGTGAGACTATGTATGACTGCCAGGCGGCCCGGACTTCGCCGAGGAAGCCCACACAGTGATCCCAGCAAGATTTGAAGACAAGATCGGTAAGTGCTCTCTTTTTAACCCTCGTGTTCACCATTTCTTCAGTTTACCGGAGTTCCTCTAACGTATTTGCCACAGATACCTCTTGTGTACATTTTACTACCATCATCACCTTTTCATCTTTGTTGATTTCTTCCCCGCCCATGGACGTTTGTTTATTGCACACATGTAATAGTGGTGACAGCGCCGATTGGATCCACCTATAGTGGCACACACGATGAACAAAGTACCGGAGTTTATATAAAAGGGCGTACCTGGATCTGTAAAGAAAAAAAAAAGTTTTTCGAGAGATTCCTCCCTCTTTATCAATTAATTAATGGATCGCCTTTTGACTCAAAGTACCTGAGTGTTGATTGGGAGTTTAAACACAATCCCTGGTATAACCTGTGATGGGGAATACAATCGCCCCACATTGTGTGGCTGGACATCCAGTGGAAGATCAGACTTGTGTAGAAGATATTTGAACAAAGCGTGTGTGGGTTACGGCGTTACGCGACATTTGCCACCGCCGTTCACGCCTCGTCAGGTGCTCTCAATTGATTATGAAGCGTCATTTAGTCCACCGCGGCCCCGGAGAATTCAAATTTTCTGCTTTGTTGCCCCTCCCCTGGGGGGACTCGCGGTGACAGATCGCTTTAAAACAGAGAGCCTTTGTGCTCCTTCATTGTTCTCTCTCCATTCTGGGCGCTTGGAGCCGCTTTTTGTTATTGATATGTAACTTGGGCACATCTCTACAAAAAAGGATAATTACTCGAAAATATCCCTCTTTACATAATCTAAAATCTTTGTTTGGTTAAAAAAAGTAAGACATCCAAAAATCTGTAATGTATTATTCGGTCCTGTAGCGCATTATGTGTGTCGCTTTGAGATAATTGTTGGAGTAAATCATTGTGAGACCAATGTATCACTTTTTGTGATTCCCCACAAAACACACAGCGTGTTTGTCAACGCGGTATACCCTTTCTCACAAACATTACCTTATTTTGATCCAGTACCTTAGAAAGACGCCATAGCTCCAATAAACAGTTTTAGAGGCCGCAGGGCGGTATCCAGAATTGTAAATATATTTATGATGTATTCTTTATCATTACGTCTTGTACTGGGGGGGATAGCCTAAATGCAATGTTTTAATACATATTTAAAGGGAGAGGTGTCACTTTTGGTACATACAACGTGTGATCAATAATTTCCAGGAATGAGACTGGATCACGTAAAATATTCAAAATAATGAAATAATTTTATAAGGACCTTATAGATAAAACATTTATCAACACGTATAAATAAAAATTGATCACATAGACGCACGTGCTCACGTTTTATCGAAGTTATAAGCTCGAGTATATTATCAGAACATTTTCTGGACTGTATTGAAAAACAGCGAGTCTGCATAGGGTTTTGCTTTAAATTAGGGAAAACAGCTTCCGAATCATTTAAAATATTGAAGCAGGCTTTTAAAGAAGATGCCCTATCACAATCGAGGACATTTTAATGGTTTGCACGATTAAAAGCTGGTCGAATAAGCAAGAGAAAGCAAGGATGTTCAAATCGAAGCTTAAGTGTCTTCTTATCACTTTATTTGATGTAAAGGGATTGGTACACTATGAATTCGTGCCCGAGTGTCAGACCATTAATCAACATTACTATCTTGATGTATTGCGACGTTTAAGAGAGCCTGTGCGTCAGAAAAGACCCGAAAAATGGCATCAGAAAAATTGGCTCTTGCATCATGACAACGCACGGCCACATACGGCCGTCACTGTACCACTCTATTTGGCTAAACACGGAATAGCTTTACTACCCCAGCCACCTTATTCTCCTGACTTGCTCCCAACGACTTTTTCCTTTACCCTAAAATTAGAAGAGTCTTAAAAGGACGTCGATTTGACTCAATACAGAAATAAAGGAGAATTCGAAGAATATTTTGAAAAGCCTGAAAGATGAGTATAGATAGTGACTGTCATTATTTTGAGAAATTTTAAATAAAACTTTATTATACTTTTGTATTTCTTTAAATATTAAGCATTCCTGGAAATTATTGATCACACTATGTACATGCCTTTTTATATAAATATGTATAAATGTAAAAAGGCCTAGAAATGGCGCAATTATGAAGTACAATAATGTAATCTCTCTTTGCTTAAAATAGAGAGTTTGATGTGAATTGGGACAAAAGTGATTAGGGTCCAGTTGTTAGTTTCACAATTTTGACATACACTCATGGTCAAAACTTAAGGAAGTGAACAGTCTATGATGTTGCTGGTCGTCTTTTTTTTTTTTTTTAAGGAGACGGAGGCAATTTTGTTCATATCTGGTTATCTCGTGTGGCTTCAATAAAGGTCACTGTGTATCGAATATATTTCAGTTATTGTCAGAATCCCGATATATTCCTTTCAAGTGTTGTCTATATGAGTGTATTTAATACTCCTTCAATCAAATTTAAAATCCAAATTGCTAATTCAAAATTAGCTTCCGCTATTTACTAGAAATGAAGCTTTACTCTCTGTCTCTTTAGATATTGAAGTTTAACCACATTTGTTAATTGGCCATTATCTATTACAGTTGTTATAAAGGTGTTTGAAAACGAACCCCCAGTTTGCTGTCAAAATATGGGAATTCCAATTTAGATAATTGAATTTACCGAGTGTGCTCGAAGCAAATCGAAATATCGAGGATTCATTAAAAGCGGTAACTTGTCGTTTTATTGAATTCTGCTTGGCGAGCTTTCGGGACAAGTGACCTTCAACAGTTGCCGTAAATTGGAAATATGTATTGATTGAGAAATATCAAACTTGTGATTTCCATTTTCAAATCAAATCAAAAATTTGTTATTATAACAAAAGAATTTAATCTTTAATTGCTAAACCAAACCCTTGAATGAAATTGCGAATTTTATTGAAAAAAAAAATATATTTAATTTCACAGAATATAAAGGCCAAATACTATTTGTATATATACATAGAACAAAGTAAATATACGAGGTGTGTTCAAAAAGTATCGCGACTTTTGAATTTTCGCGGGTTACGTATATTCGAATTTCGATCTTTTTGTGGCTTTATGTTGGTACTCATGTCTCTCACTTATGCCGACAAACTCGGCCATTTTGAATGTTCACTTAATTGTTGACAGCTGCTTTGCTTGCAGGTGTTTTGGATCGTCTTCGATTTTTACCTATTAAAAAAATGGATCAAAGAACCTGTATCAAATTTTGTGTGAAAAACGAAATTAAGTGCGCGGATGCATTCCGAATGTTGACTGTGGCATACGGAGAAGCTACCTTAGACCAAAGCAACGTTTATCGGTGGTACAAAATGTTCTCAGAAGGCCGAGAAGATGTGAACGACAAAGAGCGTGCCGGACGCCCGAGCACTTCAACAACAGACGAAAAAATTAATGAAGTGGAGAAAATGATATTGGCCAATCGTCGAATCACCGTTAGAGAAGTTGCTGAGGACCTAAACATATCGATTGGCTCGTGCCATTCGATTTTTATCAATGATTTGGGCATGAGACGGGTCGCCGCGAAATTCGTACCAAAATTGCTCAATTGCGACCAAAAACAGCATCGCATGAACATTGCTAATGAGATGTTGGACTCTGTCCGCGACGACCCAAATTTGCTCCAGAGGGTCATAACTGGTGACGAAGCGTGGGTTTATGGTTATGACGTGGAAACCAAAGCTCAATCATCTCATTGGAAGCTGCCGCACGAACCAAGACCGAAAAAAGCGCGCCAAGTTCGGTCGAATGTGAAGGTTTTGCTGACAGTTTTCTTCGTTTGCAGGGGCGTGGTGCATCATGAGTTCTTGCCACAGGGTAGAACGATCAATAAGGAATATTACCTGCAAATTATGCGCAATTTGCGCGAAGCAATCCGCCAGAAACGCCCGGATTTGTGGAAGAACAAAAATTGGGTTTTGCACCACGATAACGCCCTGCTCACACATCGTTGCTTGTGCGCGACTTTTTGGCCAAAAACAACACATTAATGATGCCGCAGCCACCGTATTCCCCAGATCTGGCCCCCTGTGACTTTTTCTTGTTCCCTAAACTGAAGAGGCCCATGAAAGGACGACGTTACGCTACGCTTGACGAGATAAAGACGGCATCGAAGGAGGAGCTGAAAAAGATTTTAAAAAATGATTTTTTGAAGTGCTTCGAAGATTGGAAAAAACCGTTGGCACAAGTGTATAATATCTCATGGGGATTACTTTGAAGAAAACAAAATAGGTATTCATGAATAAATAAATAATTAAAAAAAAAACACAAAAGTCCCGATACTTTTTGAACACACCTCGTATAATATTAATATACATAAATCCAAAATACAATCTTAATATACGGGATTTGATATACTTTTCTCTCTGAATAATATGAAGATAAAAAAGCTTTTTAAAAAATGCTAAGCTTTTTACATTTTATTTAGATTCCGGTATCTCCTTCATCCAAAACATTCGCTAATTCTGAATATCTAATACGTTAGAACTAGGCGCGCGCGATAGAACCATTACAATTACTGACAAAGTAAAAAATATATATATTGAAGACGCTTTGTGTGGTAGTTTAAATGTTTACGAGAAGGAGTTTTCTCTCTTTATTCAATATCTGAAACTCCAGCCAGACACGATGTCGTTCGGGTGGTTGCTGCTGCAGATAATCCTTAGGTTCGAAAACCACGGTTCAGACCGAATTGGCGTCTTTGCAGAAAAGCCACTTTCGCTGCAAGTTTATATGTCCTCGACAATGTCCACACTTTCCACTCAGCCAAGAATTGTCGGCCATATAAGTAGAACCTAATACAATAGTAGAGCGGTATGGTAGATTAAACTGGCGAAACCGCTGGGAGGAGGGTTTACCACTGATGAACCAGGCCCTCCCAATATTTTCCCATCAATATAAAGACAGGGAGTGTTTTATTAGGAAAAGAAAAATCGCACTAAAAATGTCGTTTTTTTATAAACAGAGAAGGCGCTCAAATACTTTGTAAATTTATTCCAGTCCATCAAACTTGTCGCCACGAATCGCACCGTGCAGGCTGCGGTGTACTTTCTGGTTACTTGCACTTATGGCTAATTAATAATATCATTTATATTGTGGAAAATAGTACAAAAAGTTGCACTGAGATCTCTCTCTCTCTCAGGTGAATAAATTAATAAAAAAGAAAAAGTCATCGCCTGATCGTGCCACTAAAAGTTTTGTCGGAATAAATATCAACTATTCGTTGATTTTTTAATTATTTCATAATTTGCCAAATACCGTTCTCACGCACTTCTGGACTTAACTACCTGTTTCATTATTTTCAGAATGCCTGAATGAATTGGTCGTTGAGGAACAGCTTGCACCACGCTGACGAGGGCCAACAGCCCGAAACGCGTACGTAGTTAGCTTTTCTTGATTAATCAAGAATAGGTGTTTGGCCAATTATGGAATAATTAAAAATCGACGAATAGTTGATATTTATTCCGATAGATGGCGCAAGCCATCAGCAACTTTTACGATCAAGAGATTCCTTTTTCTTTTTTCATAATTTGTATTATTATGACTCCTTCCAGCCGTCGTTGTTAGCGTACAAGGTTTCTAGGAATTGTGGAATAGAGAACTAGACACAGTTGCCTCCGCCACCAGAAGGATCTTCCTCGCCAACAGCCGACTCCTCTGGTCGGGCCTAGCACCGTTACCTGATCAGCTACACGGCCACACTCCCGGTGACAAATTGCCGCTTCTTCTCGTATCGCCGATGTCACCCAACTGCCTGCTCAGCCCTCCTACCCCTTGTTTTTAATCCTCCAGTGCCCTACGTCGTCTTGGCTCTTGTGAAGCCAGATGTCACAAACGTCAAATCCCTGTTTTAACGCAGAAGAGCATTCTCTCCGGCTTTGTTACCCCATGGGGTAAGGAAGCATTTCACTTTGGAAAAAGCTACTTTTTTTTTTAGAATTTCAAATTACGAATTTACCAATACCGGGCGATATAAGGGTGTGAGAGCGACCGAACTATCCTTTCTTCATCCTAAACGATAGCTCTCTGTTGTTTATATTCAATTTAACAATATAATGATTTACTCCCCACATGTCACCGAGCCTACTGCAGGAACGCCACCGATGGCTTTGCACAACAAAGTAGTTTGAAATCCTAGTGCTGAGTGCCAGTTGCGCTATCTGGGTGATGATGTTTGTCAGAGATGTGTGACTGATGTAATTATAGAGAACCGCCGCCACGTATAATACTTGCCGTCAGTCGATTGGGTCGCGAGATAATTGAGCCCAGATGGAGCCATCAAGTACAGACGACATCGCCTAACGAGCGCGCATTCTTGCCCCCTCCCCCTTCAGTTGCAGCGGCGGGGGACCCTTTGTGGCAGCCCCCACGTAAAAAAACACCACCGTGCGCGCACACACACGAGATCAATCTACGGAATTCGAGCTGAATGCATAACTTTTATTGTGCGCGGCCCTCCGAATCAAGTGCATAATTGACTGCTCTCCATTGTGGGGCCCTAACCAGATTATTACGGCGGGAGGTAAACATTATCGGCGCTTAGGGCCCCGGAATATTTGATAATCATCGGGAGGATGCTTTGTGGCCGACATGTTGCCAGCTGCCGTTCGACATCTTCGCATTGATCCACACCTTCGCTTCACATGTCGCTCCCACTGCCGAGGAAATCCCTAGAAAGCTCTGGTGGATTGTGCCCTTAGAATAAACCCCGGGGATGCAATTTCCTCCCCAGGATCAATTCCTGTTACTCTCGGAACTATTGGCGTGTAATCTGATTGGACGGTCAGTATGAGGGTCGCCAGTTCTTAAAGCTATTTCCAAATTATAAAAAACTGCGATGCATTATAATGGAGCTCATAAATAGAGATCTTTCAGTGTACTTGGCCACCCCAGCTCTACACATCCACGGATGCTCCGTGTGGTATATATTTGCCCGTGGGGCCGATCTCAGCGATAGAACCTCGGAGACTTGCAGCACTACGCGGGTGATGCTACATTTCTGCCTGTGCGGGCACTGAAACAAAATATTATTATTATACGAAAGTAAAAGAGCCTAGAATTTACCTTTAAAAAATTTAATTTATCCATGTTTGTGTTAATATTTTCTCCCGAATGGATGAACATTAAAAACCAGCCATTTTGTGCGAACATTAGTAACTTTGGGCTAGATTGTTTGAAGGCTCTTTCCCGCCGAACACTCCGAGGAAGAATGTTGGTGTCAACACACGAGTACGCCGAACCTGGGGCCCCGGTTCAATCCCCGTGGTTATTCCACGGCTTTTTAGAAGTGGCTTTAGTAGAGAGAGGTGACCCGGACTTCACCTTAAAAAGGAGGGCCAGGAGGTTTAGTTACTTTTTAAAATATATATTGTATTCAGCCATTTTTGATATTGTCAGACACCAGTTTTGCCAGGAGTTCACGGCGTGTGTTACCAAACCTATTTCAAAATTTCGATTGTTTTAAAGCGGAAGTTTTTTTTCCAAACTTGTCTCATTGCGCAATAAAAGTGTGAAGTAAAATCTCCGATATTATGTAAATAGCATAAAATATATTTCACTATATATTCTCGTTTTTTAATTCACATATTTTTAAAATGTTCAATCTTTAACAAGAGAAAGAAACGAGGTCAATTCGACGGCTAACGAAACTATTGTTTTACCTACTCTCTTTCTACTTCTCCATATGCAAATCAGCCTTTTTAAAAAAGAAACAAAGTTGAAAAATATACAAGATATAATTATGTATTTACATATAATTTAGATCAAACAAAACTATATACATTCACTAGGGTATGCAACTACAAAAAAAAAGTTAAAATATATATGAGAATAATAAATTTACATAATTTAGATCAAACAAAACTATGTACATTCACTAGGGTATTCGACATAAATATAGTTGTTGGAAGATGCGTTTAGAAATAGAAAAATACGCTCTACTTTTCATTCACACAGCGCGTTCTGTTAATTTCAGACTCACAGAGGTCAGCTTGATCACACGGAGGTGCGGATAGTTTCTCGCTTGGAATCCTCTCTCCAAGATTTGTGCAGACACTGTCTGTCATAACCTCTGTCTTCACGTTTTTTACACTGTTATTTATCTTTAAATGGAACTCATTCACTCTAATGGAATTTTGACCTCAACAAAGGTAGAACGGTGGTTCTGCTTTAATTTTATTTTAAACTAAACCCAAAACAACAACGCCAAGAAATGTTTTACGGTGTTGCATAGCAGGATTAACATTTTGCAAAGGGTAATAAGATTGAAATAAGTTTATTGCGTTTACAGACTTTATTCAAAGAGGAAGAGATCCTCATCTGGAATATGTGAACTTAGCGCGTGCACGTAGGCTTCAAGCCGATTGATGTGAATATGTAAACCTACCAGTTTAATGCACATTGGGAGGAGAGCCCACACACTGCGTACAAAGTCTTTGTTGATGGTCAGCTGCTCTAAGCAGACAGACAAGTGGCACACCTCAATAGAGTTCTGTCTCTCTCGCCTTAAAGATATGTTGGTTTGTACAGAGGGAGCTAAGCTACCGTCCGTCCTCCAAGTAGGAGATGATCTCACCGCCGTCTTTGTCCATTGATCAGCGCCCAATAAAATCTCACGCGCGGTTTACGGCGCCGTAAATTCCGGGCGACTTCCTCGCGATTGATTCCGCCAACTTAAATGGTTTTATAGGACGGACAACGGGGTCTCATAAACATTAACTCCGACAATTGTCCCGTTTTCGTCCTTCTACTTCTTCAAAATATTATCGCTGTCTTGCCCGCAGGTCAATGTCCTGGACGGACTTTCTCTCGCCGTAGGGGATGGACTTATCGACAATTTTAACGGAGAAAATCGGGAATAAAATTATCATTTGTCTTTTGACGTACACATATATCTCACAATTGGAAATTACAAATATTTTGTTAAATAAAAATATTTTAAACGTAATTGTTTTACATAATTTATCATATTGCGCACCGTGGTGTATAACACAGTTCTGTGATTACGGATTTCTTACTTATAGAACTGAGACATGAACTCATAAAGCTCCACACATTCGACCACAAACTTCGGCTAAGAAGGCATCAAACATCACAATCGTCTTATAAAATTCCAGAGTTGAACATAATAAGGGGTGTTTCTACAGATTATTGATTTTACAGTTGAAGTTATATAAGAGATGGCATTGATAAGGTCGAATATTCTTCTAATACCTTTCCCAGCTCCACCAAAGAAATTCTAGAATCGAGTTAAAATCTAGGGGGGATGTCGACCAGCACTGTCAGATCCATCAAGTAGTTTCTTGTGACATGGCTTTCGCTTGTAGCCTGCTGGATGTCGCCAACTAATTTTAAATTTTTCACTTTATCCAGAAAATAGCCTCTGTGAAACAACGGCGCGCTGAGGTGGAATTGTCCGATTGATAAATCCGAGTAGGTAAATATACCTTCTCTTCAATATGGAAGTGATGCGGCGGCAAGTGATGTCGAGAGAGGTCCTGTTATGGGATTGAAAGGCCCTCGATAGCTGGGTTAGACGACGCTGGGTGAACAACGGAGAACCACGACTGAACGGGAAGATATCCAGAGGAGCGATCACAGCACTGTCGTGATCCGTGCCGCAGTACTATGTTCCCTCCGACTGCTATGCATTCAAGACTAGTCACAATGTGCTGGACTGGACAGGCGTGCTTTGAGATGTTCTGCTCTGGCTATCGTAGTCAAACAACAGAGCGGTGGGGTGCCAATACCTTTGGTGTTCATTTATACGACCGTTTGGTGCCGTGATTTACCCGGACTTCAACAAAATAATGGTAGCGTTGAATTTCTTCGTGCTTCCCCAACAATTCTTTGGACACCCGGTCTTTCCTTCCCCTCGAACATCCCGCGATGTTTGATCAGACAAGGCAAGGGATCCCCTAGAAGATCAGTTTATGCCCCACGCCAGGTGATATCTCGTCCACTCGATATTATTAAGAATTATTAAAAATATTATTTTCTAAAAATTTTGTGTTCTTCACGTCCGCTAACATCTGTTACAATTGGCGCGTTGTTAAATAGAATGAAGTTTATACAATACTACCTTTCTGGACTGGTGTCAATGAGCCAGCCAAGCCAACTTGAGAGAATTTATTCTATATAGATATGTCATATATATATAGGATCAATTTCTGGCAGTTCTAAATCATCAATATCCAGCCGACATTTTTGAAACTCACATTGAGGTACGGCAATGAGCGACAGTATGACTGGTCGCACCTCGAACCCCAATTTCAGCCTGATCTCAATTCTTTGTGTATTTCTGATACCGTCACGGGGGAGAAAGAAACCCAGGGCTCTTTGTAATGTTTATTGTGTTGCTTTTTGTACCTTCTCGTAACACCTTCCATCCGACCGTGTGGGGGTTCAAGGTGACAACGACGGCACCCGGGAAAGCTGGTCTAAATTTGGAAGCTGAAGAGAAACAAAAACCAAGTAAATCGCGGTAATCTACTTGTTGTGGGTTCCCGCCCGGGCTATATCTCCAACAAGTAGCTGCATCAGTCCCCACGATTGTTTAGTTGGCCGGGATTTAGGGAGCGTAAATCTCGCCGCACGTGCCGCGAGAAATAAACATTCCTCCCCTACCCCGCCGTGGTGTACGTCCCTGTGTACTCTGTTGGTCTTTGAGATTGCTGTTGGTGTACGTTGTACAGCTGTCGTCCCATGTATTATGTACGTTGTACAGCTGTTGTCCCATGTATTGTGTACGTTGTATAGCTGTCGTCCCATGTATTGTGTACCTTGTATAGCTGTCGTCCCATGTATTGGGTACGTTGTATAGCTGTCGTCCCATGTTTTTGTACTTAGTGCAATTGTTGTCCCATACGTTGTGTATGCAGTCAAATTTTTGTCCCATGTTTATGTACGCCGTCCAATTGATGTCCCATGTTTTGTGTACGTAGTGCAATTGTTGTCCCATATTTTATGTACGTAGTGCAATTGTTGTCCCATGTTTTGTGTACGTAGTCCAATTGTTGTCCCATGTTTTGTGTACGTAGTGCAATTGTTGTCCCATATTTTATGTACGTAGTGCAAATGTTGTCCCATGTTTTGTGTACGTAGTCCAATTGTTGTCCCATATTTTATGTACGTAGTGCAATTGTTGTCCCATGTTTTGTGTACGTAGTCCAATTGTTGTCCCATGTTTTGTGTACGTAGTGCAAATGTTTTCCCATGTTTTGTGTAAGTAGTCCAATTGTTGTCCCATGTTTTGTGTACGTAGTGAAAATGTTGTCCCATGTTTTGTGTACGTAGTCCAATTGTTGTCCCATGTTTTGTGTAAGTAGTCCAATTGTTGTCCCATGTTTTGTGTACGTAGTCCAATTGTTGCCCCATGTTTTGTGTACGTAGTGCAATTGTTGTCCCATATTTTATGTACGTAGTGCAATTGTTGTCCCATGTTTTGTGTACGTAGTCCAATTGTTGTCCCATGTTTTGTGTACGTAGTGCAATTGTTGTCCCATATTTTATGTACGTAGTGCAAATGTTGTCCCATGTTTTGTGTACGTAGTCCAATTGTTGTCCCATATTTTATGCACGTAGTGCAATTGTTGTCCCATGTTTTGTGTACGTAGTCCAATTGTTGTCCCATGTTTTGTGTACGTAGTGCAAATGTTGTCCCATGTTTTGTGTAAGTAGTCCAATTGTTGTCCCATGTTTTGTGTACGTAGTCCAATTGTTGCCTCATGTTTTGTGTAAGTAGTCCAATTGTTGTCCCATGTTTTGTGTACGTAGTGAAAATGTTGTCCCATGTTTTGTGTACGTAGTCCAATTGTTGTCCCATGTTTTGTGTACGTAGTCCAATTGTTGTCCCATGTTTTGTGTACGTAGTGAAAATGTTGTCCCATGTTTTGTGTACGTAGTGCAAATTTTGTCCCATGTTTTGTGTACGTAGTGAAAATGTTGTCCCATGTTTTGTGTAAGTAGTCCAATTGTTGTCCCATGTTTTGTGTAAGTAGTCCAATTGTTGTCCCATGTTTTGTGTACGTAGTCCAATTGTTGTCCCTGTGTCAGTGTACGTAGTGCGGTTCATATAAATGCGTGGACGTTGTTCCTAAGTTGGTATTCCATTGCTGTCAGAAATATAAAACACCCTCTCAATATCTTACGTATAAAGGGACATTGTACTGGTCAGGTCGCCGTGAGCATCGCTTCTGATGGCGGAACACGACGGAAAATGTCTATACATCGACTCCGGAGAACATCGCCGAGCTTGGTAAGGAACAGAAGGTTGTGTAGACAGCAGCCGTCCATCTCCCCGTGCTGACACTCAATCCGACTATTTACGACCCTTACGTTAATTGCCTCGCTTTTTGTAACTCCCCAGATTAAATAGGTTATTAGTTTTTTTAACGTGTGTCAGTTTTTTTTTATTTTATGTCTCTGGCTAATGAAATAAGAGGGAGAGGTTGGTATAGCGGACCGTCACAATGTCCAGGATTGAAAATAACCATTTCAAACCTTGAGATGAAAATTTTTTAAATTATTTTTTATAATATAATGTTCAGAGACAATCTCGCCACCGCCTACATCCGGAATAAGAGGCTCTTTTAAAAATAAAACTTTGAGGTCTCTAAATATCAACCCAGGACTATTTTCCCAAAGTTCGTGGCTATAGCTTAGCCTCTGGTTCAACAGCCGAAACCAGAAAAATCCGTGGCGCCAGTTCTGGAGACTGGGCAGATTTCTTTAGAGAGACGGTACACTTGAAATTCCTGTCTCACGGATCGAAATTCTACGGCAGAGTGGCTCTCTGGTGCCTTGTTTTGTTCTCCACACACACAAAATTCGTATTTAATTATGAAGGGAAGAGAGGGGGGCCATCATTTGAGATTGATTCAAATAAACTTTCACCTCTTTAATTAAAAAGGCATATATTGGATTGAAATATAATTTACCAATATTTCAGTTGGCTGAACTCCAACCTTTTTCAAGGTATTATAAAATATTAATGTGTCTTTCACCTCTGTGTCCCCTACACAAGCCGTTATAGCAGAATGCTGTCATAAATCCACGTATTCCTTGATAACCCATTTCATGTCAGTGTTAGCTCGAATGATGCAGTCGTTGGGATCAATAAAGCCAGGCCTCATCAAACTTGTGCCTCTCACAGGCCTCCGGGGCTTCCTTTCAGCAATGTGTTTTGGGGAAAGCGCATGTTTACAACGGTTTTTAATTCTTCTTTATATATATCCCTCGTGATGATTGAATTAGCAGTGAAGGGGCTCTTTTCTGTCAATAAGGTAATCTTCCTTCGCTATGTAGGAATCAATGTCACGTGACTCGGGATTTTAAATGGAACGTTCGCGATATAACTGGCCCGAGCTACAGTTTCAAAGCCTTCTTTTATCATATCGCCTATGACTAATTTGCCTGAATATGTCACTATTTAATTTGTCTTTTTTAAAAGATAATTTTGTAAAAAAGAGAAATTATTTTCAAAAAGATATAAAACAGGCTCATATATTATATATAGGGCTCTTGGCTCATCAGTGGCAAACCCTCTGAGAGGTTTCGCCATTAATTTCCAGACCGATTTACTGTTGTATTGGATTGTTTTTCTTATGTATTTGGGAATAGCATTGTTCGGATGTGCATTTTCATGTAATTGTATGAACGAAGACCTATAAGTTTACGTCCAAAGGTTTCCTAGATAGCCTGAGCTGGCTTCTTTAGTAAATATATACAGGGTATGTAAGAAAACCTATCCAATACAATAGTGGAGCTTCTGGAGGCCAATTAGGCGAAACCGCTGAGAGGTTTCACCACTGATGAGCCAAGCCTTCTTACTTAATAATTTCTATCATTGTGATGAGGTCTGTAGAGATAATACTTTTGATAATTATATCCTAAGAAACATATTTCCCCAAAATAATACAATTGAAACATTTATAGGCAGATATCAATTGATGTCGTAATTTACAAAATATTTTAATAAGAACTATTTTAAAAGAGAATTCAATTTTCGAAGAAAAAAGAGACTTCAAGGAGACGGGTGTTGCAACATTGGAAACTCTGGTCTGTAGAAGGGAACGGGGTTTGTTTCGTTAGTGCTCTTGTGCAATTCTGAGAAGTGGATAGGAAAAGTTTGAAGAGTGCGAATTTAGAATGGAGTTATTTGGATATGTGGGCAGAGCCAACTGTTCCACCTTTCACTGACTCCGTGTTTACTTGCTTGTGGGGAAATGATTTTGGAAGAATTGTTTCTCCAGGATCAGCTCATGTTTAGCACGTGCGTTCCTTGTGATTGTGAGATCACTTGAATGTAAGCTGCTAGATTTCCAGCCTACTGAGACGGCAATTAACCAACCTAATGAACGTTTCTTTATCAAATATCGCGTGTAATTTTGTTTCTGCCATGAATTGGATTGATTCATTTGGTATTATTTTGTATGGTACATTTGGACTGGGCTGTTGATTTGTTAGGGTTGAACTGTACTGTTGAGTATTACAGTTGAGCTGTACTGTTGAGTATTACAGTTGAGCTGTACTGTTGAGTATTACAGTTGAGCTATACTGTTGAGTATTACAGTTGAACTGTACTGTTGAGTATTACAGTTGAGCTGTACTGTTGAGTATTACAGTTGAGCTATACTGTTGAGTATTAGAGTTGAGCTGTACTGTTGAGAATTACAGTTGAGCTGTACTGTTGAGTATTACAGTTGAACTGTACTGTTGAGTATTACAGTTGAACTGTACTGTTGAGTATTACAGTTGAGCTGTACTGTTGAGTTGTTACAGTTGAGCTGTTCTGTTGAGTATTACAGTTGAGCTGTACTGTTGAGTTGTTACAGTTGAACTGTACTGTTGAGTATTACAGTTGAGCTGTTCTGTTGAGTATTACAGTTGAGCTGAAATGTTGAGTATTACAGTTGAGCTGTACTGTTGAGTATTACAGTTGAACTGTACTGTTGAGTATTACAGTTGAACTGTTCTGTTGAGTATTACAGTTGAACTGTACTGTTGAGTATTACAGTTGAGCTGTACTGTTGAGTATTACAGTTGAGCTGTACTGTTGAGTATTACAGTTGAACTGTACTGTTGAGTATTACAGTTGAGCTGTTCTGTTGAGTATTACAGTTGAGCTGTACTGTTGAGTTGTTACAGTTGAGCTGTACTGTTGAGTATTACAGTTGAGCTGTACTGTTGAGTATTACAGTTGAGCTGAACTGTTGAGTTGTTACAGTTGAGCTGTTCTGTTGAGTATTACAGTTGAACTGTACTGTTGAGTATTACAGTTGAGCTGTACTGTTGAGTATTACAGTTGAGCTGAACTGTTGAGTATTACAGTTGAGCTGTACTGTTGAGTATTACAGTTGAACTGTACTGTTGAGTATTACAGTTGAACTGTACTGTTGAGTATTACAGTTGAGCTGTACTGTTGAGTATTACAGTTGAGCTGTACTGTTGAGTATTACAGTTGAGCTGTTCTGTTGAGTATTACAGTTGAGCTGAACTGTTGAGTATTACAGTTGAACTGTACTGTTGAGTATTACAGTTGATCTGTACTGTTGAGTATTACAGTTGAGCTGTTCTGTTGAGTATTACAGTTGAGCTGTTCTGTTGAGTTGTTACAGTTGAGCTGTACTGTTGAGTTGTTACAGTTGAGCTGTACTGTTGAGTATTACAGTTGAGCTGTTCTGTTGAGTATTACAGTTGAGCTTTACTGTTGAGTATTACAGTTGAGCTCTACTGTTGAGTTGTTACAGTTGAGCTGTACTGTTGAGTATTACAGTTGAGCTGTACTGTTGAGTATTACAGTTGAGCTGAACTGTTGAGTATTACAGTTGAACTGTACTGTTGAGTATTACAGTTGAGCTGTACTGTTGAGTTGTTACAGTTGAGCTGTACTGTTGAGTATTATAGTTGAGCTGTACTGTTGAGTTGTTACAGTTGAGCTGTTCTGTTGAGTATTACAGTTGAGCTGTTCTGTTGAGTATTACAGTTGAGCTGTACTGTTGAGTTGTTACAGTTGAGCTGTTCTGTTGAGTATTACAGTTGAGCTGTACTGTTGTTGTTACAGTTGAGCTGTTCTGTTGAGTATTACAGTTGAGCTGTTCTGTTGAGTGTTACAGTTGAGCTGAACTGTTGAGTATTACAGTTGAGCTGTTCTGTTGAGTATTACAGTTGAGCTGTACTGTTGAGTATTACAGTTGAACTGTACTGTTGAGTATTACAGTTGAGCTGTACTGTTGAGTATTACAGTTGAGCTCTACTGTTGAGTTGTTACAGTTGAGCTCTACTGTTGAGTTGTTACAGTTGAGCTTTACTGTTGAGTATTACAGTTGAGCTTTACTGTTGAGTTGTTACAGTTGAGCTGTACTGTTGAGTATTACAGTTGAGCTGTACTGTTGAGTATTACAGTTGAGCTGAATTGTTGAGTATTACAGTTGAGCTGTACTGTTGAGTATTACAGTTGAGCTTTACTGTTGAGTATTACAGTTGAGCTGTTCTGTTGAGTATTACAGTTGAGCTTTACTGTTGAGTATTACAGTTGAGCTGTTCTGTTGAGTATTACAGTTGAGCTCTACTGTTGAGTTGTTACAGTTGAGCTCTACTGTTTAGTATTACAGTTGAGCTGTTCTGTTGAGTATTACAGTTGAGCTTTACTGTTGAGTATTACAGTTGAGCTCTACTGTTGAGTTGTTACAGTTGAGCTGTACTGTTGAGTATTACAGTTGAGCTGTACTGTTGAGTATTACAGTTGAGCTGAACTGTTGAGTATTACAGTTGAACTGTACTGTTGAGTATTACAGTTGAGCTGAACTGTTGAGTATTACAGTTGAGCTGTACTGTTGAGTATTACAGTTGAGCTGTACTGTTGAGTTGTTACAGTTGAGCTGTTCTGTTGAGTATTACAGTTGAGCTGTTCTGTTGAGTATTACAGTTGAGCTGAACTGTTGAGTATTACAGTTGAGCTGAACTGTTGAGTATTACAGTTGAGCTGTACTGTTGAGTTGTTACAGTTGAGCTGTTCTGTTGAGTATTACAGTTGAGCTGTACTGTTGAGTATTACAGTTGAACTGTACTGTTGAGTATTACAGTTGAACTGTACTGTTGAGTATTACAGTTGAGCTGTACTGTTGAGTTGTTACAGTTGAGCTGTTCTGTTGAGTATTACAGTTGAGCTGTACTGTTGAGTTGTTACAGTTGAACTGTACTGTTGAGTATTACAGTTGAGCTGTTCTGTTGAGTATTACAGTTGAGCTGAAATGTTGAGTATTACAGTTGAGCTGTACTGTTGAGTATTACAGTTGAACTGTACTGTTGAGTATTACAGTTGAACTGTTCTGTTGAGTATTACAGTTGAACTGTACTGTTGAGTATTACAGTTGAGCTGTACTGTTGAGTATTACAGTTGAGCTGTACTGTTGAGTATTACAGTTGAACTGTACTGTTGAGTATTACAGTTGAGCTGTTCTGTTGAGTATTACAGTTGAGCTGTACTGTTGAGTTGTTACAGTTGAGCTGTACTGTTGAGTATTACAGTTGAGCTGTACTGTTGAGTATTACAGTTGAGCTGAACTGTTGAGTTGTTACAGTTGAGCTGTTCTGTTGAGTATTACAGTTGAACTGTACTGTTGAGTATTACAGTTGAGCTGTACTGTTGAGTATTACAGTTGAGCTGAACTGTTGAGTATTACAGTTGAGCTGTACTGTTGAGTATTACAGTTGAACTGTACTGTTGAGTATTACAGTTGAACTGTACTGTTGAGTATTATAGTTGAGCTGTACTGTTGAGTATTACAGTTGAGCTGTACTGTTGAGTATTACAGTTGAGCTGTTCTGTTGAGTATTACAGTTGAGCTGAACTGTTGAGTATTACAGTTGAACTGTACTGTTGAGTATTACAGTTGATCTGTACTGTTGAGTATTACAGTTGAGCTGTTCTGTTGAGTATTACAGTTGAGCTGTTCTGTTGAGTTGTTACAGTTGAGCTGTTCTGTTGAGTTGTTACAGTTGAGCTGTACTGTTGAGTTGTTACAGTTGAGCTGTACTGTTGAGTATTACAGTTGAGCTGTTCTGTTGAGTATTACAGTTGAGCTGTACTGTTGAGTATTACAGTTGAGCTGTACTGTTGAGTTGTTACAGTTGATCTGTACTGTTGAGTATTACAGTTGAGCTGTACTGTTGAGTATTACAGTTGAGCTGAACTGTTGAGTATTACAGTTGAGCTGTACTGTTGAGTATTACAGTTGAGCTGTACTGTTGAGTTGTTACAGTTGAGCTGTACTGTTGAGTATTACAGTTGAGCTGTACTGTTGAGTTGTTACAGTTGAGCTGTACTGTTGAGTATTACAGTTGAGCTGTACTGTTGAGTTGTTACAGTTGAGCTGTTCTGTTGAGTATTACAGTTGAGCTGTTCTGTTGAGTATTACAGTTGAGCTGTACTGTTGAGTTGTTACAGTTGAGCTGTTCTGTTGAGTATTACAGTTGAGCTGTACTGTTGTTGTTACAGTTGAGCTGTTCTGTTGAGTATTACAGTTGAGCTGTTCTGTTGAGTGTTACAGTTGAGCTGAACTGTTGAGTATTACAGTTGAGCTGTTCTGTTGAGTATTACAGTTGAGCTGTACTGTTGAGTATTACAGTTGAACTGTACTGTTGAGTATTACAGTTGAGCTGTACTGTTGAGTATTACAGTTGAGCTCTACTGTTGAGTTGTTACAGTTGAGCTCTACTGTTGAGTTGTTACAGTTGAGCTTTACTGTTGAGTATTACAGTTGAGCTTTACTGTTGAGTTGTTACAGTTGAGCTGTACTGTTGAGTATTACAGTTAGTATTACAGTTGAGCTGTACTGTTGAGTATTACAGTTGAGCTGTACTGTTGAGTATTACAGTTGAACTGTTCTGTTGAGTATTACAGTTGAACTGTACTGTTGAGTATTACAGTTGAGCTGTACTGTTGAGTATTACAGTTGAGCTGTACTGTTGAGTATTACAGTTGAACTGTACTGTTGAGTATCACAGTTGAGCTGTTCTGTTGAGTATTACAGTTGAGCTGTACTGTTGAGTTGTTACAGTTGAGCTGTACTGTTGAGTATTACAGTTGAGCTGTACTGTTGAGTTTTACAGTTGAGCTGAACTGTTGAGTTGTTACAGTTGAGCTGTTCTGTTGAGTATTACAGTTGAACTGTACTGTTGAGTATTACAGTTGAGCTGTACTGTTGAGTATTACAGTTGAGCTGAACTGTTGAGTATTACAGTTGAGCTGTACTGTTGAGTATTACAGTTGAACTGTACTGTTGAGTATTACAGTTGAACTGTACTGTTGAGTATTATAGTTGAGCTGTACTGTTGAGTATTACAGTTGAGCTGTACTGTTGAGTATTACAGTTGAGCTGTTCTGTTGAGTATTACAGTTGAGCTGAACTGTTGAGTATTACAGTTGAACTGTACTGTTGAGTATTACAGTTGATCTGTACTGTTGAGTATTACAGTTGAGCTGTTCTGTTGAGTATTACAGTTGAGCTGTTCTGTTGAGTTGTTACAGTTGAGCTGTTCTGTTGAGTTGTTACAGTTGAGCTGTACTGTTGAGTTGTTACAGTTGAGCTGTACTGTTGAGTATTACAGTTGAGCTGTTCTGTTGAGTATTACAGTTGAGCTGTACTGTTGAGTATTACAGTTGAGCTGTACTGTTGAGTTGTTACAGTTGATCTGTACTGTTGAGTATTACAGTTGAGCTGTACTGTTGAGTATTACAGTTGAGCTGAACTGTTGAGTATTACAGTTGAGCTGTACTGTTGAGTATTACAGTTGAGCTGTACTGTTGAGTTGTTACAGTTGAGCTGTACTGTTGAGTATTACAGTTGAGCTGTACTGTTGAGTTGTTACAGTTGAGCTGTACTGTTGAGTATTACAGTTGAGCTGTACTGTTGAGTTGTTACAGTTGAGCTGTTCTGTTGAGTATTACAGTTGAGCTGTTCTGTTGAGTATTACAGTTGAGCTGTACTGTTGAGTTGTTACAGTTGAGCTGTTCTGTTGAGTATTACAGTTGAGCTGTACTGTTGTTGTTACAGTTGAGCTGTTCTGTTGAGTATTACAGTTGAGCTGTTCTGTTGAGTGTTACAGTTGAGCTGAACTGTTGAGTATTACAGTTGAGCTGTTCTGTTGAGTATTACAGTTGAGCTGTACTGTTGAGTATTACAGTTGAACTGTACTGTTGAGTATTACAGTTGAGCTGTACTGTTGAGTATTACAGTTGAGCTCTACTGTTGAGTTGTTACAGTTGAGCTCTACTGTTGAGTTGTTACAGTTGAGCTTTACTGTTGAGTATTACAGTTGAGCTTTACTGTTGAGTTGTTACAGTTGAGCTGTACTGTTGAGTATTACAGTTGAGCTGTACTGTTGAGTATTACAGTTGAGCTGAATTGTTGAGTATTACAGTTGAGCTGTACTGTTGAGTATTACAGTTGAGCTTTACTGTTGAGTATTACAGTTGAGCTGTTCTGTTGAGTATTACAGTTGAGCTTTACTGTTGAGTATTACAGTTGAGCTGTTCTGTTGAGTATTACAGTTGAGCTCTACTGTTGAGTTGTTACAGTTGAGCTCTACTGTTGAGTATTACAGTTGAGCTGTTCTGTTGAGTATTACAGTTGAGCTTTACTGTTGAGTATTACAGTTGAGCTCTACTGTTGAGTTGTTACAGTTGAGCTGTACTGTTGAGTATTACAGTTGAGCTGTACTGTTGAGTATTACAGTTGAGCTGAACTGTTGAGTATTACAGTTGAACTGTACTGTTGAGTATTACAGTTGAGCTGAACTGTTGAGTATTACAATTGAGCTGTACTGTTGAGTATTACAGTTGAGCTGTACTGTTGAGTTGTTACAGTTGAGCTGTTCTGTTGAGTATTACAGTTGAGCTGTTCTGTTGAGTATTACAGTTGAGCTGAACTGTTGAGTATTACAGTTGAGCTGAACTGTTGAGTATTACAGTTGAGCTGTACTGTTGAGTTGTTACAGTTGAGCTGTTCTGTTGAGTATTACAGTTGAGCTGTACTGTTGAGTATTACAGTTGAACTGTACTGTTGAGTATTACAGTTGAGCTGTACTGTTGTGTATTACAGTTGAGCTCTACTGTTGAGTTGTTACAGTTGAGCTGTACTGTTGAGTATTACAGTTGAACTGTACTGTTGAGTATTACAGTTGAGCTGAACTGTTGAGTATTACAGTTGAACTGTACTGTTGAGTATTACAGTTGAGCTGAACTGTTGAGTATTACAGTTGAGCTGTACTGTTGAGTATTACAGTTGAGCTGTACTGTTGAGTTGTTACAGTTGAGCTGTTCTGTTGAGTATTACAGTTGAGCTGTTCTGTTGAGTATTACAGTTGAGCTGAACTGTTGAGTATTACAGTTGAGCTGAACTGTTGAGTATTACAGTTGAGCTGTACTGTTGAGTTGTTACAGTTGAGCTGTTCTGTTGAGTATTACAGTTGAGCTGTACTGTTGAGTATTACAGTTGAACTGTACTGTTGAGTATTACAGTTGAGCTGTATTGTTGAGTATTACAGTTGAGCTCTACTGTTGAGTTGTTACAGTTGAGCTTTACTGTTGAGTATTACAGTTGAGCTCTACTGTTGAGTTGTTACAGTTGAGCTTTACTGTTGAGTATTACAGTTGAGCTTTACTGTTGAGTATTACAGTTGAGCTGTACTGTTGAGTATTACAGTTGAACTGTACTGTTGAGTATTACAGTTGAACTGTACTGTTGAGTATTACAGTTAGTATTACAGTTGAGCTGTACTGTTGAGTATTACAGTTGAGCTGTACTGTTGAGTATTACAGTTGAGCTTTACTGTTGAGTATTACAGTTGAGCTGTACTGTTGAGTATTACAGTTGAACTGTACTGTTGAGTATTACAGTTGAACTGTACTGTTGAGTATTACAGTTAGTATTACAGTTGAGCTGTACTGTTGAGTATTACAGTTGAGCTGTACTGTTGAGTATTACAGTTGAGCTGTACTGTTGAGTATTACAGTTGAACTGTACTGTTGAGTATTACAGTTGAACTGTACTGTTGAGTATTACAGTTAGTATTACAGTTGAGCTGTACTGTTGAGTATTACAGTTGAGCTGAATTGTTGAGTATTACAGTTGAGCTGTACTGTTGAGTATTACAGTTGAGCTGAACTGTTGAGTATTACAGTTGAGCTGTACTGTTGAGTATTACAGTTGAGCTGTTCTGTTGAGTATTACAGTTGAGCTGTACTGTTGAGTATTACAGTTGAGCTGTTCTGTTGAGTTGTTACAGTTGAACTGTACTGTTGAGTATTACAGTTGAGCTGAACTGTTGAGTATTACAGTTGAGCTGAACTGTTGAGTATTACAGTTGAACTGTACTGTTGAGTATTACAGTTGAACTGTACTGTTGAGTTGTTACAGTTGAGCTGTACTGTTGAGTATTACAGTTGAGCTTTACTGTTGAGTATTACAGTTGAGCTTTACTGTTGAGTTGTTACAGTTGAACTGTACTGTTGAGTTGTTACAGTTGAGCTGTACTGTTGAGTATTACAGTTGAGCTGTACTGTTGAGTATTACAGCTGAGCTGAACTGTTGAGTATTACAGTTGAGCTGTTCTGTTGAGTATTACAGTTGAACTGTACTGTTGAGTATTACAGTTGAGCTGTACTGTTGAGTATTACAGTTGAGCTGAATTGTTGAGTATTACAGTTGAGCTGTACTGTTGAGTATTACAGTTGAGCTGAACTGTTGAGTATTACAGTTGAGCTGAATTGTTGAGTATTATAGTTGAGCTTTACTGTTGAGTATTACAGTTGAACTGTACTGTTGAGTATTACAGTTGAGCTGTACTGTTGAGTATTACAGTTGAGCTGAATTGTTGAGTATTACAGTTGAGCTGTACTGTTGAGTATTACAGTTGAGCTGAACTGTTGAGTATTACAGTTGAGCTGTTCTGTTGAGTATTACAGTTGAACTGTACTGTTGAGTATTATAGTTGAGCTGAATTGTTGAGTATTACAGTTGAGCTGTACTGTTGAGTATTACAGTTGAGCTGTACTGTTGAGTATTACAGTTGAACTGTACTGTTGAGTTGTTACAGTTGAGCTGTACTGTTGAGTATTACAGTTGAGCTGTACTGTTGAGTATTACAGTTGAGCTGTACTGTTGAGTATTACAGTTGAGCTCTACTGTTGAGTTGTTACAGTTGAGCTTTACTGTTGAGTATTACAGTTGAGCTGAAATGTTGAGTATTACAGTTGAGCTGTACTGTTGAGTATTACAGTTGAGCTGAACTGTTGAGTATTACAGTTGAGCTGTTCTGTTGAGTATTACAGTTGAGCTGAACTGTTGAGTTGTTACAGTTGGGCTGTACTGTTGAGTATTACAGTTGAGCTGTTGAATCTCACAGGAACGTCCTATAACTTGTTTCTCTACCAGAGCCGCCGCTATCTCACTGTGAGCCTGGGTGTGAGGAGATGAAGTTGGCCGTATTTGACTCTCGACACCGCTACCGTATATATATAGGCCCGGGTTGGAACACCAGGTAGACAGGGAATTTGTTTTGGCCACAATGCCGTGGTGACTAATCACGTCTCCCAGCCAGCTGGGCGCAATCCTTCAGCAGGCACCTTTGTGCCTCCTCACATTCATTATTTCGCCAACCATTCGATCTAGGTGGGTGGGAGGGGCCGTGCCCGCCCCGTGATGACTCACGCCTGCCCGCCCACATAAATTAATTAGTGAAACTGATACATGATGACGACCCGGCAATGAGAGGCGGGTAGTGTCAAGTTGCTCATCTCATCGTCTCGAAGTCTGGTTTATTCCCTAGTTGTTTTCCTTTCTTCACCAACTGAGCCTGAAATTTGGTGCCTTCAAGTGAATTTAAAGACCTCGGGTGCCATATTGTCTTTAGTAAGAAAAAAGAGGACTTTGTGTTCTAAAGACATTGTCTATCGAGGTGTGGATTCCAGAAATTTTATTTGAGAAAAGTTAACGAAGATTACCTTGGTTGGTGGCCAGGCAGCAGTCTTGTCTTCGAGTTGGTCTGTGGGACATACCAATCAGCGGTGTATGCATGGGAATTGTTTACCCTCTACCTATATTTAGAGTGAATGTAAACTGTGGGGCATAAGTTAATGGATTGTTATTGAAGCGATTGTTTCCTCCCAGCGTATTGATTCGTTCAATTCGCCATTTTTCACTACCCAAGCTTACACTTCTCCAGGATGTTATCTGGTGAATTGGTTGAGCCGGGACTGTGATAGAAGCTGGTCTAAAGAGAACTAGGAAGACGGTAGTTTGTTATTTTAATGAGTGATGATGCTAACTTCCGGCCAAGAATTTTGTTCATTTTCTTTGGAGCTTGTGTCACCAATATTTTTAAAACGTGTTTCAACGTACGTTATTATTTTTTGTTTAAAATCACAATTACTCACTGATATTAGCCAACAGGCCAAGAAGTCCTATCGACACGTATAACTAAGATTGACTAGCAATTTAACAAGACGCCCTCTAACTGTGTGTCACGGTAGGGAAAAGTGCGGCGTCAACCATGTCGTTATGTCGGAGGAATTCCATGAAATGGTGAATCAATCAGGGACCATTGTGACCGACCGTGTAAATCCACGGAGTAGTAGGTAGGTTAAAAAAAGCAAACCAATCTGTGCACACAATAAATTGTAAAGCACAAAAACCGCAGGGTCGATTAGTGGGCCGTCAGTGGGCCGAGATTAAGTGGGGGGGACGTATGAATATGTAGGAGGAGGGGTCGCAGGGTCGCGCTCAAGAATGTGACGTCAGGTCCGGGTTGATATTGGCCGCCCGCCTTTGTTTGGCTGGCTCCCTGCTATTGTATCTAACCGAAGTACGTTTGTCTGCGTGGCTGGACACAATTCTGACTTAGAATTTTAAATGTTGCGTTTTATGTCAGTTATATTTAAAAGCGCAAATATATAAATTAAGATCCAACATTAACAATTTTTATAGGCTGTAAAGTATATCGTAAATGTGTGCACGCCCTCTGTGCTCCCCTGATTGAGAAGGGGCGGCCCACTCCAGAGATTACCGCTTAAATCCTCTTACGTGATGGCTCGACGTTTGTCACATTCTGCTGTCAAAACATCCCACCAAGTTGGAGCGCTCTGGAGAGAGAACATATTCCCTAACATGTATTTAGATCTTTTTAATGTATGGATTGTGCCTTTTGGAATTCTGAATGTTTGCACGTATTTGAAAGTCAATAGAGAAACGAAGTGTTGGAAATATATAAATAAAGCTTTTATTGTGTGAGTGAGATGAAGTATGTACAATGGGTCCCTGAGGTATAAAAAGTCTCTCTGTACAATACGGGGGGCGGTGGCGTCAGAAGTGCAGCGAGTCCTGGCAGCCGCACCACACGTCGCTGCTGCCGAGCGGGCCCTCGCTCTCATAGCCGGACCCCGAGCTGGCAGAGCCGGGCGTCTGGCCGCCGTGCACCTTCATGTGTTTGCGCAGCGAGCTGGGGTGTGTGTAGCTCTTGTCGCAGCCGCGTACCTTGCAGTTGTACGGCTTGTCGCTGGTGTGGACGTGGGAGTGCTTCTTGCGGTCGGAGCTGTTGGCGAATCGCCGGTCGCAGCCCTCGTACTCGCACTTGAACGGCTTCTCCCCTGCACAACACATTCCTGCCATTCAGTAGTTATTCCGGACCCTTCATTGGTTATATTAATTCCCGGTTGACATATATTGATTGAAAGCTTTAGAAACATGCCTTTATAGTATACATAGGTGTGAGAAGTTGATTTGAATTAGTAGCTGAATAGAGGGACGATGTATATATGGGGGAGAGGCGGACGCACCCCTAAATTCTACGTTACATTGTTGACATTTGGGCGGCTGCGAAACAAAAGGAACGTTGGGTCAACACTCTCCATCACGCCGTGTTTGCTCTCGCTTGGCCGGCCGATGAAGCCGTCAGTTTTTTTTTTTTTTTATCTTAGCATCCATCCTGTTCGCTCCATCTTCGGTCTCCCGGGTGCTCGGCGTGTATAAAATGTTGAGATTTTATTCTTTCCCGGGCAGAATGTAGCGAGGTTGTGCCGATGTTTTAGGCCAATAATACTGTATATATAAGAAATCATTAAGCACAAATCTTTCTTTTCTTTTTAATAAAACAAACTTCTAGAAAATTATCGGGAGAGCTTGGTTTATCAGTGGTGAACCCTTCCAGCAGTTTTTGCAATTTAATCCATCAGACCGCTTTAAGAGCTCTAATACTGTATCCTGCTTATATATGACAGTAAAGGACAGAATCTCTCTCTTATGGCATTTAAGCTAACTATGAACATTTAAGACAGTAGAATTACATACAAATATTTGCATCAGGCAATGCACTTCCGCAAACAATAAGGACGAGGCCAGTTAAACGTAAATTAATTATACGTGTCATTTATATAAAAAAGATAAAATCATTAAGTACGAATGTTTGTTCTTTTTTTTTTTTTTTCAAATAAAGCAAGCTTTCCTTACTGCGGTAGTATTCCGTAGTTTGCTTGAATGACATAGCTAAAATTCCATCCTTCACTGTCGCATATGTATATAGAAAAAGAATCGTTCAATACAGCATTAAAGTTCTAAAAGCTGTCTGGGTGGAGTGAATTGACGAAACCGCTGGGACGGTTCACCACTGATGAGCCAAGCCCTCCTGATAAATTTCCATCGCAGTAAGAACTAAAATGTTTGTTTTATTTGGAAAAGATTTCTGCTTTATTTCTTATATATATATGGCGTGTTGTTGCCTTATTTCATACGTAGGAAGAACATATCGCAGTAACCCTTACGCCTTGCGTCTATTAAATGAATATCATTCAAACAGGTCCTTCTAAAATTTAAAAGATCTTGTGTTTAAAATAATATAATATATACATCTTTAAATATATAGAGAGTTGAATTATTTTTCCAATACTCCTTCTTAGGTTACCATTCTGATGTTTTCGCCCATTGAACGAGGTGGAGAGATTCGCTGAATAAGCAAGTTTAGTCTTAAATAGCATTTCATAACAGAACTCGAAGACTTATTGGAATAATAAAATATTGAGACGTTACAGAAACAATTTTCAATTGTACATAATTTCCTTTAAAATGTTATTTTAATTTTTCATATGTTTATTTTCATTTTAATTTTCCATTCATTAAAAGTCAATGATGTACATACTAAATTAGTAAAAACTCAATAAAAACGATATGTAAAAATACACATAAACAAATGGCTTGTAAAAGAAAGCAGCAATAAATGAGTTTAGGCAAAATGTCTATTTCATTAACAAACATTTCACTTTTAAAATAATAAACTTTAAAAATAAAGTTTTACTAAACTAAAATTAGCGTTTTAAAAATAAAAACGTGGCATTTGGCGCAGCCGACAGGATACGGAAAGAAAATGGCGGAAAATCCAAACAACCAGTTGCAAAAATTCAACGGCTCGAAGTCGGCAATTAGGCCTGAGTCATGGATCAAATTATATGATTTTGAAAATAATTCTTTAAAAGAAGATGAAAAAATCAAAAATCTTATGTACTACTTGACAGATTCAGCACTTGAATGGTATGCAGACGAGATTATTTCAAATCCTGCAATAAAAAGATGGGAAGTTGTAAAGGAAAAGTTGATTCAAAGATTTGGTTCATACAACGCAAATCCAATTGTCTCAGCATCACATCGAAGATTAAAACGAGAAGAATCAATAGAAAATTATTTTCAAGATAAAATTCGCCTGTTAAATCAAACTCATCTAACGAAGGAGGAAAAAATTCATTTATTAACAGACGGACTTCCAAATGATTGGAAAGATTTAATTGTGGCTGCACAGCCAACTGACACCACGAAATGGTTCCATATCGCAGCTTCAATTGAACAAAATAGGGCTTCAATTCAGTTTAAGCCTAAAAACAAAATACATCTCGCGACAAAAAATAATGATAATAGAAAAAATGTTTGCCCATTCTGGTGTCCAATATGTTCGAAAAAGGGAATAAAAATTAAACATTGGGTCACAGATTGTGAGGATTATGATCCTAATTATAAAAAGGATAGGCCTAATCAAAACACTTCAGTGAAACAAGTATGCGGAGCCCCGGAATTGTTGAATGTAAGTACTTTGACAAATACCCATACACAAGGAGCTTTCAAGCTTATCAACATAAGTGTTGAAGTAAATGGAATTCCTGCGCAAGCATTTGTGGATACTGGAGCAACAGTATCAATAATCAATTGGCGATTGTTCAAGCGAACCCGTCTTCAACTTCAACCAAA
Organism: Cordylochernes scorpioides; assembly: GCA_030710605.1. NCBI lineage: Eukaryota > Metazoa > Arthropoda > Arachnida > Pseudoscorpiones > Chernetidae > Cordylochernes > Cordylochernes scorpioides. The sequence continues at coordinate 4,221,807 of CP092881.1, read as the reverse complement.
TTCAGACATTCACATCAGCCAAGCGGATGGTGTTACCAGGACATGTGGAAGCCTTCAGACCAAGGTAAGAATAGATAAACTAATTAAACCTGTAACTCTCCATGTAATGAAGAACTTTAAATATCCACTCTTGATCGGATTAGATGTTGCATCTCTTTTTAATCTTTTAATAGATGTCAGAGACAAAACAATTTACACCAAATTTGATGGATTACAAAATCCAATTCTTGTAAATCATCTAGAAGAGATAAGAGAACATGAATTAAAAGAATTACTTGAACATAATAGGAATGTATTTTCTCAGCATGCTATTGATTTGGGAAAAGTAGCTATACAACATAAGATCATCACGAAAAGTGAACAACCAATTTCTCTTAGACCCTATCGTCGTCCTCTAAAAGAGTATGAAGAGATAGCTGAACAAGTTAAAGAACTTCTCGAACACAAGTTAATAAGAATTTCAGATTCTCCTTGGGCATTTCCTGTTGTTATGGTTCCCAAGAAGGATGGAAATAAAAGGATGTGCATTGATTACAGACGTCTTAATGAGATCACACTAGATGACAGGCAACCCCTACCTCACATACAGGACATGTTTGATCGATTGCATGGATCCAGATTCTTCTCTACCCTTGATGTTGCATGGGGTTATTGGCAGATCGAAATGGACCCGCAATCTATTCAAAAAACTGCATTCGTCACAAACGATGGTCATTATGAGTTTTTAGTGATGCCCTTTGGTTTAAAAAATGCTGCTTCAACGTTTCAAAGGATAATCCAACATATTCTAGGTGAATTATTATGGAAAGGAACTTGCTCTTTCCAAGATGACATATTGGTGTACACGAAAACATGGCAAGAGCACATAGAGCTTCTTAGTAAAGTTTTTGACAAATTAAGACAGTACAACATGAAATTAAAATTGTCGAAATGTATTTTTGGAAGAACTGAAGTAAAATACCTCGGACATATCATCAGTCACAATCAATTAAAACCTGATCCAGGAAAAGTAAAATCTATTCAAGACTTTCCAAGACCTGATACTGTAAATAAAGTTTGTCAGTTCATGGGATTGGCAAATTATTACAGAAAATTTGTGAAGGACTTTTCTAAAATTTCATTCCCCTTGGTTCGACTCACTCGGAAGAATCAGCCCTTCATCTGGAATGAGGAAGTAGAGGAGTCATTCGCTAAACTTAAAATGGCACTATCTACAAAACCTGTCCTTGCTATTTACAACCCGGACTACCCCTCTAAAGTTTATACAGATGCCTCCAAATATGGAATTGGAGCAATCCTAACACAAATTGGTCCAGACAATGAGGAACATGTAATTGCTTATTACTCCAAAACACTGCAACCACACCAAGAGAATTATTCTGCTTATGAGATGGAATGCCTAGCCGTAATACAAGCAACTGATCACTTTCATGTGTACATAGAAAACCAACCATTTGAAATCATCACTGATCATGCGGCGCTCCAATGGCTTTTCACCATGAAGAAACCGAAACCTAAGTATTTTAGATGGATTCTTAGTTTATCCTCGAAATCATGTAACATCGTTCATCGTTCTGGAAAGCAACAAACTCATGTTGACGCCTTATCAAGACTCCCAGTTGTTAACATTGCAACTCAAGAACTTCAAGAACACCAACAAAATTCAGATTTGAGTTTCTTGAAAAATTCCCACACTCACGACGGTGTGGTAATGATCAAACAAAGAGGAGTATTTAAAGCAGTTGTCCCAAACTCGCTTACAAAAAAAATATTGGAAGAATATCAACGATTCATTGAGTCACCCATCAATAACCAAAACATGCAAACTTATAACTCAATGTTATTGGTGGAAAGGAATAACAACTGATATCAAGAATTATGTTCGATCTTGTAAATCTTGTCAACTAGTGAAGGTCAGACATGAACCAACTTTAGGAGAGATGATCACTCCAACGTCAAATATCCAACCATTACAAATGATCGGTTGTGACACTATTGTACTGGGAACAGCAGCAGCTAACACAAAGCATAAATTCATTCAAGTTTTTGTAGATCACGCAACTCGTTATCTATGGGCATATCCCACAATAACAAACACTGCTCAAGCTGTCACTCAATGTCTTGATAAGATAATCAAATCAGTTAATTCGATCAATACTATCTTAACAGATAATGGCAAAAATTTTATATCAAAAGAGTTCAACAAATTTCTTTCTTTACAAGGAATTAAACACACATATACTTCGCCTTATCATCCTCAGTGCAATGGCATTTGTGAGAAATTAAATGATACGATAATGACAAAACTGAGAATAGCTGTTCTAGAGAAACCTAGATGTAAATGGAGCTCATTGTTACCGCAAGTTGTCAAAAATTATAATTCCACACCACATGACGTGACTGGTTTTTCACCGCTTTTCTTAATGTATGGAATCGGTAATGTACCCGAATTTGCCGACCAAACTCCAATTACAATTGAAGAAGCCAGGAAGAAAGCTAGCCTGCGGACAGAACAAAGTAGAAGTAAGTGGAAGATTAAACACGATAGCCGTCACCCCAAGTATGTCTTTAAAGAAGGAGACTTAGTCATAAGAAAAATTGCCTTCAACGACCCTCGTCTCATCAAGACATCACCAAAATATGAAGGACCATTTGTCATTCAAAAAAAGATATCTGATGTAACCTACGATATCTCTCTGAAAGACCAAAAGCAAGCAAGACGCGTTCACATATCTCAACTTCGACCATTTATTACCCGAGAATAAATGCTTCAAGAAGGGGAATATGAGACGTTACAGAAACAATTTTCAATTGTACATAATTTCCTTTAAAATGTTATTTTAATTTTTCATATGTTTATTTTCATTTTAATTTTCCATTCATTAAAAGTCAATGATGTACATACTAAATTAGTAAAAACTCAATAAAAACGATATGTAAAAATACACATAAACAAATGGCTTGTAAAAGAAAGCAGCAATAAATGAGTTTAGGCAAAATGTCTATTTCATTAACAAACATTTCACTTTTAAAATAATAAACTTTAAAAATAAAGTTTTACTAAACTAAAATTAGCGTTTTAAAAATAAAAACGTGGCAATATATATATAAAAAAAGAATAAAATTAAAGAGAACGAAAGAGAGAAATAAACATTTCAAAGAAAGAAAAAAAAAAGACTCAAAGGACGAGGTTTTCAGGAAAAACAAATCAGCCAACATTTGCATACGCTCACTTATGTAACTACATATATGCATCATTGGGAACGAGGTACCGACGGCAACTCAATTTCGGACTTGACAGATTTATTAGAGCGATCATGGCCTGCCTTCTTACAATTACCGTCACACGTCGCCTGAGTTATGTCTCAGCGACATTCTGAAGTTGGTAACCCTGAGTGGAGAGGATTTGCGAAAAAAGTTCAATCGGGGTTACGAAGATAGATCCACTTTTCATTCCCAGTTACAATCCGCTTTCAAAACCGAAGATCTTGCGGATTTTCAAACAATCGTTTACAGATATCGACTCGCCTCAGGGACTGGGCTATAAGTCAGGTCGTGGGGATCTTGTCTTGGGCGTTTTCTAACAAAGTGTAGCTTGTGCAGAGTTCGGTTGATCGTATCTTTGGATGGTCCAAGTCTGGCTGACATTTCACGCGTAGATTGTTGTGGGTTGTCCATCACCAGAAATCGTAGGGTCTCAATATCCGTCACAAGTGGTCGTCCCATTCGAGGTTTGTCCTCAAGGCTGATGTCTCCTCTCTTTTTTAAATTAATTATCCCAAGTACACGTGGTACAGGCCATGATAATCATGGTGGGCAAGAAGTTGGCGACTGCTTTTACTGTAAGTGAACCACATGTCTACACACGTGAAAAGCAGTTCAACTTTTGCACTTAAAAATGAGCCAGAGTCCCGTTTGGTTACTTGCACTTGCTAGTGGAGTTGGACTTCTGCAAGAATCGGGGGCCATTGGAGCTTTTTTTTTTTTTTATTTATAAAAAAGGGCCCAATGCGGGATTCGATCCCGTGTCGTAGCGGTCGAAGATTAAACCAATCCTCTACCGACCCCCTAAAACCTCCTTCTCTAAATCTCTTGAACCATTTGAAGCTGTTCTTCATTGACTATTCCTTTTCCTTCCACTTTGCATATTTCTTTTGCCGCCATATTTGCATTTAGCCTTTTTTTTTTTTTCTAAAGAAGCGCAATAGTAGTCGGATCGTTATTTTCTTATCACACATTCTTGAGATCTCTACCAGGTTACTGAAATGTTAAATAAACCCTATTACCAAAATTCGAAACTATTTTAAAGGCGAAAGATTCTTTTTGAAATTAAACAATTTCTACTGCCCTTACTGCAATGGAAAAAATAATGGGAGGGCCTGGCTCATCAGTGGTGAACCCTATTACGTTATTTCAATCACGTAGACACGCTCATCGACCGAACCTTTATTTATTTAAAATTTATTTATATTGGTATATATTTAAAAATATATTTTTTAATTATTTTATATTGGGCTTCCGCTTTGGGAACGAACTTTTGATACAGCCTGGTACATTTAGTCACACAAGTGCTATAACTGCTGACGCCGGTAGATTGGATGTAGAATATTTCTAGAGGTTTATTATAGCCTTGTTAGCAACACAAGTATACCGCATTTAAGGATTTGACTTCTTGTCAAACAAGTGGCTGAGATTATTCCATGAAAGAGAAAGTGGTTAATTTTCTTCTTTAACTATTCAATGGCTACGGAAGTTTAAAGCCCTCGGTGAGACTGGCTCAATAAGTGTTCAAATCACACAAACCACTAAAACTATTCAGGCTGTAGGCAACGAGATCAAGTTCCATAAAGTAGCAGTTCTAGGCATTGAATGTGTCCATAGCCCTTACTTTCATGGCGTGTATCAAACTGCACAGCATCGACGGGCATGTACCTAGCGCAACACTTCTAAAAAAAAAAAACTCCTTTTAAAAAAATACTCTGAACCTTCCCACAAGGCAAAGACTTGGAGAGATCACACGAGTTCTCACTCCGGCTTGACCGTGAACAGTATTTGTTGCAAACGGAATAAAAGTTCAAACTCGTCAAAATATCTATAAAATTGAAAGCAGGTTTTGAATTTTCCGCCCTAGAGTGCCTAGGTTTATTTAAAATATTTTCCTCTGCAGATTCCGAGCTGATGCACAGTCCACAATTATTATTCCTTTTAGTTATGTCCAGTTTCAAGCCCAACTCCACAAAAGTTCGCGTGATAGCATTGGACCGACAGGTAGACGGGGGCGGGGGAGGATTAGAGGATGATCCTCATTTGAATAACAAAGCCGTTTAATTTTGTGTGTCGGCCACCGCTTTAATTAGAAACTCAGCCTCGACCGTTATTAATTGGATTCCCTCACAGCAGCGCGGTGCAGTGAGACCTCGGGTCCACACTCGGTGCCCAGCAATCCCAGGCTGTTTGACATCCAGGTATAAGCGATCGTTCGTAACCCCCAACCTACCGCCAGATAAAGTTGATGTGAGCGCTAGTTCCAAAACTGATTCAAGTTATAATTTGAATAAGTTAAAATGACATATTTTTTCTTATTCCCCCTAATCGAATCAAGGGAGAATCGCACGCCACAGGGAAGACCTGAGGCAAAAAATGAGGAGGAATGAAAGGTCCGACCAGAAAGAAAAAAAAACCCGGAATTTTCTTATTTAAAATGATTTGCAAATTTGAAAAGGATAAAAACACACGAGGGGGAGTAACTGCCTAGAACTGACACCACTCAAACTGTTTCTCATTGGTCCGATGTCATTTTAACCGAACAAGTTACTTTCTCTAAAAGTTTACATTCTTCAGACGGAAGGCGGCCTAGTGTTCTAGAACCCGTTGTTTATACATAACAACGCTACTTCCGATCATAGAAAAAAAGACGAGCCTATAGATCACTCGACCAGAAGAAAGCGCCAAAACAAACAATCGGTCAAACAACATGGAGTAATTTGACCACCAACAAAACAGGCGATCCATCCATTATGGGGGGAGGGGTGTTGCTAATTGGACCCTCCCCTTAATTGGGGGGTTGAGGTGGCGATAATTCCAGCCGGGGTAAACAAACTTCCATCAATCTCCCACAGACGGACAATTTGACAAAGATTGAGAGAGTTTCCCGTGTTTATTTTTCCTACATGGTGACATCCTATGATCTCGACCCCTGTTACAAGGTTTTTTGTAATCAGTTTATCTACCTTAGAGAGAGAGAGAGAGAGAGAGGTGGTTAAAAGAAGAAGAAAAAACAAACAAAAAAAAAGACGTCCAAAAGCATGTTTGTTGATGTGCTGGCCCAAGATCTCGGTTGTTGTGTGGTTTGATTTTTTCTCATCTGTCACTTGTTTCAAAGGTTTATTTTATCCCTCTCCACACAACAAGCTGTCCACACACAGCCCTAAAATGGATCGCGGATTTATGTTAGGAAACATTTTCAATGTGTTATTTTTCATTCGCAAACAATCATCGATAGTTCTTGGCTGATGTTCTGCTCTATCTAACCTCTAAGAGACAGACTCCGTTCAGATTTCTCTCCTGCGCTACTGTTGTTTGATAGCACCTCAACTTAGGGCCAGGTATGACACATCGCTCTGATCGGAGCTGTACGTGGCTTCCGTCAGTTCGCGGCCTCGTTTTATTCTGGGCTTCGTTAGAGGAGGAGGAATGTTAATGATGTGCGCGGAGATTTGCATCGCGCAGGTTAATTGCCTCCTTCCTTCCTTCTGTGTGGACGTCCATTCCACCAAAGCTCCAGAGGGGTCGTCAAACTCATCGGTGGTAATCTAGTCGAAAAAAATGGTGAAGATTTTTTCTAGAACTTTATAGACAAAAATGCCGTGCTGATTCAGCTAATGGAAAATGTAAAGAACGAATGGGGTTGTTCCATATAATGAATATTCTCTTTCTTAGAAATGTCCGCAGCCAAGTCTCTTTTTGGAAGAGACCTAAAGGTGTGTGTGGGCCATACTTTTCAGAAGTTCGTGCAAACACTGATGTCAAGTCAGTTGTTGGAAAGTGAAGTCACCTACTGACTGACTGGCCACCGCCGACCCTCGATACCAACACGAGGCGCCCACCGCTGATGGACGAGTCTAGGATGAGGAAGGCACTAGCACACTGGCGAAAAGGCCAGTTTTTAAATAATGACATTTGATAAAAAGGTGAATAATAGAATTTTCGTGTCCCGTGCTGCTCTGCTGGGCCGATGTCTAGGAGAGGTAATAGACGACAACCTCACAAGGCGCATTAGCAGCTCTGACAGCGTCTCTAAATTGATATGGAAAAGTGTTGCATGTAATAAATAGGCGCCCTAATTATTAATAATGCTAAGATATTTACGTAAATTTATTTATTTAGGTAAATAAAAAATCTCATTCAAATCTTGGCGAGGAAAATGCTTCTGGATTTTGAGGAGTTAGTAAGCCACTTGGTATGCCGAGTCAGTATGCACCCTTTAAATTCCAGAATGATTTGAAAACATGTAAATTAAGAGGCCTAGTGTGTGGGGGCCGAGCGAGTAAACAATCCTAGAATAAACAGGCCAAGTTCAAAGGCGAAGTGAAGGCTCGCGCCGGCCGGCCAGACAGACAGAATGACAAACCGGCTGGAGCAGGGCGGACCCCGGATTTGACCACCAGTATTAATTGATCGCGCGCCTTCCCCGCCGATACTCTCTCCCTGTGGACGGACGTGCTCCAAGATTGTTGTGTTGTAGTTACATTTCCATAAAGCCATCTTGGATACAATTATGACAATAATTAAATGCGGTTTACAGTATCTAGCTTGAAACGGGCATCTATTTAAACACAGCACATGTACCACTGACTCAATGCCTTACCTAAGGGTGTAGTTCTTAATATATTGTTGCGTCACGTATATAACACACGATATTCAAAATGTGCTCATTTGTGTGTGTTGCATTGTTGCAACAGAATTGTTTTCTGCACAGCCCCATCATGTATGCCGCAACATTTTGCGATTACTTTGTTGCCCCTCCCATAACGGACCATCTGAGGGCGAGCGTTAGCGACCCAGGGCGTTCTCCTGGGATGAAAAACGACAAAAAAATATATTGCGCCTATTTATTTTTAAAGCAACAATTACCCAATTGGTGGAAGATAAAAATATCAACGACTAGAGATTTTTTTTAAGCGAAGGGTTTCTTTATTTAAGTATGTTTACTCGGGTCCTTCTACAGGCTACGGTATAATACCGAACATCTGTCTATAGAACATAAGTCTACAGCCAAGCTTATTTAAATCAAGAAACTCTTTCGCATTAGAAAGGTGTCTAGTCGTTGATATATCCTTCTTATCTTTCACCAATTAGTTCACTATCATTTTGATGTTTTTTTATTTAATGAAAACAATGAGATAATCAAATATAAATCTCCGAGGATGAGTTTCTTTATTTGCACTATTAACGAGTTTACAAGTTTTCGGGTTTTAAACGACCCTTCTACAGGTACAAATTTTATGAAGAGGGAACTATGCTAATGCTTAATAGTGCAAATAAAGAAACTTCGGGGATTTATATTTGATTAATCTAATTGATAGAGGATTATATTTCTAATAAAACGGGCACATGATCAAGCCTTAATCTTAGATAGAATCCAGGATACCTTCCTCAGACGTTTTCTGTGCCTTCCAAGCTATACTCCGGGCTATATTTTGAGGACCGAAACAGGAAGAAACTCTCTTGATATCACAGTGAAAAAACTAACTTTAAAATTCTGGACTAGAATTCTGAAAATGGACGGCAGCAGGCTACCTTCAATATGTTTGGCACATTTGTGGGACATTTCAATTTCTTCAAAACAGAATATCGGACTGGTAAAAAGTATAACAGAGCTACTTAATAACACCGGCTTCTCATGGCTTGTTGGATGTACAGACTTCAATATTCTACAAAGATACATCCCCCTAATTATTAGAACGGCAACCGATCAGTCCTTGCAGCTCGATTGCGTAAGAATAAGAAAATCAGTACTCTACTCTCACTATAAATACTTTCATTCATCACCTACAATGGAATGCTATCTGAATGACAATATCCCCCTAACCTTAAAGAGAATCATTGTACAAGTAAGAAGCTTTTTTGTAGTACAGAGAATTAATCATGTTTCACTATTGAAAACTAAGACCATAAAATGCACCTTATGCAACGGTGAATTTAGTCTCGATTTTCCACACTACATGTTCTACTGTACGGCAATGGAAGAAGAAAGAGAAATTCTTCGTCAAGAGACCGGCTATAATAGCAATTCGCCTTATGTTTTAATGACAAAAGTCGTAAAATCCAGACCCTTTGCATTCGCTTTTTATAAATACTGGAAATCAGCTCAATCAAAATATTTAGCACAGACACCGGATCCAACTCGATAATTGGTCGAGGCCAATACCCAATACTTGTATATAACTACGATGCTAATTTGTTATTTATTTATTTTGTCCTACAGAGAGAATCCTGTATGGCACGTGTGCCCAATAAAGGCTATTGTTGTTGTTGTATTTCTAATAAAACAATAATAAAGAAGCCTTTGCACCCGTTACAATACAATTTTGTGGACAACGGCTCTTGCAGTTTATCCAGTTCTGTTTCAAACCCAGCAGGCCTCCATCACGATTTCCGAGCTAGAGAAACCCGGGTTCCTGGCGCGTCGAACATCAACATCCCGGCGATTTCCAAAACCTTGCATAGATTTGTGGTGAACTTGGTGGATAATTGAACCGCAAAAAAATGTAAATCTCTCTGTCAACTGATAAAAAAAGAGAAATTTTTTAACATTAACTAGGTAAAAATCCCAACGCATGATAACTATTCCGGATTAAATTATACTATATAGCACTTTAGCTACAGCAAAGCTAAGAAAAATAGCGCGTGGATTGTTGATTGATGAATTCAATGACGATTTGCTCATTCAGGTCACGTGAGTTGTTTTCTATGCTAAATATAAGATCCTTAAACAAAATTCGATTATTGAGAGAGAAAAACACTCACCTAAATAAAACCTAAAAGTTTCCTTAGATGAAAAAGGTGATTTTCTAAGTTTGGCACGGAACGGTTCAGATATTGAATGCCGATTTAGTAAAACGAATATATCACATATAGCAAGTCAGGCCTAGTATATTGTAGTGGTTATCGTGGAGGGTTTAATCTCCAAATCCCTTGTAAGGTCACATGGACGGCGGCTTATCCTCTAAGCAGCTTCCCTCGAGTGGCTGCCTGACGGCCTACCACAGAATCGAATAGGACGCCCAGAGATCAATTAAGCTGCGTGTGGGCTGTTGATGACAAAATGGGGACATTTTAATGGCAATCTTAATTGTCTGTCCTCCTGGAGGCCCCCTTCTCCTCCTCCTCCCAGTTTCTTCCGGCCCGTTACACAACATTTTATGGCGTTGTTTACTCCTTGATGGATATTCGTCGAGACCTGACGAAAACGTAGCTAAAGATTTGTAATACGGTGATGAGTATCGTAAAATCTAAGCTCATTTTTTCTGGAGCAGCCCTACCAGCGTAGTAAGAGAAGTAAACAAGACTCCTAAAGCTGTCCTCCTATCTCAGGCCGGCGGAATGTTTGCTACGAGGTAGTTGTGTATACACCTCATTCCCCCATAATTATTTATATATTAGAGCATTGACATTGAAAGGAGTAAAGATGATTTCACACAATTTCTTGACTTAACAAACTTTCAGGAATTGCCATTTCCCAAGTACTAATAAATAATTTTTAAAAAGCTCTTTTAAATGTATAGGATAAATTTGGAAAAACTTGAGAATTTGTTAAAGGCATAGACACGGAAAGACTGGTGCTATATTTAAACCATAAACATCTCAATTGAGATGAGAACACACTTCCATCAGACTGTATTGCTCTCGGGTAAGTTGACGGGGTTCATCATAATAAACAACAGAGTCACAATCCGACATTCTTACACATTCCGAAATAGAAAACAAGTATCAGAGAATTACGATAGATGGAAACAATTCTCTCCCGTCGACAGAACAACAGAATCCCGGGGATGTGGACACAGGGGGGAGGTACGTGTCATGTGTAGAGTTTTAAACTTGTCTTTAAATGCAATAGTTCCTTATCACTACTCTGTTCCCTCCCTCCTGAGAGACAAATTGGTGTAAAGGACGATACGCGATGGGAGAGTCGAAGTTTTAATAGAACCGCCTCCACAACCGGCCCGACTTGTGAACCAGGTAACGCTGATTCTCATTGGAAGTTGTCTGAATTGTATTGGTGAACATTCTTTCTTGTACACGACACCGATTAAAGAGCTAATTCGAGTGTTAGATGAATGAAGACAATATTTACCAACTATTTGGCCTGCCACGACGACTTACGACACTCCTTTAGCTATTCCTTTAAGGAATTATTGCTCTTTTTTTTGTATTTTGGAGAAATGTGTCTTATTCTCACTTTAAGGATTTATAATATAAATATTTGTTACGTCATTATTTTGTTTCCTACAATACTTGTAGATATTTACAGTGCAACTTCGATTACTCGAAAAGAATTAGGATTTTTTTAATTTGACGCCTTAAAAATGCCTTTTATAAACTGAATAAAAAATACATATGGCTTTTTAGGATGAATATTTATTTGTACGTTACTCAAATAATTTAATTTTGTAGCCATTTGATGTGTAGACCATTCTGTATGTACTCTGGGCTCCAGTGAGTTCAAACACTTGGAGCTGTACGGAATGAACTCCGTGTATGACAAACTGAGTTCACGGGAGAGGTTCTGTAGCTCTCTCGGCAAGAGAGAACTCTGCTTCTGCCATCTCGGGGTTACTTTAAATAAATATATAAAGTGTCAACAACCCGCGGACGAATTGACAAAATTAAAGAACACATTCGGGCCTAGAGATGCCAACTACATGGTGGTCGGTCCATGGCGGTAAATTGAAGTGGTCAAGTGGCTTTCGTCCGCCTTCGTGAAGTAAACTCATGTGAAGGTTCTAGTGGTTTCATTCCCCCCACCAATGGTTAAATTATATTTGATCGAAACACCCATTTGTTACGTCAGCAGCCAACCCGTACGCCGTGTTGGTGCTGCGCTCATCATCATAATAATAGCGGCGGTGGCGGACTATCATTGGACGGGCGGGACCCCATTGTTGCCAAATTAAATTTTGGGCGGGAAGACTGATCCATAATATTGGGCTATCCATCAACCTTCCTCCATGGACGTTAATGGAATTTATTTTTCCTAAATTCTGAGCTTTTCTACATGCGCCTTTTCACCAAGTGCGCTTTTAATTAATTGGTGATTGATCCGATTTGGAAATATACAGATTTTATTCGGCCACGCTGGGTAGGTATAGAATTACTGTAAACTAACTGCACTGTCAATCTTCCCTTGCACTCCACAGAAATTGCAAACTCCGCTCTAAGTGTTTTGGAGGATTTCTTTAGAGGTCTGGTGTGCGACTACATCTGTTCAGTAATCCACTGAGAATGTGCGAGTGCAGTTTGAAAAACTTCCGCCATCTTGTAGCTCGGCATAGGGAGAGATGTCGTTAGGCATGCTGTCGCGCAGTTACCCAGAGAGAGTATGTATCCGCCAGGCTTAAATTGAAATATATCACAATGGTGGTATGGACCAGTGGACACCCAAATTTTGACCGGTCCTCGGAGATTTTTACCTGTCTGAACCAAAAAATCTAATTAATATTGAAATTGTGTGTACGATTTTTTTTACATAATACTTTAATTTTAGGATTTAGATACAAAATAAGAGTTAATTTTAACTTTTTAGTAGTACTTTAAAAACTAGTAAAGTTTTGTGAACAAAAAAAAAATCGAGAATTTCACAAGGGTCCGAGAGCCAAAAGGTTCACTGATATAGACCACCAGAGGACTCGGAAACAAAACATGAATTGAACAATTTGTTTTTTATAAAATAAAACAAAGACTCAAACACTAGTGGTAAGTACAAGTAACCAAATGGGGCTCTGCCAAAGTCCAACTGCTTTCAAAGAAGGTAGGTTTTTTTTCCCCTTCCTTTCAAAGTTGAGTGTCAACCCTCTAGGCATTACCTGTATTTTAACGATTTTTTTTTACCTCTTTTAAGCCTTTTAAATTATTTTATCTATTCCATCTTTCACAAATATTTTTTTTCCTACAAAATATCTTCATTATGGTGAATTTTTTTCTTTTCTCACTTATCAGATCTTTCCGCCCTGGACCCGGGGATTCACCTATGTTGCAGCGTTGGTGGCTTCCTGTCTTGCCACAGTGCACTTTGACCATTCTGCTCGGCCATTGTGTCGGACTAGATCATATTTACTTGCCGTAAGATAGGCGTGGATGTACTTATAGTCAGTCGCCAACTACCCTCAGGGATTGTTTCCATATTAAATGAAGTAAGGGTGATTGTTTTAAAGAGTAACTTTGCAAATTTAATTTTTGTTTTGGCGTTGACCGGAGAACTCCGCTGGAGCCCTAGCTACCTGGGAGAGCAACAACCGCTACTGGAATCTATAGTTGCTCTAAAGGCCTTCATAACTATAATGTTGAGTCACACCTATACAGTCTTCTAAACAGAATGTTCTCCTGAGAACTACAGAGAAAGAGTGTGGAAAGCAGAGGGAGGAAGAGAGGAATTTGAAAAATCTATTTTTAAACGGTTTTCTTTGAACAAACTTGACAGTTTGAATTAGAAAAGAAACAAGAATGATTGCCAACGTTTGGTGAATTGTTGGAATCATTCCTGAAGTACCCTATTCGAATAACAATCGCTCTAGTTGTTGATTTCCTCAATGGAGTTAGCAATGAGTGAGTCCAGAATATTCCAATAATAAAGTTATTTATAAATTCAATTGCCATCTATCAATAAAATATGTAACAAATAAATTTACTGGCAATGTGTTTCCTCTCAATAATATCACCAAATATTATCTCTACAATGATATCAGTTATTGAATGAGAGGACTTGAATCATCAGTAGTGAACTCACTCTGCGGTTTCACCAAATTGATCTCTAGACCGCTCTACTATTGTTTTGGTTTGGGTTATACCCTGTATTTTCTATGAAAGGCAGCTTAGGGGTGTTTGGTGAACTTATGGTTAACTTGCTTGAATCAATACCTTGAAATTATATGTATGTACCTCTACAGACCTATAAGCTTATGTCCATAGGTTCACCAAACACCCCTAAGCTGCCTTCAATAGAAAATGCAGGGTATAACCCAAACCAATACAATAGTAGAGCGGTCTAGGGATTAATTTGGCGAAACCGCAGAAGGGTTCACTCCTGATGAGCTAAGCCCTCTCATTCAATAACTGATATCATTGCAGTAAGGTCTGTAGAGATAATATTTGATGATATTATTGAAAAGAAACACGTTGCCAGTAAATTTATTTGTTACAATAAAGTTATTCCTGCTAAGTATCTTGGTGAATCCTCTCTCACGCAGTGTTCATTCATTCAATCCTGAGAATTAAATATAAATTTAGGTTAAAGCAAACACGGGCTTTAAGAGAACTTAATTAGAACTAATAATTAACAAAATGAAGCTTGTGGTCTCGATAAGCTTCTGGTTCTATATTCCATAGAAAACTGCGGTACTCGAGATGAGTCGCTGTAGAGAGAGGAGTTTCTGCTGTCCGTCCGATCCCCGGCTAATGGTCCAAGACATTTGTCACCCAAGTGTAGAGTGTTTTGTAAGGAAGTTTCACGCGATGTTTCTACCCAAATTAAATTATTTTTACCATCGCTTTTATTTCAGGAAGAAATTAATTAGTAAAGAAATATAAAAAAATTATTTGTCATTTTCTACCCACAGTTCAGTCCCAGCACAAGCGGTTCTTGTTTATCCGCATGTCCCGGGCCGAGTACTTGGATGAGAAGGTGGTCCGTGTGTTGCAGGAGGAGTTGGACGGCCGCCAGCACATCTATCAACGTCAGCTCCTTACTCTGCTCCACCGCAGACTCACAACAACCGATGCCTCATTTCCTCTAAAATTTATCATCATTTTATTTGTCCCCTCCCTCCAAGATTTCCCTCCCGATGACTCGCTTTTTAGAGGAGTTTTTCCATGCCAACTGAACCGGGGGGTGATATATTACAAAGCCAAATCTTCAAAAACGAATATTTGAGTTAGGGAAACTTTTTTTTCCATCTTCATGCAATTAATCTCTCTTTGGACACAGTTTAAAAATGTTGACATGGAGGGGGGAGTCATAGATGTACGCCCGCAGCCCTGAACGAGGATGTTCAACCTTTTGGAACATTTCTCACAAAACTCTGAACTTTTAAAAATGTTGTAGTTAAAAGTTTAAACCTTACGATATACAGAGGTCTGGCAGCACAGGCCGAAACTCCAGTTGGACACGGCGATGTTGATCTGTGTTTGAAGAGAGACTCGTGGCAGAACTCGATATGATAGGGTGACGTATGGTATGAGGGCGTAGTCTCCCTTAACAATGCCATTGCTTATTTATCTACGTAGCAAGATTACATTTGTCGCGAGGAAATAGGTCATTCATTCTTCGATGGAAGCCATTACCTGACTTAAAGTGACTAGACCATCTCATTTGACTTGGGAATTTCCTCACATAAGATATAGAGACATCTGTCTATTGTCTCAATCAGCGCGCCCATTCAGCGCTTTTAATAGGAGGGTCTGGCACAACAACTCGGGGCCATTCAGTTAGCTATAGAGCAGCAATTCTGGAGGAATTCTCTCGGTTAAGATATAAATGAATTCATTGTGCATTAGGGACTGTTGATTTTTTTTTTTTTTTTGTCTTCAATTTCAAAGAAGCGTGGACATGAAATTATCAATTTTCATTTTTAAATCAACAAAAATCAACGAAACTTTTCCGATGGGAAATTCGGCCTCCCAGGGATTATACAGACAGCATTGTCCTTGCACGGGTGTACGACACGCTCTTTTCAAATATTTATTTTCAAACGTCAGACGTTCCAAATCATAAATGAAATCTCGTGTAGGTGAACTAATTCCCGTCCGTCTGGGAACAGGGGCGCAGTTGTCGAATAGGGACGAAGGTTTCCGACGTTATGCCCCCTCTCTATCGTCACAGAGCTCCCTGAATATCTAGATGTATGTTCTGCATTAGAACAATATATATGAATATGAAAAAACGAAAGAAAAAAATAAAAGATAAAAAGATCAGGTGTTGAAATCAATATTAAAAATGGCATATCCTGACCAGGAGGCACATGTGCTTTACACATATCAGGGAACAGGCTAAATCAATGTTTAGTTGATTTCTGTTCCATCAGATGGCGCTCTGCCTTCTGTAAAGCACATGTGCTCCTGGTCAGGATATGCCATTTTTAATATTGATTTCAACACCTGATCTTTTTATCTTTTTTTTTTCTTTCGTTTTTTTCATGTGCTAAGCGTATTTACGCAAGTTTGGCCTTAAATACCCATTTCTTGGTTTTTCGAGAAGCCACTGGGACCAGAAAATATTTTTTGGTCGCAGTGGTTCAACCTACTCCACGCTGACGAGCGCCAAAAGCGCGAAACGCGTTCGTGGATGGCTTTTCTTGATTTATCAAGAAATTGGGTTGGCCAAATATCAGGGAACAGGCTAAATCAATGTTTAGTTGATTTCTGTTCCACCAGATGGCGCTCTGCCTTCTGTAAAGCACATGTGCTCCTGGTCAGGATATGCCATTTTTAATATATGAATATATTGCGGAAAATGGACAATTTTATATAAATATACTTTTAAAACAATCTCCTTAGAAAGTGACTATCATAGAATGAAAGATGTCCGAAGAAGAAATGGCTAACGCTGATCGACACAAAGTTTTTTTTTTTTTATGGTCTAAAAATGTCCCAAAAAAAATCCGTGAAAGTTTTCAAAATATTATAAGAAATTATATAGGGTTAAAGAAATATTAAAAATTAATTTTCTCTTAGTGAAATGTAATAGAAACTGTGTCCACACGGTCGGTGTCACAGACCGGGTCGCCTCACAAATGATGCTTTCGTGGATAATGCGTGTGCAAAAAGTTAAGAGAGATTTCAAAATATCCATTAGTTAAAAAGAGCTTAACTAGTTTTTGGCAAGAGCACCTTTCTAAAATACTAGGTATTGTTTTTCAAAACAAGCTTAGAATTTTGGAGCGTTACTTGGAAAGCTAGCTTGACCACTTAGACCACCTGACCACCCGCTGTCGCCCATTTCAAAGAACTATTTTGCTGATGTCTACGTTAAAAAGTGCGACGGCGGGGGGGGGGGGGGTCAAAGTAAATCATATAAAAATCAACCTGCAAAATTGCGTTTTCCTTTATATTGAAATAATTAAAAATTGGAAGAATAGCGATTTAAAGTTTCCATCACGCAATGCTCAAAGTGGACGACTGATCTTCCACCCCGTCCTCCGAAGTGGGCCACTTGACCTTTATAAAACTCCTGTAGCAACAACTCCCATTTTCATCACACTAAACTATTCATCCAGTGAGTTTATGAGACGCTGGTTCATGACTTCCCACAAAGGTCATTTCGTTTTTTACATAGCATCACCCCTGTTGTGAGCGGAGAATCGCAAAGAACATGGAGTCTGGCATTTATGTTGCTCTAAAACTATTGAGCATCTTATGTTATAAAACAATCCCTCAATTCCAAATACACTGCGTGACATTGAAAATGGAACCCCAAGAAATAGTGGCCAGAAAATTATGCAAATTTCAGGGTAGACGCGCCTAACCGAGTTATGCAAATGATGTAAAATGCGCAGCTCTCGTGCGCACATGGAGTAAGATATAAGGGAAGGAACTTGCAGAAAGGACAGTATTCGTGTCGTTATTTCTTCAAGGAAAATCATTGTAGAAATTTTGTTCTTGTGTCAAAAGACACGTGTAATAACAGAGAATGCCAGGTCATCGTAAACGGAGGCAGTTCAAGCAGACAGACGCTTTTACGAGGGGCATGGTGATCGGACTGAAAAGGGCAGGTTGGTCCATACGTCAAATCGCAGCTGATACACACCTTGGTGCGTCCACGGTGCACCGACTGTGGAGAAGATGGTTGGAACAAGGAAATGTGGCAATTTATAGGAATGTCGGTGCAACCAGAGTGACGTCAGCACGTGTGGATCGGCGTATCCTTCGACAAGCAGTGGCTGCCCCACAAGCCACTTGTACCGCCATCCTGCAACATGTGCAAGACACCCTAGATCATTCCATCTCGACCAGAACCATTTCCCGTCGATTGGTTGCTAATGGCTTGCACTCATGCCGTCCGCTAAGAAGACTGCCATTGACCCCACCGAATAGGCGCCAACGTTTGGAATGGTGCCGGGCTAGATCGACGTGGATGACGGAATGGCACAGGGTCGTGTTCTCAGATGAGTCGCGTTTCTGCTTGTCCAGTGATAGTCGCCGTGTACACGTGTGGCGTCGACGTGGAGAAAGGTCCAATCCGGCAGCAATTGTGGAACGCCCCACCGTGCGACAACGTGGAATCATGGTTTGGGGCGCAATCGCGTATGATTCCAGGTCACCTTTACTTCGTATTCAGGGCACTATGACGGCCCAACGATACGTTGATGATGTGCTGCGACCGGTGACACTCCCCTACCTTCAGGGGGTACCCAATGCCCTTTATCAGCAGGATAACGCCCGACCGCACACTGCTCGCATTAGCCAACAAGCTCTGCAAGATGTACAGATGCTTCCCTGGCCACCGTACTCTCCTGATCTCTCACCAATCGAGCACGTCTGGGACATCATTGGACTGCGTTTGCATTTTTGCCACAGCCGCGTTCAGAAGACGAACTGTGGCAAATGGTTGAGAGGGAATGGAGAGCCATCCCTCAGGACGCCATCCGTACTCTGATTGACTCTCTACCTAGACGTGTTGCTGCGTGCATCGCCGTCCGCGGTGGTCCTACTTGCTACTAAGCCGACGCCGTTCTCGCTCTGTATTATGACTATCATTTTGAAATAAAGATCACTTATTGTTCGTCCCTGTCTCTCTCTGTCTGCCGAGTTTCATCACTTTCTGGCCACTATTTCTTGGTGTTCCATTTTCAATGTCACGCAGTGTATGTGATAATTTCACTGGAAATTCGCCTCCATTTTGTGTGGCTAACCTACGTTCACTCTTACTTCCCGTTCCCTTGTCAACGAACGGGTTGCTAAAACGTCAGTAAATCGATACAGTTTGACATGTTTCTATCTCTACTTGATCTCCAATAAGGTTTGTGTTTTAGGCATTTTCTATATTTTATTTCAAAACGACGCCATTTTAAAATAGAGTTTTAAAAAAGAACCTATCAGGCTTTGCTGAAACAGCGATATGTTAGTTCCTCGCTAATGTTAACGGCCTTTATTTATCCTGTGGGCAGCACAATGACAACACATGTGTGACAGGCTGTAACGTTGTTAGATGGCAGTGAGAGCTGAATTGTAAGTGGCTGGACCTGTGGATTCTATTTTCGCTTGTGCCTGGGAGATGTTTGTTTTCTCTGCTATTACGAGATTGACTTAGGAAAATACTTTTAGGGAAAGTTATAACAGAGCAACTGGTCGGTTTTTAAAATATCTATCACTGGTTTGGTGCCTCGTGTGAAGTCTCAGGGACTCTGTCTAATCGCCGAGAGATAAGCTGACGTCAGTAGGAACGCTAAGCTTCCTGGGGGCAAATAAATAACTAGGGAACATGGAATTTTCCAGTTGCGTGGAAAGAACCAGAGGCTCGAGATAAACTAATACAACATTTTTTTTTTTAAGTTTAAAATAATTTCTCGAGTATACTCGTATATCATTCCATCCTACTAACACAACTATTGTCCACAGGCACTTGTGCTAACGATATCCTAAGTTTCTCCAAGCTGGAACGTCCAGGTTTCCGGGGATGGATGATCACAGCAGAGGTCGGATGGGACCGACCAGCTGACAGATCGAACCTCGCCGATCGATGCCATCGTTGTTCCGCCGACCTAGGCCTAATCCCCGCAGATTATGTCGCTGGGCCTAATTAAGCAGCAGCCGATCGCCGGGAGGGCGGAGCTAGCACGGGATTGGTTGTTCTCGGCGGTGCCAGACTATGGTCGTTTGCACTTTCTATACAATAGCTTGCGTTGTTGTTTTAATTGGATTTTGTAATGCATAGTGTGCTCGCTGTTGGAAAATATGTATGGACGGCGTTCTGTGAATGTACCAACACGGATTGTCCACACCGACAATTTTAATAAAATGTCGGAGAAATAAGGTAGACTTGCAAGTGCACTCATGAACAACACTTAAGGAAGTCTTTGATGTCGTCGGTCGTCTCTCTTTTTTTTTTTTTTTTTCAAGTAGACAGAGACAATTTTGTTCAGAATTGGTTATCTCGAGTCTTCGATAAAGGTCACTGTAATATCTTTCAGAGTTATTGTCTGAATTCTGATATACATGTTGTACAACTTCCTTAAGTTTTGTCCCCGAGTGTATTTTGATCCTGAACTGAACCGTGCACAGAGCCGTCACGGCACCAAGATAAAAGATATAATAAAAAATCTGGACGAACGGATCGTGAAAACTTTTATTAAAAAAAAAAAAAAAAAAAAAAAAAGAACATTAATCCGATGGAAAGGAAAACTTTTGAAACCATTTGTAATTCTTTCAAGATTCTCCTGTAATCTACTCCAGCGAGGAACAATCCAGGAGTGTTAGTCAGAGACAGGGTGGTGAAATATATCTAGCCTGGTCAAATGCCGACTTTAGGACAAACTTTGTTGAAATTTTGTGCGGGAAGATGGGGTATTTATGTGAAAAAAAAAAGTTTTAAAGCATTTTTTACCTAAATACTATTTCTTTCGCACTGGTAGGTGAAATGAATTGCAAAATCATATTAATCAATGTTTTTCTTAATCCTTTTAAAAATATATCATTGTGTCTTTTGTTTAACATTAATATACGGGAGGACAACACTCTTGTAGCGTCAAGTGGAGATGTACTTCCCCGTGGAAACAGCAGACAGGGGAAGGACCGAGCCATTCCACATTAGTGGGGGGCTAAATTTATAAATGATATCGCGATATACAAATTTCGGCATAATGACTTTAGCCAGCTTCCCCTCTCCAGTGTCCTCACAACAAACTCGGTTATAAGCGCCATCAAATATACATGTAGTTTAACGTGAAAGTCGTTTTTAAAAATGGGAGCGGTATGGAAGTACGAACTTCCATCTGTATCTGACACATTGCTAAACAAGTAGAAAACTATACGGTTGTGGAACATGTTCCAGTAGAGACCTAAAATATAGTCGATTGTGTTGGAGTTATAAATTCAAGACATTTTTTATTCCACCGGTCGCTGATGAGAGGTAGGGACAGTGACCCCGAGAGAAACTAACCAGTAAGACTGTGGAGATCTTATTGCAGCGTTGTGGCCACCTCTTATATTGAACGCCAGGGTTCGTGGCAAAAGTGGTAGAAACGTTGGCCAAGTGGGGCATTCTAAGAATGGATCAAAGATCTTGTCTTAGGGTAATAGGCTTTACAGAACTATTATTTTCGAAAACGGAGAAAAATTGTAGAGAAGGTTAATACTTTGATATTTGGACATCTTTATTGGATCTTCCATAATAAACTATATGTTTATAAGGTGGACCAGGCAGTTGAATGTAGCCCCGATCTGACTCCAAGAAAGGGTGTTCCAATCTCTTGATCATGTTAAGATCATTTTGCAAAATTCAATCGACTAGTGTCTACCAGATTTGAGAAGGTCCTGTCGAAAATTAGGGGATTGTTTATTAGAATGTTAGTTTATTTATATCGTATATTTGAGTTGTCCGCTTTGGAGAATTTTTAAGAGAGAGCTAAAAAAAAAACTACCCCAGTATATTGCCATGACAACAACGCCAGAAATCTATGGAGCCGGCCTACTCCGTGTGTCCTGGTGGAACCTTCAACCCAATGTCAGGACTTGGTCTTCTACGATTTGTTTACACACAGAGCCCAGGAGCGAAAGAAAGGCGTCGCCAACTACACGGAGATATTGATCAGTTTTATACAAACAAAAACCTTTGCAGATGTCAACATGGCTGCTATAGCGGCGGTCCTCCACTCACCGGGTCCACAAATTCAGGTAAAACATATTTTTCTAATGAAATTTTACAAATTAATGTCTCCAGCGAAATTTAAACTTGTCACGGAGTAACCAATGGAACCTTAGTTCTAGACAGAGGTAGGCTACGTCCCTGCCAGCTAAGGAAAACACAAATATTTCATCAGTTTGTAATTGATGATTTTCATCAATCTACCGTGTCCTATATTTGCATGTTTTACGTGTCATTCACCTAAAGACTTCACAAATACCTAGTACACAGTTTATCCAATAACAAGTTTCGTACTTACGCGCCGCCGTATAGTAGTATAGGCTATTAAAAGAGTTATATATGCATAGTATCCTCAAGCTGCATATTTATTATCTCTTTATTTATTTAGGAGAAATGTTTTTATAAGGATACGTGTTTTACCAGATTCTAAATAAATTAATCTCAATAACTCATAGTTAACCCCACATCTGGGAGGTTTTGCAATGAGACCAAATGCTTGTAATGATTTCGGGCGATGGTAATTTTATATAGTTGGTAATAGAGTTGTGTCCAATGAAGACCTCAGATGCATAGAGATGCAGGGGACATCTGAGGTCTTCATTGGATTTCGGGCGATAGTAATTTTATATAGTTGGTAATAGAGTTGTCGTGTCCAATGAAGACCTCAGATGCATAGAGATGCAGAGACATGTGAGGTCTTCATTGGATTTCGGGCGATAGTAATTTAATCCTGTTAAGTTGATAGAGTGCATCATATATGTTAATTAATTAATTTATCACTAGCAATTGGGGGTTATTGAACTTAATTGCTCTTCTAATTAACTCCTTGCTAATTATTTCTCTCCCCCCCTTGTTTAAACCATGGAACGGGCGGATACTTAATGACCAACCCGTGTGCAAGCCTTGCTGGTTTATTTAATTCAACGAGAAATATAGAAATTTAATTGATATGGAAGAGGGGTCAAGAGGTCTGTAGACATATTTTAATTAGATTGAAAATTAGTTTATGTAAGAACTTATTTAAATAGGGAAACCACATTGTTGAAGGTTGGCCTATGGTAAATTAGAGACACGCCAACCTTGAGAGTTTAAAGGTAACACATGTTGGCGTAGAGCGCGGCTGTCCCCCGGGTCATGTCTGTACGTATGGGTTACGTATTCTACCGATTGCCGCCAATGTGAAAAATCCGCATTATTCTCTAGTTCACACAAGACTGCACAGGCTGAGACACAGATGTAGGTTACCTCAAGTTGATGGTATAATTTTGTATCTACGTCTAAAAAAAAAATAAAAATAAATGCCACTTTCTTTTCAAGTATCCTAGAATTAAGGTAAATGTTTACAACACCGAAGTATAAATTTTAAGCCTTAAAATCTATTTTGGTTCTCTGTTTTGATCATTTTGAAATAATTTACATATATTTATTAATATATAATTAATAATATTATATATATATATTATATAATCTAAAATACGAATATTTTATTTTTTTTAAAAAACATATATTTTATTTTTTCATTCATTGACTGTTCTGCATTTTTGACCATATATTCAAAAAAATATCACTTTTAATTATTGTTGTTGTAAATATGTAAAGTGAACCCTACCTTTTCTAATGAAAATCACGAATATAGAATTCATTTTCTAAATTTTATATTACTGTGATATAAATAATTTTATGTATATTTTTACTTCAAGAGATTCAAAATAAAAATCTGCTTGAAAGGTAAATAATTATCTTCACTTTTCCACGACTGCACCTCTTTTCAACAATCAAAAACACAAAAAAATTCTAATCTATAACATATATATATTTTTTTATATATATATATACAACGATCGCCTCTCCCGTCAAAATAGACGCCATTTATGGCGAATGAATAACCTCCCGGAAAAAAATTCCATATTATATATATATTTTTTTCAAATAAATACCTATACCATAAAGTAGGGAGGGTGGTATTCATGTACCAAAAGAAGCACCTTTCCCTTTAAATAGCATTAAAGCACTGAATTTAGTTTATCACCCAATAATAAAAGGTAATGAGTAGTGATACTAAAGGTAGTGATACGGAATTAGCCACGACACCATTTTTGGTAAATTCAGACAAAAGCCAGCCTGTATACCATGGCTTCAGGCTGAGGAGTGGTCCACAAAGGTATTAAAGTTGGGGTGAAGTGGCAGGGGCGAATTTGCCTTTTTGGGGAATTCAACCGATTTCATAACCTAGCGTTTCTCTCCTCAACAACTTGAAATATGATATTTGTGGCACGTGCTGAGTTCTTCTCTCATGAAAACAATTCAGACCAAAATGAGGAATGACCGTTGAATCTGCAAAGACCCCTCAGAAGTACCTGTAGTGATGAGCACGAGAGTGTTTTGTTTCCGTTATGGTCTTTTCGAAATAAGCAGTCTCCCCACTTGGAGACTTCAGGATGAACGCCGACATCAGTGTCCAGGAGACCGTCGTGAAGCCTTGGTGGCCGCAGGATGTCTTCCAACAGCCCACGTCCCGAGTTATAATATTTGGGCCCCTAATTCTCCGGCCAATAACTACCATGTGTGCGGTGTTGTTGAAAGAGATGTCAATAAAGTTCCCCCCAGGGATGTGGTTCACGCGGTGATGACCTAGACTTTTCACCCAAACTCACAAGTCTCTTTATCCTATAGCTCATAATAAGAAATACGTCAAATAAATCAAATTCTATCAATTTGGATATAACATTTTCATTTTGTTAAATGTATTTTTACTTTCGAAAAATAACGTTTAAAATTACATTATAAAATTTTTCAATTTACTTTCTTGTTTTTAGAAGTTCGACCTTTGGAGAAGGCAACAATCCTATATATAGTGTGGAGCGGCTCCGGTGAAGGTATTCTACAGGAACTTTCTGCGGACATACATTGGAGCAGGATCCCATTCGTAGATTCCAACACCTCGCTGAAAATTGCGGTAAGACTTTCAAACCGAGGCTGCTCCTCTGAACAGAGGTGATGATAAAATTGTGTTTGAGATGCTGGTTTAAAACGTACAAATTAGAGCAAACCCCTTCGCACATTTCCCCATAACACATAATTTGATATCTAAATATAATGCATGCATTAAAACTTAAGATTCTGAGCCGTAAGAACAGCTGAAAGTGCGGGGAACGTTTGATTTTCACACATTTTTTATTAACGACTGTAAAATATTATAGAATATCGGGATTTATATTACTGTAGTGAAACAAAGTATCACTGTGTTCTTTTGTTTCTTCTGTTCCCCATTTAAGATATAAATAGATTTGGGATATAAACCGAGCTCATCTTAAAATAATAAGCCACAATTTTTCGAACCCCATCAAATATTGATACAATGGGAAGTGGAGAAACAATGGTTATACCTTGCTGAGAAAAAGTTTTAATTTCCCCCAATGTTCAAATAACTATGGAAGCGACGTGTGGCTGTAGTTAAACAAACTCCCAATCGCAGCCGGGCAAAACATGCCTTCCTTGGCCTTTCTAGGAAAACTATCGAAGTTTGTGGCGAAGACACTTTGTACGACATGCGTTCGGTATTCACTCCAATACTCCAGAGAACAATGTTACTCTCCCCAAATACACGTGGAGCTTGCCGTACGCCACATTGAGAAAAGTTGTAATTTTGCCTTTACAAGTACTGGACCCCGTTCTTGTTACTTCTACTTTTGGAGGGGTTGAAATGGAGGCCATTTTCTCAATACATATTATCAAAAATACCTCAATGGTTCCGACACCTGCCCATTGCTACATGGTAAAATCAGCCGTTGACACTTGATTTGATGAGACTTAATGGAGAACAGACAAGTAATGAAAAAACCTGTGTCTGGAAAACCCCTTTTTAAAAAGCTGGGAAAGTTTCCTATCACTGTGTAGGAAGTACTGCAGGACAAACGTCATGAACAGCCGTTACTTCGGCGTACACCTCACTGTTTCTCGCCTTTTATTTATCTCTTTACAAATCACATTTATTTTGTTGTTGGTACACACACAATATTTCTGAATAAAGTTCTGAAAATGTCTCACCTCTAACCCATTGCAGCACGGAGAGGCTCAGCGTGAGTCTAGTTGGAGAAGCAACTGAGTGAAGCCATCCTTGGGAGACGTCCTAAACTACAGCAAGTGTGCCGCCCAGTCTGGTCTGACAGATCAACAAATGCCGTGTTATGCAACTTTCCTTCCCTGCAGCGACTCCTTTTAGAAACTCTTGAAGACTTGAGAGTAAACAAAACAGACCTTAGAATAATAAAACAGTTTTACCAGGACCAGACTGTTGCACAGGATTTCGGAGATTTCAAAATCCAAATTGGAATGCCATCAACATTGGAGTCTCACACTGTGGTCGCCATCCTTCCTTAATGTTTACAGCGAAAAGTTTATCTCAAGGCGATCTTTCTGAACTAAAGGCTAACTTCATTGGTGGAAAGGACAACACTATATATGACATTGCAATTTTTACAAAAAAAAAAGGATTAAAAGGGAAATTAAAAAAAAAGTGTTTTTTTTTTTTAATTGATAAAAAATGTTTGAATATGAAGGTAACTTTTTTTTTGTTTGATGTGTGATGATTGTTGATGTAGAGCTTGGACATTGACTATAGAACTGGGGATGAAAATGAACTTTTTGACAACTGGTGTTCTAGAAAAATCTCCCAAAATGAAATATATAGACGCAGGGTTGAGGTAATAAGAGAAGAAGTTTGGAGAAGATTTAATGGAGAGTATTATAGCCTCCTAAAAGAAGTAATCAATATAGGAAATATGTGTTTTACAGGTCACACATTCCAGAGTTCACCAAGGAGAGGGCCGATATATAATCGAATGGTCTGGAATCACAAGAGGTGAAAGAATATAACTGTGTACTCTGGCGTTCCATGCTGCCGGCCTCCGTATCCGGGTAGTTATGCTAGGTGATGATTCAATTAATGTAGACAACTGTGGGACAAAACGTTGGATAAATGTGAAAACAACATCTTCCCAGGATAGAGGGCGTGCAGGTGCTGTCAGAAGGATGCGTAAACAACTCTCCCCCCTTCACTGATCCGCCGGGGAGGAACCCAAGTTCTGTGTAATGAGATTTGTTGAAACACCTGATGAGAGCTGCCTTTTGCTTAGAGCATCAATTCTGGGGATAATCCTTAGCAACATTACCGTGTGTAGACGTTGTCCTACTTATGCCTAATGATATTCAAGAGTTATAAAATATTAAGGCCTACGCCTGAATCGACAAAAATGTTTATTCACATGGAGAAATTTTGTAACGTTACATGTTTGTGTCCTAAATAAAAATCATAATAAAAAACACCGTTGACAAACTACTGGTCAGTAAAATACGTTTCTACTCATGATTCAAGAGGTCTATAAATTTGTGAAATATTGATTGATTTTAATGAAATGTTTCTAACGAATTGGGTTTAGGAAGGAATTTTTCTGGGAATGTTGTGACGGGGCGTGGTGGTGCAAGAGTGATTAATTAACTCCCACCTCAGTCAACACCCGGGGAACTTGCTCTTTTCCCACCTCGCCAACTGTCGCCAGGGATTATTAAAGTGAGGATCCACATAAAATACGACAAGAAATAATATCCGAATACATCAGCCGATGACATCTAACAATGTGGGCAGACCAACAATTATTGTTCCAGAAATGTCCTGTTTGGATGTCTGGATATAATCAAGGAGACGGTGCATATGGGAGAGGTGTTGCGGATAAGTTTGAAGACCAAATATGTTTTGAACCCGTGATATTGTTGTCCTACGTTGGTTATACACCAGAAATGTTTCCTAATTCTCTTAGATACACCACCAGTGTGGGGAATTAGAGGCTGCATTAATCTAAGTTGGCTGCCGTCTTATTTCTCTAGATGTGCCAATTGTTTGCTCTGATCTCTTGTCTTCAAATATTCTATTTGTTCTGAGAGGGATAAAATTGCTTCGTCTCTCTGTGGCGATACCCTAGATTTGTGAAATGACACTTAGGCTCTCTTTATGGTGCTTTGGCTCGCCAAGAATTCCTACATCAGTAAGCTAAACTCTCTGAAATTTATAAATGGAATGGACGACAGTTTGCTTTCTCGATCTCTAGTCCACTAGAACATTTGCTTCCATCGTCTCGTCTGTTATTGGAATATTTTCTGAACTTAGTTGAAGATTTGGGAGCACCTAGGTTTTGCCTGCGTGCATTTCACTAGAGCATACCACACAAAAACTCGGTTATAAACAAACATTCTAAACTTGACCGAGCTGTGAGATGCCAGTGTGGCTTGAAGTCATTCCACTTACGACCGGCGGCGGAGAGTGACGGCAGATCGACCCCAACTACCGCCCGTCCGATTTTTCCTTCCCACCGCTGAGATAGTTCAACAGAATACAAGTCATCTCTTTTATCCCTGTCTTATGTCTTTTGACGCTAATGACATCAGTTTGTGTTTTGACACAACAACAGCTCTCCCAAGGCTAGAGAGACGTAAAATAAAAGTTTGTAAAAATGGAACATTCGCCCATCACCAAGTTGTTCTCTCGCCAGCTCGGCTACAACCCTGTTGTTCTAGAAAATCCAATTATACTCCCACTGTGTCCAAACAAAGCTCTGTTGCTGTGTCAAAACATAAGTCTTGTCCATTTTCTACCAAGGTAGTAAGTACGGTACATTAGTGATCCCTGTCTCCAATATTGTTTAAAAGGTCAAAATAAACAGATCGCAAATAAATGTGGAAATCTTTGTTCCGACAAAATGTTTGAATCCAAAAGCTGACATATAGCGTGGAAACCTTGTACATAGCTACAGTAAGTACAACGTGAGTATTATGTGAACATTTCTCAAAGGCTGTGAGACATAATACCATTGTCTCCAGCTGGGTGGCCTTATTTGGTTTGCGTTTTATAAAAATGCCAACTGTGTTGATTTCTGTGTCGAGGAATGCGCCCAAGTTATAATGGGGAGTTCGGACCTACCTCTACAAAGGGGAGTCAGACACTACGACGTCTTCTATCGCAACAAAGGAATCTCATTTCATTAACCTTCATGTCAACGGCGGCGGACCAGCCGAGCCGGCGCCTGCGAGTGACAGTATTGATCGCCCTGCCCTATATGTGGCTCAGCACCGGTCTATCAGAGTTGTTAAAGGGACTTACCGGTGTGTGTCCTCTTGTGGATTTTGAGGTTCTCGGAGCGAGCGAAGACCTTCCCGCAGGTGGGGAAAGGGCAGGGGAAGGGTTTTTCCCCCGTGTGAACTCTGATGTGGTTGACCAGCTTGTACTTGGCCTTGAAGGGCCGACCGTTCCTCGGACACTCCATCCAGAAGCAGGCGTGGTGTGTGCACTCGGGACCTCCCACGTGGTCTACTGTGATGTGCGCCACGATGTCGTGCATGGAGGCGAACGTCCGTGTGCACGCCTTCTCCCGCTCCAACCAGCGGCACGCTAGCTCTTGCTTTACCGGCCTCACGTAGCGCAGGAAGGCCCCAGGGTCGGGTGCGGTGACAGGAGGCACGGATGTGTGGTGGTGGTGGTAGGTCGTGGCGCCGTAGGTATCACTGGGGAAGAGCTCCGGGCCTGACGAGAAGTAGTGCGGCCCCCCGTACGGAGGAGCGGGCTGGCCGTACCCGCCCCCGGACTGGTGGTAGGGCACGGAGGGCTCGATGTACGGCAGCTCCTCGGCGTAGGTCGGCCTCCGCGGCCGGCAGAAGCCGTGGGGATCCATGATGGTGGTCATGGCCGACTGGCGCGAGACCGCGGGGGGCGGGGCACGGCTGGCCAATCGCGGCGCAGGGGCGGGGCCAACCTCGCCGTTCAACAGGTGCTGGCTCACCAACTTGGGACATCTGAATGGGATGACATTATTACAAGTCAATGACAATTCTATAAATAGCAACAAGGATGAGTAGATATTAAGTATTCAATTTACATAATGCTTTCTGTAGAGTCTTTTAGAACGGAATGAACACGAGGCGGTAAGTCCCACCCAGTCCATCTACAGTAGCTGACAATGTATTCTGTATCGTGCGTGGGTTAACGCATGTTCAGTAGAGAGAGTTGTATTGGAACGTTGTCTGGCGGCACAAATCAATATTCTCCAAGTCACAGCAAGATGAACACATGGCTTATTTAGCTTTTACCCTAATAAAGCTGTGTATGATAAAGCGCATGGCTGTGATTTATAGTGTATGGGGATTTTTTTTTTTTTAAATCTAAAAATGAATTTTCTATACAAAAAAAAAAAGTTAAATATAAATTTCATATTACTTATCCAAACGACAGTACATGTCAGTAAATGCGTAATATGTAATATCAAAATGTAGGGAATTGACCTTAGGCTGCATAACGGAAACAGAGCCATAGGAACACTATGCGGTTTGATGTAGTTTGTAGAACTACGGAAATTCACAATTACATTTTTTTTTGTTGCACTGTACGTATTTTTATATAGGTACTATAGGAACGACCTGGGTGTTCCCCGAGTGCTTATAGAATAAAGTAGTCTTTTGTTGCTGTTCAAAATAAAATTTGTAATGGGCTAAATGAGCTTTGTGAGTTAACAGTGTGTGTGTGCAATCGCCATTATACCGGACAGAATAGAGGAATGCTCGTTCTACAAATGAAACTTTGAAGTTTTACCTTTAAAATGATTTTTTGTTATAATCGTTATCTGGCGGCCAAGGCAATTCTATAAATAGTTAGGACCAGTAAGCAAGCACCAGACCTGCCTGATTGGAAAACCGAGAGTTTGGAATTATTTTATTCTCAAATAGTGGAAAGCGATTTGATGGGGGTTCGGGCTTATAACTTATTTTACTATTTATAGCACACTATCAATGAAGTCATTTTAAGCTATTAATAGCGCTTCAAAGTTTATTCACTATAAATATACGAGGCTTGTTTGGGAAGTCTCAGAACCAGCTTACTAACCTAAGCTTAAACTAACTTAGTCTACACCCATCCTAAACTAACCTAAATTAGGGGTAGTAAATCAGTAAACTTGACTTCCCGTCTTGTGTTCGACAATACCATACTTGTTTGAACATTTCGTGTCAACTTATTGCCTCAGCCAAATGTTCGTTAAAACCCGTTTCTTTCATTTAAATATTTAGATGGCGCTTAGTTTCAGCGTTTATTTTGATGGTGGATCCTTGTTTTTCATATATATTTCATATATACCATATGAAATCGTTAGTTATCTGAGCAGTTTTCTCAGCTGATAAATCAGATTTAATGACATTACTGAGAAAGGTGTGTAAAAGTTGAAGATTTTATAAAGTTTTTACTGAGAGGGTAAGCCAAGAGATAACTGGTTTACTACCCTGGGATACATTTGATTTAATTAATACACAATGTGTTACTTTGTATCGTGCTTGAGTACACTTCTAATGGACAAAGCTGATTTGGAGCCAGGCAACCTCTATTTTAAACTTGTTTGAAGGGTTTACCCTCGTGTCAACGTTGTGCGGTTCGAATTCATATAAACGAGAATGTATCGTGCTACACAGTGGTACAACCACACATTCTAAATTCCAACCAAATAACTCCCTATTTAAAAAAAAAAAGTCATTCAACAGCTAACCATGGGGTGCTAACGCCGATTGTACCAAAGAACACGTCAAGGAATGTTGTCCGATAACATAAGTGGGAGTATTTCTCTTAGGGATTGGTCTTTTGGAATTCCTCTTTCTCGATATTATAGCCAATCGACAACTCTGTAAATACAAAATAAAAACTTTACTCGCGTTGCGCCAGTAAAACAGAAAAGTGTATGTAAAACACCGTGCAAGTGAGACAAATTGTATATTGGAAGTGAAGTTTAGCGACTGGCCGAGAAAAGTTTCCCGCGGTTTCTGTCAGCAAGGAAAATCGCAGACCAGAACCCTGATAGTTATTGCTGGCGTGATCCAGCCAAAGTCCGGGACTGACACAGCGTGCAACAAAACTGACGTAGAATCCAATTATCTGACACGGCGAGACCCAGAGTTATCTGTCACCATGCCTGTGACACCGCAGAATATTGTGTTGGTTTAGGGAGCTGAAATGGCATTCACAGAACTTAAGCGATATTCTAGTTTTTATTTATAAAAAGTATTGAAATAATTTGTATCTACAGACGCAAAGACCATCCTGGCCGCGTCGTGGTGCGCAGGCTTAGATTACTCCAGGTGTGAAGTGGCAATTGTGGGACCCAGACACCATTATATTCTTGCATAAATCCATCAACGAGAAATCCTATAATCCTTCGTTAGTTGAGAAAAAAAATCTATTCCAACACCACACGTATCAGCATTGCACTGTCTTAAGATTATAGATTTCCTTGTTCCCCTGACACAGGGCCTATCAAGGCTGTCGGGCGTGATGGAGAATCGCCAACTTTGTTTCTCCAAAACAGGCGCCACAGAGATTATGGAGCACGGCGATACTGTAGGTCTGCCACGCAGAAGTTCCTAGAAGACATGAGGCGCGGTCACACTCACTGCTTCTTTTGTTGAGCTGTGTTGTAGCGCATTATATGCAGTTGTAGTTATATCGGGACGGGGTAACTCGACAGCGCCTATGTGCCAGCACAATCCACGAGAACGGACAAACTCTGCTGCTCACACCATTTATTGGCAACTCGTGTATTCACACTGGGTTGTGTTATAGAATTATCATTTCTTGTGCATATATGTATGGTTGAGAGATTTTTGCTTTACAGTTGGACATATATCATAAGGTTTACTTTTGTTGGATAAAACCGCGTTAACTTTCCAGATATAAAACTAGGGAGAGGGGGGCGGGAAATGCTGCCACCATAAACCACCTCGGGGCAATTCACAGATCTCGCCTGCTTTGTGAATTGTGCTGTGATCTACTGTGGGAAAGTCTCTCAGACGTCCTGAAGTTTGCCAACAGAATCTGAGAATATTCCATCCTCGGAGTCGGGGGAAGAAAATCGTCCCAGACATAAGTAGTCACAACATTAAATTATAAAAATTTTTGAACAACTTTTAAATTTTATAAAAAGATGTGTTCCGTTGTTACGACACTGATAAAACAACGAGTCGGTTGTCTGCAGCGGGGAATATCAACAACAACATGGTTGTGGGCCAACAAAGTGTTTAGAATCAATTGAAAGTTTGAGAGATGTGTATATCATTGGTCTGTAGAGATTCGTTGTTTTATCAGTGTAGTAACAACGGAACACATCTTTTTATAAAATTTAAAAGTTGTTCAAAAAAATTTATAATTTAATGTTGTGACTACTTATGTCTGGGACGATTTTCTTCCCCCGACTCCGAGGATGGAATATTCTCAGTATCTGTTGGCAAACTTCAGGACGTCTGAGAGACTTTCCCACAGTAGATCACAGCACAATTCACAAAGCAGACGAGATCTGTGAATTGTCCCGAGGTGGTTTATGGTGGCAGCATTTCCCCCCCCCCCCCTCTCCCTATATATATAAAAATAAAAAACGCGCCAAGGCTCCCGATTTTTGCAAAAGTCCAGCCCCACCAGCAAGTGCAAGTAACCAAATGGGGCTCTGGCACACTTGTACATGCAAAAGTCGAACTGCATTTCACATGCGTAGACTTGCAGTAAAAGCAGTCGCCAACTTTTACACACCATTATTATCATGGCTTGTGCCACGTGTACTAGGAATAAAAAAAAAAAAAAAAAAAACAGAGCTGGCAAACAATTAGAGAAAGTGTGGGGTTGCTCAGGTAAAGAGTTGGGTATCGTGGGGAGGGGCCAGAATGCTGTCAAGTATCTGTTTACACCGGCTTGGGAAACAGTTTTTCCGTCTATGCCACTGTGTCTTCAAACGAGACTCACTCCAGACTTTGCTATGTGATTCCAACAGTGGATTGTTCTAGAAGGCCGTCTGCTAAATGAGATTTCTGATCCTCGTTAGGGTTATGTTCTTTGATCCTAATTTCTATTGGGGGTTGGTTTTTCCAACCTAAATGGCATTACAATCTTGAATTTGATGTTTCTTACCTAGCTCCGTGTACTTAGGTCAGAAACTAAGAAATCCACACCATTCATATGGAGTCTTTGGGCTCCTGAGATCCGGACGTCCCTTTGGTGAAGGCCTCGTCTGGTGTACATATTCCCTACATTGTTTTAAACTTTGTAAACTATCTTTTGACCGTTGACTAGATGTCAAACTGTTGTCACACCATTCAACCCAACCAAACCACTTGCTACTCAGGTCGTGCTTCCCCGAAACTTGGTCTCAGAAAGTGTCACGGCTTCGATTGCATTTGAAAATCAAAAGTAACAAACCCCTGCTAGTTTGGCGCTGGCAGGATCAGACAACGAGATATATTCTAGTCACCTTATGTGTGACGGCTTCTCCATATCACAAACAGATCTTACGTGTCAAAACGGACAGGAATAATTTGGTCATCAATGTAAAGCCAAGACGTCTGCCGGGAGAACACCCACAAAGAGTTTCAACTTAACCACCAATATTTTGTCCCACGTGCGCCCGCGTTTTAAATGCAAAACTTGCTATTGTCCGCGGGGATATTAACCCATCCATCACGGCCGCGGGGATTTTCCTTGTGTAAAATGTAAACTGGCGTCACACATGTCTGGCTGCTCAAGTCGCTAAATAAAGCCGAGGATTTATAGCCCCGCGCGACAAGACTCTCCACTTGGCCTCCCGGCGAGCGCAGCGGGAGCGCCATATTGGCCACCGATGACCAAGATCCCTGCGGCTTTAAAAGCTTTCGGATTTGTCGCCGGCCCGGCTAATGGCGTCTTCCTGTAGTCTCCATTCCGCGATTGACTCCCGTGGTAGCTACTTGGTCAGATAATTGACATTCGGGCCACAAACGTGCGAAAACTTGAGTGGGACCTCCAGTGTAAATATAAGTACACGGTCCAGGGTCGAGAATATCCCCGCACGCAGCTCCCGTTGACCAACACATCCGTGTGCCTCTCATCCGAAAATAGAATCTCTATGGAGTTCAAGACAAAACGAACTTTAAGGTCAATAGAAACCTCTTTCTACAACCACTCTCACAGCTAGGAGAATCAGTTCACCCGGGACACCAACCGAGGGAAGTAGGGGAACTACTGAACCGAATCTTCCGGAAGATATCGCATGTAGATGTCACAATAGTTTTCTCTTTATTTAGATCATGAAGGCAGATCACGAGAGTAGAACAACCGCATCTATAAGGTTATACGATCTATGAAGATTCCAAGTAGGAATAGACACACACAATGTGGAGGATGGTGTCAAAGAAAAATTCCGTCTAGGCCAGGGAGAAATAGAAGGTTTGCTTGTTTTGGCTCTTCGAGTTTTGGACTGGAAACTAAATCTGTGAAACTGTAGTCCGGTTCAGTTGCCAGATATTGAAACTGTATCGTTGACTCTCTCTCTCTCTCGGTGTTCCACTAGAGACGGAGTAGGATCTACTCTCCTCGATCGTTCTTCTATCAATCGACTGACTTCGACAGGAGGGAAACGAATATTTCAAAACTGTTTTCAAGGGAGCTTCGCAAAAGACCTAGATAACGACCCTCACTATCTATACACTTGTTCCAGCTACACCTCTGGAAATCGTTCCAACAAATCGATTTCTCTTTTATTCCAGTCTTTGAGTCGACGTCCTTTTAAGACGTTTTATTTCAAGGTGAAGTCGTTGGGAGCAAGGTCAGGAGAATAGGATGGTAGTGAAGCGACTCCCTGCTTAGACGAGTTGTACAGTGAAGGCCATTTTGCGTTATGTTAATGGTCTTTAAATTTAAAAAAAAGTAATAAAAAGGCGTCTAAATTTTGATTGAAATATCTAGTTCTCCAGGCAACTGGCTTGATTGCCTCTTCGTTTTCTGGGTCTCCGTACACCCTCGTATCTCCGGGATGGCATTTTAGAGCCAGTGGGGAAATCAGAGCTAAACATTTTCAACCATGTTTCCGCACGTTTCTTGAGCTGCCCTTTCTGCTCATTCGCTTTCGCTTTAGAACCTTGGTTGTGTGATAAGGTAGCTTCTCTAAAAGCCCGCTTCAACAATTTAAATTTATTCGGAAGCTGTTTTCTCTCATTTAAACCAAATCTATATCGCTGTCAATAGGGAAATGTTTTGATCGAGAGAGAGATACTGAGATTGAAACTACTTTATTTCAATGTCCATATAAGATTATAAAAGGTTAAATACAGAATAAATATGAATATGAATAAATAAGATTATATAATGATAAATACATGAATAAATATATACAAATATTATATAAATAAAAATGAATGTATGTGTGTGTGTGTGTCTGTCTGTCCTTTATGCCTGACCAAACCACTCATTGGAACGCCATGAAACTTTGGGAAGTTATTTAGTATAGTACTGGGAAGGTTTCTAGCAAATAAAATTTTTGAAATAACTTTTCGCTTTAAAATAATCAAGATAAATATTCTAATTTATCTGTTATAATTCAACAATCTGCTCTAAATATTATCATGATGATACGATGATTTTGTAATGTAGAAAATTAGGAAAGACAAAATTCAGGATGACACGGCAATTTATTTCAGACAAGAATAATGATACAATTACAAGGCAAGATACTATTCCTTTAACTTCCAATTACCGAGGGAACCAATTAATATTGATTTTATTCAACTTATCGAGTATTTTTCAAGGGACCGGGAAAAAATGTTCACTTTATTGAGAGATTCGTTAGACAAACCTTTACTCGGGTAAAACCCGGGCGAAGCCGGGTACGTCCATACAAGAATAATGATACAATTCCAAGGCAAGATACTACCAATTACCGAGGGAACCAATTAATATTGATTTTATTCAACTTATCGAGTATTTTTCAAGGGACCGGGAAAAAATGTTCACTTTATCGAGAGATTCGTTAGACAAACCTTTACTCGGGTAAAACCCGGGCGAAGCCGGGCACGTCCGCTAGTATTATATAAATATATAAAGTAATTGATAAATATACATATATATAAAATATATACAGGGTCTTCATTTGTGGAGCCGACCGCGGGAACGACTCCGCCACCGATGGACTGCGAGAGTTCTTTCCCACAGAGTGGGCAGGTCGATGTGTTGGCTGGCATTACCCAACTCAAGACCAAGATGGTACTTGTAGATGGTAGCCTTCGCCACACTGGTCAATTTCATTGCCTCGGGATGGAGGCCGACGCCAAACAGCCAGGCCTGCAGATCCAGGGGCATTCGCAGGAGGCGAACACCTCCCGGAGCAGGGGTCGCACGGCTCGACAACTCCAATATCTGTGGGTCAGCGATCCGTCGCTGGACCCACAGGTGGCACGCTTCGAGGCAGGATGGTCATGATGTGGTAGGGCGTGGAGGGCGAGCCGTAGGGCGACATCTGCGTCGTGCCCCGAGAAGCAGTTCCGACGCAGGTCGGCCCAGGGGATGGAGCGGGGCACATCCACGGTGGGGGTTCACCGGGCAGCCAGCTCTGCAGTAGGATGGGCCTGGAGCCGTGCCGAGTCCAATGCCCGGCGCGCCCTCTGGCTAGTTAGGCGGGTGATAGGGGTCGCCGATCCCCGCAGGACAATGGTCTCTGCCTCGTACTCCGCATGATAGCTGGAGCTGGCGTTTTCCCGCAGGAGACGTTGGCAGAAAGCCCCCAAATGCTACGCGTCCAGGAGCGCTAGTGCAGGGGGGGAGGGGGGGGGGGCCATCGGAGAAGTCGCCGACAGTCGCTTTGAGCCAGCGCTCGGGAGCCAGCAGGTCTGGCGGCCGCAGGAATCTGTTGTCACCTCGAAGACGCAGGGACCTCAGGCTGGCGGGATCAAGAACCCGGTGGTCAAGCTCGAGGACGCTGGACGCGGCCTCCCGCAGGCTCAGCAGTCTCCTCCTCCTAGGCGAGAGCCAGACGTCAGGAGCTGGCGGTGTCAGCCACGCCCGGCTAAGGACCAGCCAAGAGTAGCCGTTGGCGGCACCGCTAAGAGATGCCTGGACCCCCTTCAGGCAGACGAGCCGAAGCTGGCCCGCGATGTCAGGCAGGCCGACGCCACCATCGGAGACTGGACGAGCCAGGATGCGCCCGGGGAGCCACGAGACTCGGCTCGCACCCCACACGAAGCGCAGCCGGCCGATGGTGGTTTCAGGTGGAAGGTAGCCATGGAGGTGGTTCAGGATGGAACCCAGGACCAGGCTGTTGGCCGCGCGAGCACGACCCACCAGCGAAAGGCCGCGGATGAAGGGTGATCACCTCGCGATGGCTCGCTCCAGCAGCCCCATCAGGTGTGAGGCCTGGGAGACGACGGTGTTTCTGGTGGTGATGGTGCAGCCCAGGACGGTCAGCGACTCGGACGTCCAGGAGATTCTCAGAGGAGAATCCGTCCGTTGCTTCCAGGAACCACACCAGAGCCCGCAGCTCTTCTTGAAGTTGACAGCCACCCCGGAGGACATGTGGAATTCTTCAAAGATCAGGGGCACGAGCTCAAACTGAGCGTCGTCCCTGATGAAGAGTACGATGTCGTCCGCATAGGCGACCACGTTGCCGCGGCCCAAGGTCCTCTCGAGGCGGCGTAGCAGAGGTCCAACTCCGATGCTGAAGAGCGCGGCGCTGAGACGGCAGCCCTGCCTCACCCCGTTGAGAAGCGGGAAGGCCTTGGTGTAGACATCTCCGACCCGGATGGAGGCGTCTGTTTCCCCGTAGAGGACAGCAATCCACCCGAAGAAGGTAGATGGAAGGCCTAGCTTCTCCAGCAGGGCGAACAGGTAGCTCCTGCTCAGGGTATCGAAGGCCGATTTCAGGTCCAAAGAGACGACAGCCAGCGGCGTGTCATGTCTGGATGCCCCGGCGGCTTCGTCAGACACTCGCGCGATATTCCAGGAAGATGACCGTCCTGGAACGGCGTAGGTCTGACATTGGGGCACCAGGTCTGGCAGATGACGTCGCAGACGAGCCATGAGCACGCTGCTGAGGACCCTGTAGTAGGTCGTTGGCAGGCTGATTGGCCGGAATGCCTGTAGACCTGGACCACCGTGCACTTTCGGCAGCAAGATCACCTTGCTGCGCCTTGAGGATGGAGGTAAGGCCCCGCGGAGTCGAGAAGCCTCGAAGACTTGCCAAAGAACTTCGGCGAATAAATCTTCAAAGGCTTTGACAAACTCGCAGGGTGGTCCGTCCCATCCCGAGGCACGGCCATTTGGCAGGCGGTGGATGGCTGCCGCTATCTGGTCGCGGGAGATGTCAGCGAGAAATAGCTGGTCCCACTCGTCGAACTCCAGGGGAGTCACTTCAGCTAGGAAGTTAGCGATGGCTTCTTCCGAGCTTGGAGCCTGAGCGAAGCGACTGCTTAAGCACTCCAGAAGGAAACGCCTAAGCTGGCCCCCGGAGATGGCGTTGCCGTCGTCGTCGGTGAAGGTGGAGGAAGAGCGACGTCTGGCTCGGAGGGAACGCCCGAGGTCCGACAAGGAAGGATAGTCGGAGCGGGCAGTGTCGTCCTCCAGTCTCCGCCTCAGGAAGAGGCTTGCTCTCTCGAAGTATCCACCGCCGGACTCGGCGACGGCAGGCGCGAGTGACCGAATCTCCGCGACCAGATTTGCCTTGATCCTGGTCCAGTGTTCCCATAACATCGGGGGTGAGAGATTTGCTAGGTCTACCGATATTTCATCGATGAACGTTTCCATTCGATCGAAGAGCAGGTCTGACCGTAGCATCTTGCCGATGCAGGGAAGTTTTGTAGGAGCTGGGTCTCCTACTTGGATCAGGACGGCACGGTGGTCCGGTAGGCGTAGTCGATGGTTTGGTATTGGGTGACGCGGTCGCAGTAGCCTGATGGAAGTAGGATTCTGTCCAGACGACGCGCGTCGACCCGGCTTCCGATAGTAGCAACCCTGGTGTGCTCCAGTGCAGCATCGAAGAAGGTGGCGATGTCGACGAGGTCGGCTTGGTCCAGGAGCTCCGCGAGGGCTTCTGCTGAACCTGATGCCAGGTCCTTCGCCGACTCCTCGGAGATGTTCAGGTCACCGAGGATCCACGCACCTTCTTCACGCGCCAAAGCTGCGATAATCTGGAGCTGGCGGCAGCGCTCTTCAGGAGCATGAGAGACGTGGGCGTTGACACACGCCATGGAAACTCCCCGGACGGTGAGGTCGATGACAGCAACCTTGCCATAGGATCTGCTGCCGGTGAACAACAACGCCGGCCGCGAAGACACAGGCGAGGCCTGATCCCACGGTGGTCGTTGCGGGAGCAACAACGGCGCTGTAGCCTTGGCAGAGGTCTCCTGCGTCGTCCAGGGACATGACGTTCGTCTCCTGCAGAAAGCAGATGTCGATCTCATGCTCCTTGAGAAAACAGCAGAGCTGAATTCTCCGACGAAGAGCGGAGTCGCCGCGCGTGTTCAGAGTTGCAACTCGAAAGTTCATTTGGACTGCCGAGTAGAGTTTCTGGCGCGTGAAAGCTTCTTATACAGGGTATTTCTGGTGTCCCCTGTAAGAGCCATGAGCGCCGTGGCCAAGTTGCCAATGGCCTTTCTCTGCTCGACATTTAATTTTGCAATGAGCCTGTCCATTTTACCATTGTGCGTAAGTGCCTGGAGGAGATCTTCTCTCTCCAGGCCTAGCTTCTGGACACTGGCGATGGCTGCAAAACTTTCTTGTTCTTCAAAAGATCTTCCATCTTTTTCTCGGCCAATAATCGCCGATCCTTGGTTGAAGGAGGCTCTTGAGAAACGCTAAGCGTTTCGGACGGAGTAGGACCCGAGTCGTCCAGATTATCTGTTATAGCTGTGTCGCTGGGAGGAGGTTCTGCGACGACACCAGCAGCTGGTGGTGGTGATGCTGCAACAGGAGGAGGAGGGGCGCTCTACGTAGTGGGAGGCTTGCTAGCGGCATTCAAGCCCACAACGGGAGCATCCACAGGGAGCAACAACTTGTACCCCTGCAGGCCGGTCTTCCGTGGACAATTGGCACGTTTGTGCCCCTGCTCGTAGCACAGGGAGCACTTGATGCCATACGTCACGTAGACGTGGGTGGCCATCCCTTTGGACTTGACATCCAACCGGGCAGGGATGTGGGAGAGCTTCACTCCGTCTCGCAAAGTGATGAAGGCTTCCCGACGGGAATCAGCCCAGAAGGAGTCGTCCAACTCCATCATCTTCTGAACAATGGAGGTCACTTGTCCGTAGGGCCGAAGTGCTGCGACGAGATCAGCATCCTCTACGAAAAAGAAAACATTGCAGAGCACACAATGCGTTCGGCTCTTTTCCGCAGGGGGAAGGCCATTAAGGTGGCGTCCTCGATGTCGAGGCCTTCTTCAATCAGCTTGTCGGCCAGTTGCACGCTGGAGAGGCTGACCAGGATATGCCCCTCCATTTTTGTAAGCTGGTAGAAGGAGCCCTTGCCCAGCTTCGCCTCCAGCGCCAGAAAGTACTGGGCCTGGCTGAAGTCTGTGCAGAATTCAAGA
The DNA here is from genome assembly GCA_030710605.1 of Cordylochernes scorpioides. Taxonomy (NCBI): domain Eukaryota; kingdom Metazoa; phylum Arthropoda; class Arachnida; order Pseudoscorpiones; family Chernetidae; genus Cordylochernes; species Cordylochernes scorpioides. The sequence goes on along the minus strand of CP092881.1, from coordinate 4,180,338 downwards.
TAGACGCCTTGCCATTCTGCCTTGCCCGCCACCGACCTGGCTCTGAACGCCGCTTGTTTTTGCCGAGTCGTCGTACATTCTTGTACTTTTGACTTAGGCATTGGGCGTTCGGTGAGGGCTTGCTTCGCCGGAGCTGCCTGGACGCAGCCTCTCTTGGCTTCCGGCCTGCCGTCTCGGAGTCCACCGGCCTCTTCCTCCTGGGCCCCACCTTGGTGAAGCCGTCGTTGTCCTCCTCCATGGGAATTTGGTTATTCCGATCGACGAGATCGGCCCAACTCGTCGATGGAATGCCTGTGCCAGGCTGTGGTTTATTTGTCCCCTCGGTCGCCGGAAGGGTGCTGATAGCATCAGCAGGTGAGGATGGCAATTGGCTTTCAGCCAATGCCATTGGTGCGGTCAGGGGAGGGGAATCCCCCATAAAAATTCAAAATTCTTCTACTTCTCTTCGGAGGCGGTTAGAATTTCCAAGCCTCTAGAGTTGGGGCAGGAGCGCGCGCCCGTGCATCCTCGCGCCTCGAGAGAGTATAAATTAAAAAAAAAAAAAAAAGTAATCACGTGCGTCTGTGAAATCAATTCTTTTCCTATGAGTTAACACAAATGTTTTATTTATAAGGTCTTATTTGTGATTTTTATATTTTACGTGCTTGGGTATGTCATTCCTTGAAATTACTGATCACACGTTCTCTGTTCAGAATCTTTCCGGCGGATATTGATTTAAAAAAAGACGACCTCTCCGTTAATAAATAAAACTAAACGCAACTATTGTGAGTATATATAATCGCGCGGACTCGGGTCGGTGACAACACCAGCAAATTAGGAAACTCCACCTGGAGATCATTGTTCCGGGGCATGGCGCTCGTGGGTGGGCTTTGAAACTTCATAATTAGCCAAGTTTGGCTGGGGCTAGGCCAATCCTATGGCCAAAATGAAGATCGAAATTTTTAAAGCTATATCCTCCCGGAAAAATTTCCACCGATATTTTGTCCATTGAATTGGCCGAACCACCTCTTTGGTAGATTATGGAGTTCCACTTGTGTGGATCTCATGGAATCAAAACCCGTCCAGGACTGAGGAGGGCCATAGCCTTAAACCATAGGTGGGCGTTCCGAATTTGTCCAAACTGGTGTTGTCACCAATCCGAATCCGCTGGATAATAGAAACGTTAAATAGCTTTGCGTTTATGTTGCCGGGAAACCTTTTTATACATATTCCTATTATAACAGAGACTGTGAAATATTGTATACTGTGGCGGATATTCCGTTTTTTCAACACATTATTTCCTAAAAAGTGCTCCTTAAAAAATGTATCTCCATTCCCTGGGTGTGCTCCAGTTTAACCCCCGTTGGTCTACCGCGCCCAGATTAAGTGCCCATCCCAAATATGTGCGGCTGTTTTATTCTATTTACACTCATAGACAAAACTTAAGGAAGTGGAAAGTCTTTGATGTCGCCGGTCGTCTTTTTTTTTTTTTTTTTTGAGGAGACAGATGAATTTGTTTATCTCGTGTGTGTTCAATAAGGTGTATCAAATATTTATTGTCCCGATATACAACTTAAGTTTTGTCCAAGAGTACTTTCTTTATACTCTTTCTTGTTAAATAAAAAATCTACTTATACCAAATTTTAAAATTTCCTTAAAAACCTCTTTATCCATTTCACCTATCATTATACTTCTCGTTAGTGTCATTATCAGGTGTGTCACAGGAACTTCCTAGTCGACATCCCCGACATAGTGCTACTCTCTCTTAGCGGCCGTCATGACGGGATGGGAGCTAAGCTCGAGGGCAACACTCTGGGAAAGCGAGGCACCCAACAGGGTGGTCTACAGCAGCCACTTACCTGGAGTTGACACCAACGTGTGGCCTGGTGCAGTGGGATAAGTCCAAACATCACCGACACAGAGGCTCCAACAGGGTGGTCTACAGCAGCCACTTACCTGGAGTTGACACCAACGTGTGGCCTGGTGCAGTGGGATAAGTCCAAACATCACCGACACAGAGGCTCCAACAGGGTGGTCTACAGCAGCCACTTACCTGGAGTTGACACCAACGTGTGGCCTGGTGCAGTGGGATAAGTCCAAACATCACCGACACAGAGGCTCCAACAGGGTGGTCTACAGCAGCCACTTACCTGGAGTTGACACCAACGTGTGGCCTGGTGCAGTGGGATAAGTCCAAACATCACCGACACAGAGGCCCCAACAGGGTGGTCTACAGCAGCCACTTACCTGGAGTTGACACCAAAAGGATTGCCCGAAATGTTGGCTGGACGGCCATTTGTCTTCCTGCCCGGGTGTTGTAAGTGACATTCCTCCCGCGTGCCTCCGCTTAATTGTCCCGCGCGTGGAAGACAGTTGGAGGGAGCGCCTGGATCTGAAAGGTCGTAGCGGTGGCACGATAACTTGATAGAAACGGTGGGAGCGGTACAGGCCTAAGAACACCAAGGAACGAAATTCCATCAGTATAATGGCGGTTGATTCACGGTACTGGACTCCAACACGTCCGTTTCTCCTATCCTAAGGGCCATTGGAACTTTCTCTCAAAAGTAAGGGCTCGTTGCAAGAGTGTTTGCCCCAGTTAGCACTGTTGCTGCCCCTAGGTGCAACAAGGCATGAACATCATAAAATTGTTTCACAATGTAAGAATTCCTGCGACAGATTTATTTCTACGTGTCTCCAATGTTGACAAGGCAGAAATCGAAGGATATATATACACACATTCGTGGACAAAACTTAAGGAAGTTGTATCTTTTGGAATGTATAACGGAGATTCGAACAATTACATATAGTTACGAGCGTCATGCGTTCTTAATCCGTCATTCATTTTTCATGTCTGTCACCGTTTGCTTTTTTTTTTTTTTTTTTTGGAATGGCGCTCTCCTATTGGTTGGCTACGACCACGCCACCTTTGCCCCCCCCCCCCCCCCCACTCGCTTTTTCGTTTTTGTAACTATTGTGTTGGAGCGGGTCGCTCCTTAAATAAATGCATATATTAGTTAATAACTAAATGGAATCCTCTCTTTCTTTTTCCCAGTAAGAGACGCCTACGGAAGCCAACAGTACATAGACAGATAAAGCACATAGGCTATAGTTATTAACTAATATATGCATTTATTTAAGGCGCCAATTTATAATTGTAACAAATAGTATTTGAATAAAATCATTCAATCGGGTAAAACACGGGCGTTAATGATCCAACAGGTCCACATGTCTAAATTAAAACACGGGCGTTGCCCGGTTCATTCGGCTAGTGTATATATAACTGAAAGATATTACAGTGACTTTTATTGACGACACACGAGATAACAAAGTGTGAACAAAATTGCCTCTGCTGTCTCCTTAAAAAAAAAAAAACAGTCGACCGGGGTCGACATAAAAGATTTTTCATTTCCTCAAGTTTTGTCCATGAGTGTACTTCGGATTCATTCCAATATTGTAAACAGGCAATCAACATTCCTCACGTTCCGTGTAATTAGGTGTATTAAACCCCCGTCGTACCCACTCTGCAATATCATCTATATAGGTTTGTTAAACGTAGTGAGGGAATATCCTCCAGGCAGCCGTCTCCTAACTTTGTATAAACTCTTCTCATCTCTCAAATCTATTCCGTTCCTCACAATATCGAGATGTCCGGCAATCACAGTTAAGAACTGTCAGTGAACCTAATGCACTTGGAAGGGCGCTGATGCGTCCACACAGGATGTAATGGAAGCACGGAGTTGATCTGTGAGGATATTGAGCCCGGGATTAGGTGACAGGAAATGGCGCTGGCTCCTTATTGTCGTTACTGTCCCAGCTTGTCAACACTGTCCGACCACTGTCGTTACTGTCCGAGCTTGTCAACACTGTCCGACCTCTGTCGTTACTGTCCCAATTTATCAACACTGTCGTTACTGTCCCAGCTTGTCAACACTGTCGTTACTGTCCCAGCTTGTCAACACTGTCGTTACTGTCCCAGCTTGTCAACACTGTCCGACCTCTGTCGTTACTGTCCCAGCTTGTCAACACTGTCCGACCACTGTCGTTACTGTCCGAGCTTGTCAACACTGTCCGACCTCTGTCGTTACTGTCCCAGCTTGTCAACACTGTCCGACCACTGTCGTTACTGTCCGAGCTTGTCAACACTGTCCGACCTCTGTCGTTACTGTCCCAGCTTGTCAACACTGTCCGACCACTGTCGTTACTGTCCGAGCTTGTCAACACTGTCCGACCTCTGTCGTTACTGTCCCAATTTATCAACACTGTCGTTACTGTCCCAGCTTGTCAACACTGTCGTTACTGTCCCAGCTTGTCAACACTGTCGTTACTGTCCCAGCTTGTCAACACTGTCCGACCTCTGTCGTTACTGTCCCAGCTTGTCAACACTGTCCGACCACTGTCGTTACTGTCCCAGCTTGTCAACACTGTCCGACCTCTGTCGTTACTGTCCCAATTTATCAACACTGTCGTTACTGTCCCAGCTTGTCAACACTGTCCGACCTTTGTCGTTACTGTCCCAGCTTGTCAACACTGTCGTTACTGTCCCAGCTTGTCAACACTGTCCGACCTCTGTCGTTACTGTCCCAGCTTGTCAACACTGTCGTTACTGTCCCAGCTTGTCAACACTGTCCGACCTTTGTCGTTACTGTCCCAGCTTGTCAACACTGTCGTTACTGTCCCAGCTTGTCAACACTGTCCGACCTTTGTCGTTACTGTCCCAGCTTGTCAACACTGTCGTTACTGTCCCAGCTTGTCAACACTGTCGTTACTGTCCCAGCTTGTCAACACTGTCGTTACTGTCCCAGCTTGTCAACACTGTCCGACATCTGTCGTTACTGTCCCAACTTGTCAACACTGTCGTTACTGTCCCAGCTTGTCAACACTGTCCGACCTTTGTCGCTACTGTCCCAGCTTGTAAACACTGTCCTACCTTTGTCGTTACTGTCCCAGCTTGTCAACACTGTCGTTACTGACCCGGCTTGTCAACACTGCGTCAACTCAGTCCTTACTGCCCCAGCTTTTCATAAATTTGCTAAATTGTTAAATACGTTACTTTTTCTTTTTAATTTTTAAAATTTCAATTTTTACACTCTTTCTTCATAGTGTGTTTTGCCCACCCAAGAGAATCCTAAATAAAAGAGGCACGTGTGTGATAAACTACGACACGACAGAAATATTTTAAAGATATCCGCTCTCTGTCCAATCTACTACACCAACGCTCGTAAAAACTTACCTTCAGAAAGATCAATTTAAGCCTTCTTTTATGCACAAATTGTCAATGTCGAGTTGAAATAACGTTGATACATGTAGAGATCCGCCGACATCAGCGCAACAACAAGAACCAAAGCCCCAAACGATACCTCCTCGCTCGACTTTTAATTACTGCCCAACTTTTTTTAATCAGCAACCAAACGACAATCATCATTTATAAACTCGGAAAAAAGTCCTTTAAAATATTAACCGAAAAAAACGCTGACGCAGGGAAGAATTATAAGCCGGGGACCAACGATTGTTTTTCCAACGAAACAAAAAAAAAAGAAAGTTGAAATTAGTCTCGAAGACACATCACCTTGAAAAAATCCCCCGAGACTCACTACGTATCATTTTTCATCGCAGATTTGGGAGCTGTGGAACAAATATTTTGTGAAGTGTGGCTTTGTCCGGGCCTGTCAGGACGACCGCAAGAAAAAATGGGACAAGGAAGTTTACCTGGAGAATAATAAAAAAATTCACCCCTCAGAAAAAGCCAAAATGAATTGGGGGGGATGTGTCAGAACCGCCCCAATGAAGCAACCTGCCTTCTTTATTATTTTTTTTCTTTCGCATTCTCTCTCGGCTAGAAGAGAAAAAAAAAGGAAGAAAGAAAAAGTTAGCGAGATCCTAATCTGGTCCGACTGCCTTCTTCATAAATCAAGAGATCGTCTGGACACCGCCGTCCAACTTAACGCCGGGGTGGAGATGTGAAGAGGTATGTAAACTCTGCAATGTAAGGGAATATAAGAAATTTAAACAATTTTATACTGCCCTTACTGCAATGATAAAATAATAGTAGGGCCTGGCTCATCAGTGGTGAACTTCCCAGCGGTTTAGGCCGTAAGGGCGGTAGAAAAGTTTTTTATTTTAAAAAGAAACTTACGCGGTAAAAATAATTTAAATTTCTTATACCAGATGGCGCGCTTGCTGAACATTATTTAGGCAAGTTTAGTAAATAGGGGAGAGAAACTCTCACTAAATCGTTTTAAATATTTCAGCCACCAAAAAGTTCCGCCCCAAGGAGGGAGTCGAGGCAGTTCGGCACTCCACCCGAGCCTCGTTATTACACGTTAAATTCGATTGAGTATCGTGTAACTTCAATCCAATGGCAAGTTCAAGGATCTGAGGGTATCATCACATGTTTGGCCTTGGTGAGCCGGCAGGAGGATCGATCTGCCTAACGAGCCCCATTCAACAATTACTGACAAGGGCAATTAGCCGCTATTGGAGGCTGTTTACCGCGGTCGACAACTCTCTCCACGCCGGTGTTACCTACACTGAACACCCATCACACACACACCTCGGATCTGAGCGGCTTCTGCCCCCATCACACACACACCTCGGATCTAAGCTGCTTCTGCCCCATCACACACACCTCGGATCTAAGCTGCTTCTGCCCCCATCACACACACCTCGGATCTGAGTGGCCTCTGCCCCCATCACACATACATCTCGGATCTGAGCGGCTTCTGCCCCCATCACACACACACACCTCGGATCTGAGCGGCTTCTGCCCCCATCACACACACCTCGGATCTGAGCGGCTTCTGCCCCCATCACACACACACCTCGGATCTGAGCGGCTTCTGCCCCCATCACACACACACCTCGGATCTAAGCTGCTTCTGCCCCATCACACACACCTCGGATCTAAGCTGCTTCTGCCCCCATCACACACACCTCGGATCTGAGTGGCCTCTGCCCCCATCACACATACATCTCGGATCTGAGCGGCTTCTGCCCCCATCACACACACACACCTCGGATCTGAGCGGCTTCTGCCCCCATCACACACACCTCGGATCTGAGCGGCTTCTGCCCCCATCACACACACACACCTCGGATCTGAGCGGCTTCTGCCCCCATCACACACACCTCGGATCTGAGCGGCTTCTGCCCCCATCACACACACACCTCGGATCTGAGCGGCTTCTGCCCCCATCACACACACACCTCGGATCTAAGCTGCTTCTGCCCCATCACACACACCTCGGATCTAAGCTGCTTCTGCCCCCATCACACACACCTCGGATCTGAGTGGCCTCTGCCCCCATCACACATACATCTCGGATCTGAGCGGCTTCTGCCCCCATCACACACACACACCTCGGATCTGAGCGGCTTCTGCCCCCATCACACACACCTCGGATCTGAGCGGCTTCTGCCCCCATCACACACACACCTCGTATCTGAGCGGCTTCTGCCCCCATCACACACATCTCGGATCTGAGGGCTTCTGCCCCCATCACACACACCTCGGATCTGAGCGGCTTCTGCCCCCATCACACACACATCTCGGATCTGAGCGGCTTCTGCCCCCATCACACACACCTCGGATCTGAGCGGCTTCTGCCCCCATCACACACACCTCGGATCTAAGCTGCTTCTGCTCCCATCACACACACCTCGGATCTGAGCGGCTTCTGCCCCCATCACACACACCTCGGATCTGAGCGGCTTCTGCCCCCATCACACACACCTCGGATCTGAGCGGCTTCTGCCCCCATCACACACACCTCGGATCTGAGCGGCTTCTGCCCCCATCACACACACCTCGGATCTAAGCTGCTTCTGCCCCATCACACACACCTCGGATCTGAGCGGCCTCTGCCCCCATCACACATACATCTCGGATCTGAGCGGCTTCTGCCCCCATCACACACACACACCTCGGATCTGAGCGGCTTCTGCCCCCATCACACACACCTCGGATCTGAGCGGCTTCTGCCCCCATCACACACACACCTCGGATCTAAGCTGCTTCTGCCCCATCACACACACCTCGGATCTAAGCTGCTTCTGCCCCCATCACACACACCTCGGATCTAAGCTGCTTCTGCCCCTATCACACACACCTCGGATCTGAGCGGCTTCTGCCCCCATCACACACACCTCGGATCTGAGTGGCCTCTGCCCCCATCACACATACATCTCGGATCTGAGCGGCTTCTGCCCCCATCACACACACACACCTCGGATCTGAGCGGCTTCTGCCCCCATCACACACACCTCGGATCTGAGCGGCTTCTGCCCCCATCACACACACACCTCGGATCTGAGCGGCTTCTGCCCCCATCACACACACACCTCGGATCTAAGCTGCTTCTGCCCCATCACACACACCTCGGATCTAAGCTGCTTCTGCCCCCATCACACACACCTCGGATCTGAGTGGCCTCTGCCCCCATCACACATACATCTCGGATCTGAGCGGCTTCTGCCCCCATCACACACACACACCTCGGATCTGAGCGGCTTCTGCCCCCATCACACACACACACCTCGGATCTGAGCGGCTTCTGCCCCCATCACACACACCTCGGATCTGAGCGGCTTCTGCCCCCATCACACACACACCTCGGATCTGAGCGGCTTCTGCCCCCATCACACACACACCTCGGATCTAAGCTGCTTCTGCCCCATCACACACACCTCGGATCTAAGCTGCTTCTGCCCCCATCACACACACCTCGGATCTGAGTGGCCTCTGCCCCCATCACACATACATCTCGGATCTGAGCGGCTTCTGCCCCCATCACACACACACACCTCGGATCTGAGCGGCTTCTGCCCCCATCACACACACCTCGGATCTGAGCGGCTTCTGCCCCCATCACACACACACCTCGTATCTGAGCGGCTTCTGCCCCCATCACACACATCTCGGATCTGAGGGCTTCTGCCCCCATCACACACACCTCGGATCTGAGCGGCTTCTGCCCCCATCACACACACATCTCGGATCTGAGCGGCTTCTGCCCCCATCACACACACCTCGGATCTGAGCGGCTTCTGCCCCCATCACACACACCTCGGATCTAAGCTGCTTCTGCTCCCATCACACACACCTCGGATCTGAGCGGCTTCTGCCCCCATCACACACACCTCGGATCTGAGCGGCTTCTGCCCCCATCACACACACCTCGGATCTGAGCGGCTTCTGCCCCCATCACACACACCTCGGATCTGAGCGGCTTCTGCCCCCATCACACACACCTCGGATCTAAGCTGCTTCTGCCCCATCACACACACCTCGGATCTGAGCGGCCTCTGCCCCCATCACACATACATCTCGGATCTGAGCGGCTTCTGCCCCCATCACACACACACACCTCGGATCTGAGCGGCTTCTGCCCCCATCACACACACCTCGGATCTGAGCGGCTTCTGCCCCCATCACACACACACCTCGGATCTAAGCTGCTTCTGCCCCATCACACACACCTCGGATCTAAGCTGCTTCTGCCCCCATCACACACACCTCGGATCTAAGCTGCTTCTGCCCCTATCACACACACCTCGGATCTGAGCGGCTTCTGCCCCCATCACACACACCTCGGATCTGAGCGGCTTCTGCCCCCATCACACACACACATCTCGGATCTGAGCGGATTCTGCCTCCATTACACACACGTCAGATCTAAAAAAAAAAAAAAAAGAGTTTCAAACATCTGATACCAATATCGTAAACTTCTTAACCAAGTGGCCTCCCACCGCCGTCCTACTTACGATGGGAAGGAAGGAAGGAACGCCCTCCAACAAAGAACTAAGTCTCCTCATTAATTCATCTCCACAAATTAATGCTCAGGCAATTAAAGCCGGCGGAGCGCATCAGACGGCCGATCTAGTCTTTGTCTGACGTCCAAATTGGTGAGCGCCCAGTTTACGACTCTGTAAATGGAACCATGCTGTTTTTAATTTCCTCTTTCCTTTCTCCAAATTAGCCATCTGTCCCGCCCATCCTCTCGCGGGCCTGCCTCTTTGTCGTCTCGGGCGGGCGGGGTTACTGTCCGTAATAGCTTCATTATGTTCTCCGGGAATACGGCGGAAAGAAGGGATTCTCAAGTTTGAGCATCACAACCTGTAACTCGGCCAAACAACAGGTCAGACTTGGGGTGAGAAACAAACATTCTAGTTCTAGAAAATTTTCCCCAATTGACTTTATCAACTCTAAATAAGAATAATATAGAAAAAGTTTTAAATATACAAATTTTTAATGCGAGTAATTGAGAATAAGAATTTTTTTTTTAATAAACAAAAGAAACCTACCCAAAAGCTAAATTTCTCCTTAATTCAAATATACAAATAATTGCTAGATTTGTAAATCTTATGTCAATTTCCCTTATAGGATTGTGTTCTAGAAGGTTTTTTTTTTCGGTTTCACAATTGGTATAGCTAAGCCAATCATCAGGCTGTCCATTAAACCTTTGACGTGGAGATATGGTCTAGATCGACTTGGCTTCCAGAGATGTACCCTGTTTTCCCAGGTAGTTTCTTGCTGTCCCCGAGCGTCGGACAAAGACGTCGTCAACAAGTGCATGTTCCCATCAGCCTCCAACAAAGCTGTTGGCAAGCGCGGCTAATCGCGGGACAAAGATTGGGACCACTCCTTCCGTAACGTCTGCAGCCAACGTCTTCCTTCCTCCATTGTGGACTACCGCCACAATGCCAACGGCAATTTGTCCTCGCTGCCGTCTATTATACCACCTCGCTGTATGCTTAGCACAAATATTCACTAAATATTCTCATGCTCAATTCTGAGGTCTATAAACCATATACAACCGCTTTAAGAACAACACTAAGCTACAACTGTCCGCCCAACTGTCCCGCAGTAATATACAGGACATGTAGAATATTCCCCCTAGTTTACATATGTTGTTGTTCATCAAGTCCACTTTTGGTAAGTATATGGACAAATATTCTCCTATTGTATCTGTTGGTTACCCGCAGCTCATGCGGTAACTTTATCTCCCTACATTGGAAGTTTTGGCTTTCCTTGACAGCGGGTCATCGAAACGTTAAAGGTTGAAGACACCATTGTTGTCACACACACGTTATAATGTAATGCTGGAGTTCCCATCGCCTTGGAAATTGCAGAAAATATTTTAAAAATATTTAATCACTCCTAAAAAAATAGGTTTTTCACTAATTTATTAGTATTCGCAAACTTTCGAGTTTCCACGGTTCGTTTCTCCTAAATATAAACATTTCGAATAAGATATTTGAGTCCAGTGTGAGTCCAGTCGCGTGTAAGAGCTTTTTACAAATATTTATTTTGGAATGTTTATACTTGGAAGAAACACCTGTGGAAGAGTTTAACTCGAAAGCTTGAGTGAATACTGATAAACTGGTGAAAAAACCTTTTACGGAGTAGGCGATTAAATATTATAAAAGTTCTGTCTCCTCCTTTCACTGAATGAGCCCCTATATTTATAATATACCCTTTATATGGTTAGATAAAAAGAGGCGTACCTGGATCTGTGAAGAAAAGCAATTTTTTTTTAAAAATATTTCGAGGGATTTACAATTTCTTGTAGACCATATGGCAACAACTTTATCATTGGTCAATGTTTTTTGTTCAAGTTTATTATTATTATTATTTTTTATTATTTTGACCAATGTCAAAAAGTTGTTTCTGTGTTGTGATCTACAATAATTTGTAACTTGCTTTTAAGTTGTTTGTGCAATAAATTGATAAAGAGGGAGCAAGTTTCACAGATCCTCTTTTATATAATTATATTCAATGAATAAACTTTTGACTCAAACCTTCGTTAAGAAAAAGCCATATCTTCTGATCGTGCTACAATTTAACTTTTGTACTATTTTTTCAAACCTTTATTCAAGGTCTTTTTTTTTTATTGAAATCGCATACTTTTGGCTCTTGCTTTCGGCCAAATTAATCGGTAAATTTGACCCAACTTTTTGTTGTTGCTATTTTTGAAGGTACTTTATGTATATTTAATATGAAAATAGGAAATTACGAAAAAAAATCCCTGCAATTTAATTTCTCTAAGAAAAAAAAAACGAAAGTGTATTTTATTGAAATCTATCAAAAATTACGGTGGAAGGCTGGTTAAACCGTTTGGTTTTCGACCACTACGACCCGGGTTCGATTCCCACATTGGACACTTTTTTCTGTTTAAAAAAAAAAAAAATGCTCCAATGGCCCCCGATTCTTGCAAAAGTCCAACCCCACCAGCGAGTGCAAGTAACCAAACAGGGCTCTGGCACATTTGTAAGTGCAAAGTCGAACTGCTTTTCACATGTGCAGACATGTGGTGCGCTTACAGTAAAAAGCAGTCGCTAACTACCCACCATGATTATCATGGCCTGTACCACGTGTACTAGGGATAAGCAAAAAAAAAAAAAAAAAAAAAAAATTACCCCATTTGATACACACGAAATAACTAAGTGTGAACAAAATTGCCTTGTCTCCTTCAAAAAAAAAAACAGACGACCGGCGATATCAAAGACTTCCCACTTCCTTAAGTTTTGCCCATGAGTGTATATTAAAAGTCTTTTAAAATTTAATATATTTGAAAAATTATTATTGATATAATGTTCTCTGGTCCACATAAAGTTATTGTTTAATTAAATAACAACATCTTTCTTTCATATTTTCCATCGCAGTATGGACGTCACAAGTTTTATTTGTAAAATAAACATTTGTGCTTAAAATGTGTTATATATATAAATTACTGTCTTATATTTACTGGCCTTGTGTCTTTACGTTTGCTCGATGCTAATATTTACATGTAATTCTACTGTCGCTTATGTCCAGAGTTTTATAAAATACCATAACCTTCACTGTCACATATACAAGGTGAAACGTCCAATACAGTATTAGAGTTCTAAGAAGCGGTTTTGTGGGTTAAATTGACGGAACAGCTGGGTGGGTTCACCACTGGATGAGCCACTATTTTCATCGTAGTGAGTAGAAAGTTTGCTTTATTTTAAAAGAAATATTCAATAGTTTTATTTCTTAAATGATATGGGGCTTTATAATATATGTGACTCAATATATAAAAAGTTCCAAAAGCGTTAATCATCACAAGTGACTAATGGAAAAGCTAAAATGGTGAATTTAATACAAGAACATTTTTATAAAGCGTTTTAAAAATTAGAGGGGTAGAGTTATTTTATTAAAAATGAATGAGGTATTTATTGTGAAACATAATAATTCTTTCTGTCAATTTACATGAGAGAGTTCAAAACATATTATAAGGGACATGGAACACACTCTTTGGTACAGTGAGGTGGACTCGTGCGTTGTTCTAGACACGTTCGTCTAGCATTTTATAACTAACTCTTATTTTATTAATAAATGACTTTTTCAAATTTTGACTCAAAATGACGATAAACTGGCATCAAAATAATTAAATGACAGAAAACTGATGAACATTTTGAGAATTTCCCTTTATTGTACACCGAAATCTTATTCATCACCTCTGCCCCCCCCCCCCCCCCCCCCCCCCCAAAAAAAAAAACTAAATCGACAAAAAGGAATTATTTCGACGTGGCAATATCGATGTAAAAAAGTATCTAAACTGCCGTCTGAGTTGTGACGAGGCCCAATAAGTGGAGGCCACCAGGCCAAACATTGTATCGGTGGGTGATGATGATAGCTTTATCAATGAATTATAACCTGTGTAATCATCAACAACAGAATAATTAAATTATGAAAAGGCATCTCCTTATCGTGCAACTGAAAGGTGCTGATGGCTTGCGCCATCTATCGGAATATATATCAACTATTCTTGTTGATTTTTTTATTATTCCAGAATTGGCCAAATATCAGGTTTCCGGGGATAAGTTTCTTTCAAAACATTTTAATTCATAAATCTCGAGCACGGAAGCCCTTCTACAGGAGATTTTACACGCCGGCGGTAAAATTGGAACGATACAGGAGATTTTACATTAAAAATCACCAATAGAACTAAAGTTATATAGAACAAACAATAGAACTAACTATTGGCGATTTAATGTAAAAGGGCTTCCGTGCTAGGGAGTTTCATGGATCAAAATCTTTTGAAAGATCCCTGGAAACTTGATATTTCAACTTTACTATTGAACCATGAGATTTTATGGTACTAACAACAGAATAAGTTAACCCACGCGTATATAAATAAATGGTTTAAATCTATCTCATAATTCTGTTTGGTCTCAAGAAATAAACTCCAGTTTTTGTTGTTTAACTTCCAAGTTATTCATCATTGCTAAATAACAAACTTATGCCTAATTAAGTAAGCAACTTTCCAAATAGATCATTGGGGAGCTTAATGTCTTCACAGTTCACCGCCGTTTTGGCGCCAAAAATACCGGTTAGAGGAATTACAAAATATGGTGAGCGCTCAACACAATCGTGAAATGTCGGCTAACATGTCACAGAAGGGCGCGGTATGGCGATACACTATTGATTGAAGCCGAGTTGTGGAAACAACAGATCTAACAAGATTGCTGGCGGGGTATCCCACACACTGGAGGAACAAACAATCCTATAAATGGCATTGTGATGTCCCTGCTGTAGTCACACGACAGCGCTCGCTGAAACAAATGAGGAATATCAAATCAGCCTACGTTTTATTTTTTCTATAAAGAAAGAACAATGTATTAGTGAGTGAGTGTCTTGGCTGCTGTCATCAGTGTACGTTCTAACAGCATTCCTAAGGCAGTTTTCCAACAGGATGATCCCCAGCCTCATAGAACTAGAGTTGCTTTGACATATTCTTTCTATGGGTTGATCATTTCCCAGGCTTCACCGCTCACGTGTAAGATCAGTTAATTGAACGCTATTTCAAATTTCACCCAAGACCCCAGAGGAGACATTCCCAACATGTCCCTACTTGAGGGTGGCATTTAGTGCGGAATATCCCCAGTGTCCGTTGAAGTTTTAGTTCCTAACAAAGGAACTTTGAACAAAGAATTATTTTATTTACTTCTATATGCTTATCCCTTGTATATGTGACTTGCATTTTTGAATATGTTTTATTTCCATCTTAATATTTTGTTCATTATTTACACGAGAACGCCAACTTTTATTGACTTGATTAAAGTCGGGCACAAGTCCTTCTTCAGCTAACTAAAAATGTATAAACAAGGTAATGGAGAGAGATTATATATAGAATTTTAAATACCTTTATATATATAGGTATAGATTTAAAGAGTAATTTATATAAATATGTTGATTATTTCTTTATTTTGATGTTAATTTTAAAACACACGGCGACTTGTCGTCGGCAATGCGCCGATCTAACTCACTCCAACAAGGAACGGACTCAGTTGTCGCAGCTTCCAGACCTGAGGCCATTTTGGAACTGCCGCATTAAGACATCGCCACATGCGATATCGGGTTCCCTGTTGTTGCGGTGGCGATATCGATGACCCGGCGGCGGGCGTGGCCACTCATCCATCTTGGCGCACGTGGGCCCCGCCTGACAGCGTGACATACCTGAGGTCACCAACTTCACTCACATGGCTCTCACTCTGTTATTCCAGATTCTCACCAGTAAATCTTCGGCGGGAAGATTTTCTCCAGTTTGTGTGCTAAACTGACAGCCAATGAGAAGCCAGGTGAAGTGGACAGCCGTTAGTGGCGAACTATAGCGAGAATCTAAGCATTCCTACAGCTTCACCGGCTTCTGGAAGATTGTCGGTCTTCCCGCTATCTCCAAACTTGAGGACGAGCAGAGAGGCGCTGTTTGAGGACTATTCCCAACTATCTGAACCCCTTCATTCGGATAGATCTTGTTACCACATGTTTACCAAAGGAAGAGCCATATCGGAAAGGCGGGGACAGTCACCTGACTCACGCCCGCACCGCGGGGAACTTCCTGCGCGCGGTAATTGGAGCCAGTCACTCCGTACGTCCATCCAATGTTGGCTTTTGGTGAAATCTTCTCTGCTTTTTATATTTAACTCGACTTACTTTACCGTGAAAGTTTATAGAAGATTTTGCAGCGCTGGCTCCCGCTTGGAAGATGTCTTCCACTCCAGAGACACAGCACTGTGTGTTCTTTTTTAAATATTCACAGGAAATGTGGTCCGACAGTATCGTAGAGGAGTCTTTGGACGAACTAGGTGGTACAAGGAGAGATATGATAATAAGAAAATGGTTTAAAACGCTACGTAGGTGGGTGGTAGTAGTAGAGTATGGCAAAGAACTAGCGGGGTGGAGAATCCACTATATGGTCACCTTTCATTTAGTAGAGGCCACGCCACAATCGAGTGACTGCCCTGTGTTCAACTAAGGCAATCTACAGAGAGATCCACCGCCGGAAAGACTAATGGCATGACGGAGGAAATGAGTGGCGCCTCTCCTCGAGTGAATAACGCCATTGATCGACACGCGAGCTGACCGTCTGTTCTGGTCCTGTTGGAAACAGCAATCGGCTCGTATGTCTGTCAATACATGTATCGTTCCGAGAAAACAAAACGGCGATCTAATCTGGCGGATCCAATCTAAACTTTCCCTGAGATATCAGGTTCTTTAATTATACTCGGATGGCTCCTCCGAGGCAGATGTAGGGGATAAGTAATCAATATTCCAAGTTCATACATCTTCTGGAACCCAGGTCTACCGTCGATCTCAGGACCTGGGTTCGATATCGAGTCTTTAAAATACTCAATGGGTTCAATGGCCCCCTCCAATTCTTGCCCAATTAACTAATGCAAGTAACCAAAGGAGACTCTGGAACCTTACAAGTGCAAGCTCGAACTGCTTCTACAGGTTTAGAAGTCAGGGGGCGCACAGTCGCTTATGTTTTACATGGATCAAGCAGCTAAAATCTGCCACACTATTCTTGTATAAAAGACAGCGGCAGACATGTCCACAGGATCTGTTTCCGGCAAAAGAAGATTGGGAGAGGACAATATCAATGCACAGCAGCGTGTAGGTGCACAGTGCTAATTACTCCGAAGTCATCCATCAACGACGGCGTTCATTAAGGAATGGGCCGCGATCAATTATGCAGAGTATCGCGGGCTGGATTAATCTGTGGCTGGATGTTTTAACCGTGTGGACTTGGGGCAAAAAAAAAAAAAACACGTGGTGATGGGGCGCGAGTACACTAACCTGATTGTTTATTGACGCCACCCCGCGGCGCTATCGTCTGGGATGGGAGCTCGCCAAACACCGGTGAACAACACTCGGAAGGTTGTTAGCCTGGAGCGTGTTCCCCGAGTTCTCAACTAGGTAGTAACCCGATATATGTGAGGTGCGTAGGACGAGAAGTTGTCTACTCCCTTAGAGAATAACGGCGCAGTGTGCTTGGAAGTCTGTCATTCTCAACATTTGACTTAGAAGTAAGGATTACTTTGGCACTGGGTTGGTTTTAAATATTGGGTTGCCCCATTAAAAAAATGTCCGGTTTTATATTGGTCGAGCGTTGATATTTGACTAATCCTGAAAGACATCCTTTTATTCCCTTGCATAGCCTTTCTTACTACTGATTTTATAGCCTTTGTGGTTGGTGCGCGGGAATAAAGAGTTTTCTTATTACATTATATTTGACTATTTTAATATATATTGTGTGTATTGATATATATCTCTCATTGTAAAGCGTAAATGTTGCCCTACCATTTAATCCTATCAATTTGTCCTGATTCTGTTTTGTGTGATTTCAGAATATCTTAACATGTCCTCCCAAAAAAGTAATTTGCATAATTTTGCTTTATGAGTTCAAAATTGGACGCAAAGCTGCGAAAGAAATGTTATCGGCGCATGGAGCGATGAGGCCGCTTCGAAACGCACAGCGCGCAGGACACCGATCAATAACCGAGCAAGCCCACACACGGAAAGGTACCGAACAGATCAAATTCTACATTTGCTGGCCATCCGAGTTATATACAAAGGTGAAAAAGCTCGACGAGTTAAATAAAAATCAGAAAAATCGCTGTTTCGAAGTGTCGTCGACGCTATTTCTACGCAACAGGAGCGAGCCGTTTCTCAAATGTATTGCGACGAGAAGTGAATTCTCTACAATTGGCGCCATTCCGCGCAATGACGGACCATAACGTAACTCCGGAAAACTTCCCGAAGCCAAAATTAAACCAGATGAAGGTAATGGTGACTGATGAAGCTGGCCTCAGAGGAAGCCGTTGCCAACAAACGAATAAATACACCAAAGATTTCAGCGAATCAGCCCGGTATTGATCGAACGAAAAGGGCCAATCCTTCTGCACGATAACCACACGTCTCAAAGATAACACGGCAAAATGTGTAGGAGTTGAGCTCACCCCCCCATAGTCGCCCACCGACTACCCCCTTTTCAACACCTCAACCACTCCCTAGCGAGAAATGCTTTAAAAATCAAGGTAACGCGGAAATTATCATCAAAGGTTTTATCGCCTCCAGAACTCAAGAAATTTGTTACGTAACCGGAATTAAAAACTTATTTTTTTCGTTAGCAAATATCATTTATTGTAAAGCATTTATTGGTTGTGATATCGGTTTCGTTTGAGGTTAAATATACGGCTTGAAAGTGTTCGCCAAAAAAGGACCATTATTTATGGAAAACCCGATAGTTTGTAGATGTTACCACTATTGTGACCCAATGTTGAACCACTAAGATTTCTGTAGAGAAACTCGTGAGGTCTGGGAAAGGATCGCAACAAAGGCGCCGACAAGATGGAGGCACTCGGCTTTATCCTGCTCTGATTCCACACAACCAGGTTATTTGGAATCAGAATTCGTTCAGTGTTATAGGTATGCGACTTTTGTTATTGTTGGTAAACAGTTGATGTACTGCCCCACATCCTGCTGAGGCTTGGCTTCCTATCTCTCCCGAGTGAATCCCTCTGTACCACGCCCCACGCTGTCATATCGCTCGAGCAATCCTTCAGGTCGCCCAACACTTCCTGCGCCGCAATCAATTTCCGCTCTGCACGACTCCGGGTTAATTGTCTCGTTGGGCGACACTTGGCCCCGCGTGAAATGGATGGCGGAATCTGCGCCCACAATGGCCGAATAAGATGGATGCGCGGCAGATCTGTCACCAAGATGGCGAAAACAAAGAACTTCCACCAGATGTCTCTGATCGAGCATGGCTTTGGACGGAGAAAATGTAATCCCTGACGGATAGATCACGAACCCCACCTCGGCACACATTCTTGGGGTCCGAAACAGCGATGCTCCATATGTTATGTGCTACCAAATAAATGTAAAGACATTTGGTAATTTACTTGTGTTCTGCTGCTAGGTTGATCGGACACTTTGGCCGTGCCTCAGACACAAAGCATTGCAAAAAAACTAAATTGAATGCTAGGCTCATCTAAATTGTGATTTCAATAGAGTAATAACAATTTACCAGCAAATATCTAAGCCACCACGTGAGGGGGGTAAGGTATAAAGGAAGACGCACATCCTGGTCAAATGATGTTCTTCACTTATACACTAATCAATAGTTTTCTACACTTGCAGGGAAATCTTTACTTGAAAATATGCTTTGTCCCTGAGTCTCCCTCTCTATCATCAAATGATGTGTATTTGAAATGCTAAACATATTATTTATATAAAAATGTGTTGATTCTTTCTGCGTATGTCGTTTGTGGAATAAAGATGCTTTTTTTCCCACATTTTGACAGAATACTTGTCGAATTCAAGAAGCCGTGCAATATTCTTTTTTAAATGTTCTGGAAGGCTAAAAACCAAAAAGTTATAATGAGATGTCGTGCATATCTGACGCAGGTGCGGGAGCTAATGAAAATAAAGCGCCGTTAGTCACCCACCACTTTGTTAACAAAGGTCGAGTCTATTTGTTCAAGCCATTACCGAGAATTGAGATTTATACCGTCGCCGCTCAGTAACCGTTTAGCCGCCCACTCTAATTGATATCTATGGCCCCGTGATGCATACAGAGCGGGGAAACCTTTTTTATTATTGGGGAGTGGTGTTTGATTTTAGGATGTTGTCAGATATCTTCCAATATATCGGAGCTGATTGCGCGCTGCTCTAGCTGAGCCCTACTTCCACCGTCTCTCACTATGGACGTCTTCCTCCTGGCTTTGGAAGTTGTAATTTACAAGACAGCAATTACACTTAAAAAAAAATAAAATATAAGCACTTGATTATTCCCAGAAAAAAAATCGGAATTTTCTGCACCAATTTATCATATTTCCACGCTGTGCTTCATGCTATTCGCACACATTTCCATTCTCGACTAGCAAAAGAGATCTCTAGGGGAACGAAACATCTGTCTCCAACAGAAACAGTAGTGTTTATATTCGACAAGTGGGCAGACATCGCTGGAACAACCTGCAGCATTCAGCAGAGGTACGATCTTCCACACGTTAGCCCAGGTCTGCTAAGAGGTAAGCTTAGAAGAAACAAGGCGTTTGTAAGATTTGTTGGCAATGTGCTTCTTATGATATAAATATACAGTGGTACCTCGACAGACGAGTTTAATTCGTTCCGCAACCTTGCTCGTATCTTGAATTACTCGTATCTCGAAGCAAATTTCCCCATACAAAACAATTTACCTACCATTAATCCGTTCCAACCTCCAAAATGTCACCCCAGTTATTTTTGTTACGTGGATTTAAATAATGAAAACGTATTTATAAATGTCAAATATTTATTGCACAAAACAAAAAAGAGAATGTAAAGAAATAAATTAGATATCCTCACTGGTCTTTGCCTTTTTCGCTACATTTTTCTCGCTTTCACCTGTAGGCCGTTTAGAAAAAAACATGTCCAAGGAGGTTTGTTTCTTCCTCCCTCTCAGAATGTTCCGGAAATGAGTTAGGCAAGTGTCATTAAAAAGGTCAGATGCACGACCTGTTGCAACTTTTCATGGAACATATCATGGACGTACTACGGCCATACTGTCAAATTATATTGACAAATATTTTCAATCTTATCATATCTTATCTCAGGTTTTAGTGGAAAGAATTTGTGTTTTCGTTTGTTTGTGAACAAATCTCTCCCGCCTTCTCATTGGACGAATGTGGTCATGTCTGTATATAAAGGGGGCTATGGTATGAGTCGGCGAGTTGATTGGTGGTTCATCAGTTCGCCGCTAGCTCTCTACCTGTGAACATCTTTGCTCTCCTGTTCCTGCCATGGTTCCCTCTAGGAAGAAGAAGAAGGAGGCCGAGAATGCCGCGAAGCCCCTCGTTACCCTCGCCCAACTGGAAAAGGAGAACGAGGGGGCGATATTACCCTTCCAAAATCCCTCAAGTTCCTCTGATCCTGCTTACGCGTTTGGACTGTACGCCCAAATGCACAAGTTCATCCGTTTGCGGACCGAGCAGATCAATGCCCTCCTTGCTGAGGTGGAGAGCCTCTCTGGCATCCTCGCGTCCTTTAAGGAGCTGGACGAAGAGGCCAACAAGCCCCAGACTGCCTGCCACAGCACCCAAACAAGCCCTCCTCCCTGCTTAAAGGAAACCAGCTCCCAGACTGACTCCAACAAGCCCGCCACTCATGCTGCAACCAAGAGGAAGCAGCCTGAAGCTCCCAACCCCCCTGCCAAAAGATCCAACCTGAAAGGTCCAGTAAAACCTGCGCCTTCCCGCCCCACCAAGCCTGCGGCCGCCCAAGTGGTCCTCCATGGGGAAAAATCGGCGGCCCACACAGTGGTCGTCTCTGATGACCCACAGGCTGACCCTAGGGAGATTTACAAGGCTGTCCGCGCTGCCCACACTCTACCCCAAGGTGTTTGGGCCTCTCTACGCACCAAGGGGAAGCTGGTCCTCCACTCCAGCAATCCAGACATCATCCCTGAGGTAACAACCTCCCTGGCCAGCAAGCTAACGGGAATGAAGGTCCGCCAACAGAAGGTGATCCTGCCTCGCATCTGCCTCTTCAAAGTGGATGAGGAAACATCCAACTCCACCATTGAAGAGACGCTGCTGGGAACTCCTGCTGTCAGCCAACTAACTGGGGACAAGGTGGTGCGCGTGGCGCACCGTTCTGCAACCAGAAACGGGACCTGCACCGCCTTCATCGAGGTGGACCTCAACACCTTCAGAGCTCTGGGCATTCGCTGAAGGATCGTGGTGGATGGAGTGATCCTCAACTTCGAGGAGTCCATCCGCGCACGAATCTGCTTCCGCTGTTGTGGCTTCGGCCACAACTCCGCCCAATGCACCAGAGACCCCAAATGCTTCCACTGCGGTGAAGGCGGCCACGATGGTCGTTACTGTCCCTCCGCTGCCGACCGGCGCACTTCCAAGTGCGCCAACTGCTGTGCCCAGGGCCTCTCAGACAAGCACGAGGCGAGAGCTTCAAGCTGCCCCACCTTGAAGCTTAGAGCCCTCAAATTCTAGGCTTCCAGGACCTCCTGCCTCCTCAACTGGCCCCCATCCTGGCTTCTCACCCATCAAGGCGCTGTTTCCCTGACCTCTCCAGCTTCTCCCCCCTGCGATGACACCTCCACTGCCAGATCCTTGGATCCCTTCCCACCATTTCGCGACCTGCAGCCATAGTAGGGCTAGAAGACCCATTTTTTGTGGCCAATTAGCCCGGATTCTCAACAACTGAGTCGGCGAGTGTGGTGGATTATCGTGTGGGGACGCTTAAAGTGTTCTCTGCGTGCTATATCCCTGTCTGGCAATCTCGGCGCATACCTGTGTAACCCCGGTCCGATCCCTACCTAAGCAGCAATAAAGCTAAGTACTGTTTTTATTTTATTTAACAAATTGTGATTTATTATTTACTATTTTTGTTGTTGTACTTTTGAGTCCACGATTTTTCTGTTTGTTACTCTTACTGTAGGCCCTAGTATATTGTATATGTGTGTTAACCCGTAAATAGAACAATTTGTCATTGGCGAGCCCTGCCAGGATTACTGGTGTTTGCACGTGTAAATTCCTGTAATTTTACGTGCGGTTTTTTTTTCTTTGATTGAGTGGTTTATTACTTTTTTTTGTACTCCATCATGTTTGCGAATTCTATGCTCAACTTGTCAGTGTTTAATGGGGTTAATCTCGAATCTTTCATTCGGGAAGTCGAGCTTAAAGCTCGAGTAGGCAAATGGGATCCTGAGGTCAAAGCATTGCTCATGTTCGAGGCTTTATCCCCTGAGGTTAGGTTGAGCTTAGAGGAGATGGGTATCCGTAACGATAGCAGTTTCAAAAGTATTGCTAGTAAACTGAACATATTGTACCCTAAGAAAGCGCGTGGTATTAGGGAATGCCTTAAATTAATAGAAGGTCTTAAGCAGAGAGTTGGGGAGAGTCCTATGGTTTTTAAAGAAAGATTCCTGGCCATTAGAGATAAAGTAGAGTACAGTTTTGACGATAGCCTAGTGTTCGAAATTTTCCTCGAAAATGTGCTCGATAAGTATAGAGAGGCTATTGTTCGCAGTGAGGCTAAATCAATAGACAAAGCAGTCAGTGTCATGGCCACGGAGGATAGTGTAGAACACCGTTGCAGCTTTATGAAAGGGGTATGTTCAGTAGAAGGGGTTGAAGAAATAAATAGCATTAAGAGTGAGATGAAGATGCTTAGTGCCAGTGTAAACAGGATGAAGCACGAAAATGAGCAGTGTATTGCAGATCTTAGAGGTGAGATAGAAAAACTGACTAAATTGTTGGGCGAAATCAGGCTGAGTCCACCTGAGTGTAGCTTAGGACATATAGCTAGTGATTGCTCAAGACAGTCTTCTATGTTTCCCAACCGCAATACTCTTGACAATGCTGAGATAGTGAACATACGTTCATATGGAGGAAATCAGTTTAGAAATTTGCCAATAGTTAAGGTGAATATTAACGGCAATATGTGGCACCTGTTATACGATACAGGAAGCCAAGTCAGTATTATTGATTCCGAAAAGTGTAATGTCTTGAAGGAGAATTGGGACGATGCACTTAAAACTTTACGTATAGTTTCAGTGACAGGCCACGAGCAGACACTTACACGTGTTAAAACCTGTAGAGTTGGTAACGAAAACGGCAGCCAGCTGGGAGAGATAAGATTCTGGTTAATGTCACTCGGAGATAAAGGCTACGACGGGATTCTGGGAATCAATGATATAAGGAGATTGAATATCCAGTTACCTCCCGTACGGGAACGTTGCAACATGATTTCCTTGAAACCAGAAGACCATGATTATGTAGACCTTAGCTGCGTTGCCAGTGAACATAGACCAATGGTTTCAAGCTCCATAGATGAGAAATCAGTGAGACGCATTGAAAACGAGGCTGTAAAGTTGCCACCTACTGAGTTTAACAGAAGCTGTGAGTGTAGCGCTGGGTCTGTTAATAGTTTTAGAAAGCCTACTTGGGCTGAGAGGTTAAGGGTGATGCGGAAAGCAAAGGAGACTGTCAGACAGTTTATGTCAGGTAATTCTGCTAAAAAGCTTATGAATCCTAGGCCACCTTATACCAAAAGTTTCGACCGAGGAGATCTGGTAATGCTAGCTGTTCCTAAGACTGAAGGTTACTCCAACGTCTATGGGCCTTTCTGTGTGGAAGCTAGGGTCTCCGATGTTAACTTTAGAGTAAGAGGGGTCACCATGCACGATGTGAAAGTTGTACATGTCGATAGGATGAAAGTGTTTAGAAACAGACGTTAAGAAGAGCTTTTAGCTCTTGGATTTGAGAGAACTGAATGGAATTGGATCGTTCGGTTTCTCATCAAGTGAGAGTCTGTCAGTACCCAATGTCTCTACCTAACATGCCCAGCCTGTCCCAGATGAGAGCTTATTTGGTCCCTCATTAAACTCTGTATACTAAAGCATATTGTATATGTGTGTGTTTGGTAATCACTCATGGTAACTCACGTAGTTTGCGCAGATTTTTTTTTTTTTCAAGTTTCTTTTGGGAGGAGCGAGATGGAAGGCACCTTTATGGAACGACCCGGATGCCTACTTCTCCTCTCTTTAGTTTTTTTTTTGTATCTTTATAACATGGCTCCCGTGAGCTTTTTCCCTCCCGACAGCGGGAGGTTTTCCTTACGGGACAATGGGAATGTTTGGGAGATTTGTTAGTTTCTTTTTTTTTTTTTTTTGGAAAGATACCTTTTGTCAAATTATATTGACAAATATTTTCAATCTTATCATATCTTATCTCAGGTTTTAGTGGAAAGAATTTGTGTTTTCGTTTGTTTGTGAACAAATCTCTCCCGCCTTCTCATTGGTCATGTCTGTATATAAAGGGGGCTATGGTATGAGTCGGCGAGTGTGGTGGATTATCGTGTGGGGACGCTTAAAGTGTTCTCTGCGTGCTATATCCCTGTCTGGCAATCTCGGCGCATACCTGTGTAACCCCGGTCCGATCCCTACCTAAGCAGCAATAAAGCTAAGTACTGTTTTTTTTTTATTTTATTTAACAAATTGTGATTTATTATTTACTATTTTTGTTGTTGTACTTTTGAGTCCACGATTTTTCTGTGTTTAAGTTACTCTTACTGTAGACCCTAGTATATTGTATATTTGTGTTAACCCGTAAATAGAACAATTTGTCAATACTGCCTCGACAAGTCAACAACTCGAACACCTTTTGCTCATGTTTATCTATTATTTCACGTTTTAATTCAATACTCATCATCTTTTTCTTAGCACTCGACTTTTTACTAACTTTATTCCGATCCATGGTTATAAAAATAAATGTGAACTAAAACTGTAAATGTAAACGCAACACAAAACGCGAACACAAAACACAACTTATCACAGCGGAAGCACGCTGCTAACTGACCGTGATGGCGCGACTGCGTGTTACTACCTGTTGTGTTTTAACTTTAAAAGCACACAAAAATATAATAAACTTGAATTTGTTTATTCAAGTCTCAAAAAACAAAGCTTTGCATATAGAACAAATAATAATGAAGAAGAAGAAAGAAACATTTTAGGAAAAGCAAAAACAAAACAAAAGTACTGGTCAAAAAGAAACATTTAAAATCACAGATTAATATCTTCAACACTACAGAACCGAACTCGTATCTCGAATTTCGCTCGTAACTAAAAGCAAAAAATCACTTGCTCGTCGGCTCGTATCTCGAAAAACTCGTATGTTGGGGCGCTCGTATGTCGAGGTACCACTGTATTATCAAACAACAACTCAACAATATTGGATTTGATAATATATTGATATCATAAGAAACACATTTCCAATAAATTCTTACAAATTTTATCGATAGGTATGGCAATTGAATTTATGAACAAGATTGTGGAGCTTGGGAGTATATTCTATGGCGACAACTAGAAGGTCTGAATACCACCACCGCTGTGCATGTTCCTGTACAAGTCGAGAGACATGGGAGAGTAAAATATCAAAGCATTTCTTCATATTGAAGAATTGTGAGCTTTCGAGAGCTTCACCAGATACAAATGAAACAAGAGATGTGGAAATGCCGACAACGAGGGAAAATGTATCCGGAAAAAGATAAATAGATAGTACGCATATATCTAGCCGTATATCCCATAGAAAACGTGACAATTGCATATTTACGTCCAAAGTAAGAATTCCAAAGGTAATCTTCATATATTTAAAAGCCACAAATTTTGGCTTTTTGGGGTAAAAAGTTATATATATATAGAGAACTTCAAGTTATAGTTTTTTTAATCATTTAGGTTTAAATTTCGAATTTAATAGAACTTCCCAAAGATGCTATCATCTTAAATACTAAATTCCGACCAGATCGCCGTGTGACGTGAGCACTTCTCGTTCTAAGGTGAATGTGCTCAACAACTGCTGACAACTACGTTATACAATCTCTTGTACAAACATGTTCTGTACCAAAATATCGTCTGTGCACGGTAACGAAATCTAGAATGGATTCAAAACTGTAACATGGTGGACGGCGGTAGGCAAATATTTTGGCCCGGGCTGTCAGCCCCCGCCCCCTGTGTCAATATTGGTCCCCCCCCCCCCCCTACTTCTGGTAGATCCGGGACTGTTAACCCTTCGTCTGCGTCCTACAGACGTTCAAGCGGCGGAATTCTGCGAGTATTTCAACTGAATATTTATTTTGCGCTGCGAGAGAAAATAAATATTTAATAAAAAAAAGATGCCTCTCCGGTCGTAAATAGACCATCTATTGACCGTATCGGCAGACACGGGTGAATGGAAAACGTCAAAATTTTATAAATTCGAAGACAGTACAGCGGGATGAGGACTTGGAAATCTTCCGATATTGTTTCCGAAACAATATGTACGTATATGTGCCCAGATTATATTCAAGGATATCAGAAACTGCTGCTAAACCAAATTTCAGTGAAACAGCCGCCCACATGTTTGTGAATCATGGTGGCCACATTTGGTTTGCCAACTTCAGCGAGAATCGAGCCAGTCATGACAGCTAAAAAATGTTATCTGTGAATACAAAAGTAATGCGCAAGTTAAAAGTCAGTAAACGAAGGGGCCAACAACAATATCGTGAGTCTGGTCTGTGTCCCTGCGGGGCAGATTATCAAAGTAAACTTCTTTCCGAAGAACTGTCCGGGCGAAGTTGTGGCCTTCTCGATGACATGCCCCGTAGAGACCGTTGAAGGAAGTTCTCCTACCTCTAAATAGGTTTTAGTTTTGTAGATCTGTATTGGTCGCGTAGAGTATCTGCTTTACATTTCCCCCTTTCTTCGTTGCTCATGTTGCGGCAGTCTTGGAAACTGTAATACATTTCATCAATGTGACAAGACGGCGTTGTGGGGACTTCCTTAGGAACCCAATGCTCCTGCGTCGTGAATGATATCCTGGAGATCAGCGACATCCAAGTTATTTTACAGAAGCCATTTGTCCCCATTGTCGCCGTGACGTCATGTTATTAATACAGGCGCCGTTAAAAGGCCGGAGCGGATGATTTATCGCGAGGCTTAGCCGCGTAATCCGCCCGAGGAACACGTGCGGCGGCTCCAATAAGGAGGCACAATGCAAATGTGAAGCAATATCGGGCGAACAGGGAGGCTGGCGCGTGGCGCGACCTCAATGGACTTTAATTGATTTCCATTGGGCGGCGTGCGAGGCATCGGAATAAATAGCCACCGCTTGACTCCCGGCCGTGTTGGAAGCACATAGCCAAATTGTTAGCTCGGTTGGTCGAAGTAAGCTTTTTTTTTTTTCGAGAGAGAGGGCATCATCGCTTTTGTTAAAATGCAGCGATGACCTGGGCAAAACCTGATAAACTATTCACACTACACATAAAATGTAAACCTTCAATTTTCCTCTCCCATTAAGTGAAATTCTGGCGTCAGACCCCACACACCGTTAGATTTGAATAAATCGGCCTTAGGTCCCATTACGTCGAATGTCATTGAGGAAAGTATCACCTCCATCTCAGATTGTATTTCTTTTCTCTCGGATTAAAAAAAAAAAACAGAGATTGCACACAAGATGGCACGAGGATTCGTCATTTTACGCCTAGAGAGTAAAGGTATATTCAACTATCTCTGGTTAGTATGAATTTAGTTCTTCCAACATTCTCAGTCTAACAGATCTGGCTGATGGACTCTTCCTTGAGCCGCTAAACCACACACCGTGTAGAACAGATCTAATTACCAACTGCTATCACCACCGGGGGTGTAGTATCAAACCTAGCCCGAGAAACAAACGTCGTCGAAATGTTCCTATTTAGAAAGATTAGAATCTATTTTTAAGTACTGAGATTTAGCATATAAATTTAGAATATACAATCATGTACTTTGTGTGTGTGTTAAAGAATGGATAGTGAAGTCAGAAGCTCTTCCCTTCTTTACGAAAGTGAAACCAAAAAGTAATTAATTTACGCATCGGTGATGAAACGATGCGAGACCAACCCAGAAAACTTCCTGAAGACAAACACCAAGTCTTACCTTTATTCTGGAACCTCTGGAATCGTGGTCTGGCCAATCAAGTGTCACCGTCGGAGAAGGAGTGAGTCTCGGGTGGACACCAAGAAATGGGGGTCTCCTCGAAATCTGCGCGGAAATGCCCGAGTTCAGCGCTGTGAACATTATTTTAACAACACACATTTATCGATAATTTTATTATATATTGTAAATTTTCTAATAATTTCTTTAATATAGAACAATATGTTACGGACGACCATTTGTCGATGCCATTTCTGCGCGACGGGCGATGCAGCTTGCAAATCAACATCTGATCTCATGGAATGGGGCGTAGGGGTACAGCTTTCGGTGAGCATGTCACCATGATCCAGGCACACTTTGGTGAAGTCTGACTTTGCCTTAATTTGAGGCTGTTCTTAACATGAAAGCCTTTGCTGCCGACTCTAACATGAGTACAGACGCGTATCCCTGGAGAGGGCTCTTGCTGAGGTCTATCAACCAGGTCAGTTGAACTCGGGATTTTCAACAGGTCTTTCTCCTCTTTATAACAATGCTACTGTTGGTCCGCGACTGCTTATTCGTCAGAGTTATTCCGCTTGTTTCGCAGCTGACCTTCATATCTGAAGGTCGTTCCCTTATCCGCCACCTGGGGACTGTAGCAGTCTGCCGAGGGATGCAGTTTTATATGTATCCACCTCTACAGTCCTTATGTCCCTTGGCTCTCTAAACACCCCTAAGCTGTGTAACAACTCAATACAATAGTAGAGCGGTCTGGAGATTAATTTGGAGAAACCACTTAGAGACTGATGAGGCAACCCTTCTCTTTTAATAACTTTCATCATTACAGTAAGGTATGTAGAGATATTATTTGATAATATTTATCAAAAGAAACACATTTTGTCAAAAATAATTATTATTACGAACATTACTTTTGCCGGAGGCCAGTATTGCCATAATTATCTTGCAGGAAAATATTAAGTTTTTATTTAAATCTACACACACATGAAAATATATTATTTACCAGAAAACAAATCCACAAAATACTCTGATTACACCGTAAATAAGTGGCGCGCCGTATTGTGGGAATAGTTTGATGAACAAACACATCTCTCCGACCAAATGGGAGGGAGAACACTTCTGTTCTATCGACGCCGGATTTGAAAAGTTTAATAATTGGATCAAGAATGAAAATAAAACTAAAAATGCAGATTTGCAGGAGACAGGCAATTTTGTTCACACTTAGTTATCTCGTGTGTCTTCTTCACTGTGTATCAAATATTTTTCAGAGTTATTGTCCCGATATACATGGGTACAACTTCCTAAAATATCAGTTGGCGAATAGAATGTACGAAACCACCGACGTTAACGAAATATCTCTAGCGTACCTATATATATATATACTGACACAACACAATTATATAACTAAAAATGCAGATATATAATTGTGTTGTGTCAGTATATATATATATAGGTACGCTAGAGATATTTCGTTAACGTCGGTGGGTTCGTACATTCTATTCGCCAACTGATATTTTAGGAAGTTGTACCCATGTATATCGGGACAATACTTCTGAAAAATATTTGATACACAGTGAAGAAGACACACGAGATAACTAAGTGTGAACAAAATTGCCTGTCTCCTTCAAAAAAAAAAAAAAGACGACCGGCGAATCAAAGACTTTCCACTTTCTTAAATTTTGTCCATGAATGTAAATGTATTTTTGGATCCTATTGGTCTATTTCTCTCTGTCGTGAATGAGCAGAATCAAAAGGAATTGAAAATACCATAATCTCTTATGCCAAAAGTCCATATGTTTTAGAATATCAGAATTCCTCTTATGGTTAATACATCAAGAGCACTCGGTAAAAGCGTTCAACAATCCTGTATAATTCTCATATCAATGAGATTGAGAACAGTTGGAAATCAACAAGATGGAAATCTCAGACAGAGATGTGGAACATATCCAGTAATACCTCGCTAATACGTACCTCTTTATAGTGTGGAATTTTTAGATAATACGGATTTTTACGGATAATCGGTGAAATTGTCATCAAAAAACGAAGTAGAAATTGCAAAACAATTTGGCATATCCACTTCAACTATTAATTCCATTTGTAAAACCCAAGATAATATTTTGAAGGCTTTACAGAGCGAGTCAGTTAGAAACAATAAATACGGTTACGTATCACTAATTTTCCTAAACTTGAGGAAGATTTATTTTCTCGGTCAAGCTGACAAACTCTCTGAATGTTCCTTTGGCTCAACAAGTTATAAAAGTCAATTTTTTCTTCAGTCAAATTTGGTTACAATGATTTCTTAGCAAGTAATGGATGGTTTGCTAAATTTCAAGATAAAATGTCTCTTTACACAGCCTCAGTGGCCACACTCTCGATGCCAGCCAGATTCACCGCGGGATAGTGCAAGAATCACGAGGGGGCTTCCTCTCTTGGCCCAATTACTCGGCACGGCTGCGGTAAATCCTGGCAAGGGCGCCATATTTCTACCTGGCCAACTTTACTACCACCATTTTATAGTAATTAATTGTAATTTATTCATCGGGGCCCCTCGTAAACCCTCTCTTTACTCGGGCCAGCTGGGGTTTCCTCACGCCAGCGCGACCTCCACAAACCGCGTTGTAATCAGCGGGTTTGCAGATCGTCCGGAATCAAGGTAGATTGGCTGACAGCCATAGCTGGAGGTAAACAAATGACTTCACCTAGTCATTAATTTGAAGGGAGATATCGCCTCCATTCTTCCACATATTATCCAATAAATTTACATACAATTCTCTGACACTAATAACATTCTGTTTATATAATTTTATTTCTTCCGAATCTTTGCAAAGTCAGATGATGTAAAGTGTGGCTTTGTTAATCGCTGGAATTTGGTGAATTAATTGTTAGGCGTCGGGTGTGACACATACGCCCCGATCTATTCGTCATTACCAATTTTAAGCTGTAAAAATAAAAGCTAATTAAGGGAATTCCTACTACAGTCTGTCAAATCGCGCCACTGTAGATGATGCATACAAGAAGGAAAATGTCTTTGTGGTTTCCAATGAATCTAAGGTAACATTAGAAAGCTCGAAGCCCCCCCCCCCCCCCCCCCCCCCCCCTCGGTTGGAATGGAGAAGTTCAAAAGAGACTCGGGGCCCGGTTATTTAGTCCTATAATCGGCACGGCAGTTATGTGTGTAAAGCTGATAATATAAGGTCATGTAAGATGTGGCATATTGTATAGGGCTCCCAAGATTTACACACGGCTCCCCGTTTCTCTCTTCCTAAAAAAAAAAAAAAAACGTATAAAAAAAAGCTATCGATTTTCGACATGCGACCTTAGCTGCTCTATTAGCGCGGAGGAGAACAATACTCGATAGCATTTACAATTTTTGTTGGATTCTCACTCCAGAGGTAATTGACGCACATTTCAAAAAAATTAAATAATAATAATAATTTATACAAAAAAATAGTGAGAGAGTTCTCTCCGACTAGGTAGCAAGCGATTGGAAATATCATCAACCTAGCTCCAACTCACACAGATGTTCTAATAGGAGCTCTTGTAGAAAAAAACTGATTAAGTTCAGGTATGGTATGTTCACAAGGTAACGCCTATCTTGGGAACATTTTAGCAAAAATAATCATATTTGAAGAACCAAAGAATTTGATGCTTTTATTTCCAACCATTTTGGATTTCTATCAAACACAAAATCCTAGAGAATGGTCATCATGAGAGATAGTTTCATTGACCGAGGGAAGAACTTATTTTAGGAATAAGTGGAATGATCCGCAGATGTCCCGGGAGACCGACCACATGTGTTCGATAAATATATCCTCCCAAGAGGATCATGGCTATGGCATTTTGTCTCTGGTTGCACTCACTGGTGTGCAAGGACGTTCACAAGAAATGGCCGTTCTATTCCCGAGAGTCTGGGCTAAGTGGTTCTCTAAACATCAGCTTACCGTCGTAAAGCACTTATCTAACAATCAGAGCAGGACAACAAGATCGCGATATGTCGCAACGCCATGACAGGTGACAAACGACGGCCACCCACCCCGCGACTTTTGTTTGTCGATTTACCTCGCTGTGGAGGAGATTAATTGGCCCTTCGGAGGAAATTTTACGCTCATTTCGGGGGACAATCATTTCCCCGTCTTGTTTGGTTGGGTGTCAGAGAATTTCGTGGTAATTTTTACACTCTCTGAACAGGAAGCCGTTTCTCTTCCTTGTTGACAACCTTTCTAGTCATTACAAGAAAGAATGAAAAAAGACCATTCATCTAGGTAATGCATTTTTTTCGTGCGGTGAATACATCTTACAATTTTAAAGACATCTTTTGTCTAATGAATATTTATTAGACCGGGAGATATATGTTGAAAATTTTTTTTCACAATCGTGTAAAGATATTTTTAAAACTCTGAATGCAAAATTCTGCTTTGGCTAATTATCCATTTTATTATGTCGCCTAATATTTATCACACAAAAAAAATAGTATAAATAAATTTTTAAATATATAAAACTTCAAATAGAACTCCGCCCACAGTTTCTTAGAGGTAAATTCTTCTCACAGTAACGACTCTCTCTCTCTCGATGACACTCTTCTATCAAATGGTTCAACAAGTTTTGATGACCTTCAATTTCTAAAATGTGATGAAATTCAAAATGAACGATTTCGAAATTAGTGGAGTAAAGCTATTTTTCTCAGTGATTTAGAAAAAAAAATGGCGATTGCAACATCTTCGTACACATTTATTTTTAGCAAATCTTTATTGTCTTAGTAAAGTCTGATACAGCCTTTTATTGTTTATTTTCGGAACGCCAAAAAGTGACAAAAACAAATCAAAAAGGGATGATGATAACCTGCGTCTTGCAGATTAACATTTTCATAGAAACATATATATATACATATTTATTGCTAGCTATATATCACCATCTTCTCTCTTCAAACACGAAATCTCACAGGCGGTCTCCTCGCTCGAGGTGGGTTCCGCCTCAGGACAGGACCCTCCTCTTTCAAGGCCTCGGGGTCCAGCGAGCGAAGAGGCTCCAATGACTTTCCATCGTCTGTATCACTCTGAACCTCTGAATCTTGATCCGACCGCTGGCTAGTTAGTCCTGGCGACAGCGACTCCATATAACCTCTGTCTCGTACAACCTCCGAGATTATGGCACTGGGACCTGCTCCTCTTGAGTGCTCGGGTTGACGCTCTCCATCTCCACTCTCATCTTCCTCACCATTCCTCCACCTTTTTCTAATTTGATCCCTGTGATAGGCCTTTACCTGTCCGTGGATCAAAATGGTGTAGACTCTAGTTCCCTTCTTGCCCACAATTTTTCCTGGGATCCATTTATCACCACCTCTAAAGTTTTTACACCACACCAAATCATCTATCTGGAATTCTTCCAAATGGGTTCGCCGATCATACCTCATTTGCCTGGCTTGCTGGTCCCTAACTCTAGATGCCAAGCTGGGATGTATCAACGACACTCTGGTTCGAAGCGCACGCCCAATAAAGAGCTCTGATGGAGTCTTTCCCGTTGTCACATGCGGGGTGCTTCGATATGCCAGAAGAA
Organism: Cordylochernes scorpioides; assembly: GCA_030710605.1. Lineage (NCBI taxonomy): Eukaryota > Metazoa > Arthropoda > Arachnida > Pseudoscorpiones > Chernetidae > Cordylochernes > Cordylochernes scorpioides. Next base: position 4,146,058 of record CP092881.1, on the reverse strand, counting down.
CTTTTGACAAGGTGTCTTGAATGGTGTCCCCAATTTTCCTTTTATTTTTATCCAGGGCAGTCTTAATTGTTCTAACCGCTCTTTCAGCCAAGCCATTACTTTGCGGGTGGTACGCCGGGATTAATGTTTGTTTAATTCCATTTCCTTCCAGAAAACCTTTCAGCGATAGAATTTTTAAATAATTGCACCTTGATAAAGTTTAGGCTTCTACAAATCGAAATATTGGTAAATTAAATAAAGTTTGATATATAAACATACGCCCTTTTATAAAATAAAAATATGGATTGCTCTATTTTCAAAACAAAATATAATATACAAATAATTAATTTTAAAATTTTCTAGATTTTGAAAGTTCAAATTTTAAAATACATTTTTCATAAAAATAATGATTAAAAAAATCTCCATTACATTTAAAGTATATAGATATATTTAAAGCCCGAAAATAACAAGATATGTTCTAATTTAAACAAAGCAAATATAAAATATATCTACATGCACATTCAATTTTCGTTTGATTAGAATCTAACTGAAATAAGAGTATAGTGTGAGAGATCTTAAGGAAAAAGAAAACTTTTAAAGAAAAGTTTTATAAATTATTTTTTTTTAAGTGTAAAAATTAAATACATGAATAAATATTTAAATATTTTGTTGTAAACTTATTTTAACGTATATACCTATGCCTTAATGATTCTATTCTCGTAAAAAGTGTTGTGCATTAAAATACAAAATATCGTTTTAAAAAGGAAAAATATGTATTTTAGTAGTGCATGTATATAAAATTAAATTATAGCCAAATCTTTCACAATGAAATAAATATAGTTTAAACACACACGGGCGACAAAATTCAACATTTAAAATAACCCTATTTAAATAATGCAATCGAAATATAAAATTATTACCTTTCAATAGTCCCAAGTTTATTAAGCAAGATTTTTGTGTGCGAGAGAGAAAAAGTGTATATATATTTGATAAGTTTAAGAAAGAGAAAATATACCATAATTCTCTAATTAAAAAGACAGATTAAATCGTTTGCAATTTAATCTATAACGTTCTTTCTATTCTTTTGCTTTGGTCAAAAATTAAAAATATGTTGGGAAAATGTATAGTCTTTTCTTTTGAATCCAATTGCTATTCTAATATTTTCGACGTATTTAAGAGCTAAATATATTCGAACAAATATTTTAATAAAATTTTCGAATATAAATTTGAAAATGATTATAATATTTTTGATTTTTTTTAAATAATAATACGCGTGGCTCTGTGCGAGCATTATATATTTTTGAGAATTTTTTAAACTTTTTAAAATAGTCCGTTAAATTTTAGGAACTTTTAAAATAGTTTTAAAAATATATATTTCTCTAATATTAAAAAAATATTTTTTTTGCATTTTTAAAACATTCCCTGAATTTTTAAAATTTGAGTTTGTGGGAAACTGTAAAATACATTTACCATATTTTGAATTAGCGGAGTTTTCTCTTTTACACCTAACATCTGTAATAGGTACTATAAAAGATTAGAAAATAATTGGAACGATACAATTTTGGGAACTTTTATATACGTATATATTTTTGAAAACTTTCTTCTAATTTTTGAAAATTTATTTCAATTCCTGAAGACATTATTTATATATTTGTGAGAAACCGCGGATTACACAAAACATAAAACACTTGAAGAGTAAAGTTTTAGTTTTTATCATGTGTTTCCCAATCTTAGTTTGAAATATGTTAACAAATTATTATAATTAATTTTAAAATTAAATAATATCAATGCTACAATGCTATACTTTGCTACATAGCTACTTCCCTATGGGAGCTGTGACATATATATATAATACAAATATTTTAAAATATAGGATAGACATCATTATTTTTTTCCTTTAATATTTCAAGATATTTAACTTATTCTGATTGTAATTTTTATAATAATTTTTTCATGCACAAATTTCCCCCACCTACTTTGTATTTTAAATTATTTCAACTGTGATATTATAACATTATGCGGCGCTGAGTTTGTGCATACAAAAATGTAATGCCTTGATAAAGGTTGGCGTTCAGCCAACCGAAATATTGGCAAATAAATATTTTATTCAATCCAATATATGCCTTTTTACTATCTAATATATCCTTTATCCTTTCCTTTATATCTATAAAAATGAAATGCGAAATCGATGTTTGTTATCGCATCACGCAAAATCTACTGACTCAATCATTATGGAATTTCGCATGTAGGTAGCTGAAGATTTCGTTTAACATATAGGCTATTCAAAAAACTAAAAAGGTTAATGTGCTTTTTTTTTTAAATAAAAAACCAAAAAGCGTTAATTCAGGCCTTTTACCGCTTGGGCGCAGCACTGGTCGCGACGATAAATGAATTTGATTGGTTAATAATTTACACGTGGTTTGTAAACACGATGAATCTTTTTTGTTCACACGATGATTGTTTTTAAAAGGTAAGATTATCCAATCGCCGTGAAACTTTAGGAAGTTATTTACTATACTACTGGGAAGGTTTCTGGTATGAATTTGATTTGAAATAAATATTCTTTGTAATTTTATTTGCAAATTTTCTACTTTCACTCGCAAGCAGCGCCTCTAGCGGCGTCTGGTGAAATTTTCTTTATAAATTGTAACAATGCTTAAAATGTGTTAAAAGTATAATAAATTTAATTTGAGAATTTATTAATATAATATTCCAATGACGTAAAAAAAACTTGGCGTTTTAATATTAATATATATTTAAAGAAAATATTGTAACATTTTTGTGTTAAATGTTAAAATGTAATGTTAAAATATATTTTTTACATTGTTAATTTAATTTGTTGTTGTTTTATAATAATAAAGATGCAAATTACATTGTTGTTGTTGTTTATTATCGTTTGTTTATATAAAAAAATTACATTGTATGTGATGATGATAACAAAAATGAATTTTTAAATTAATATATATATTTCATTGAGAAAAAAAAATAATTATAAAATTCATAAAAGTGACAATATTTTATTTAAAATATAATAAATGTTTTAAAAGAATTATGTGTTTCAAAAATATATTTAAACGCATATAACAATATTTATATTTATATACGTTTATAAATCAATATATACGAGTAGGTGGATTGGATGTTTTCTAGAATCGTTTTAACAAATGTTCGTTAGGCAAACTTTTACTCGGATTAAAAACCGGGCGAATCCGGGTACATTCGCTAAATACAGTTATTTACAAATCTTCGTTTGTAGCAAGATACTATTCCTTCAACTTTAAATTACCGAGTGGACCAATTAATACTGATTTTTTTCAACTTATCGAGTATTTTTCAAGGGAACCGGAAAATTTTCAAATTATTGAGAGTATAGACAAGTATAGATTCAGAAGGGATTGGATGTTTGCTAGAATCGTTTTAACAAATGTTTGTTAGGCAAACTTTTACTCGGGTAAAAATCGGGCGAAGCCGGGAACTAATCTCGCTAAAATTTGAGCAGGACAGAGAATTATATCTGGAAGAACTTTTTGTCTCACTTTTAACCAAGAAAAATTATAATTAGCCAAGTACTCAGCAACAATTATTTTTTAGTCAGAAATGATTATGACAATATTGCTGTATCGTGCTTGATTGACATAAACAAAATTCTTTAGGGGAATATTCACTAAAGCAGTCCACGAGCGAAGCCAGATAATAATTATTAGTAAGCAGGAACAAAATTCTACCAGCGAAACATTCACTCGAGCAGAAGACACACGAAGCCAGGTCGTCTCTATATATAAAATATCGTTTCTCGGCCTTTTGGCTAAGATCATTTAGTATATCTCTAGATATTTTTATTTATATATATCTTATTTTTTAAATCTATTCAGTAGAGAGAGAGAGCATATGTTTGATCGGAAAATATATTATATGAATATATAATGTAATGAATATTATTAACATCATTATCAATAATATTCGTTAGGCAAACTTTCACTCGGATAAAACCCGGGCGAAGCCGGGTACACATCCGCTAGTATATTATATAATCTAAAATACAATTATTTTATTTTTTAAAAACATATTTTATTTTCATTCATTGACTGTTTTACATATTTGACCATAGATTCAAAAACATACCACTTTAATTATCATTGTTGTAAATATGTATAGTTAACCCTACCTTTTTTAATTAAAATCACGATTATAGAATTCATTGTATAAATTCTATATTGCAGTGATAAATAATTTTATGTGTATTTTTACTTCAAGTAATTCAAAATAAAAATATACTTGAAAGGTAAATAATTATCTTTACATTTTACGACTGCACCTCTTTTCAACAACAAAACACAAAAAAAAGTTCTAACGCTATATACGTATATATAATATAATATTTGTATGGAATGCAACACTATCCATCATCATATTTGTTTTATATCTTTGTTGCTTTCTCCGACAACATGAAGTGTAATATTATACTATTATTGTGCCTTCTACATGCTTCGGTAAGCATTTTAAGGCATAACTCATAGTTAGGTGTCTCCGAGCAACCCGCCGCAGAGGAGGGCCAAGGAGAGGGCTGGAGAGGCGACGGCGAGGCCGTGGGCACCCCGGGGGAGAAGAGGGCTAGTGCACGCCGTTTTGAGGGAACCAAGGCAGCGCCAAGCACAACTAAAGCGCCGCAGGCTTCAAAAATAGTCAAGAGTTCATTTCAGGGATCGAGACCGGAGATCAAGACCCAGAGCTCAAGAGGTCTGGCTTATATCGTCTGGCTTTTATCCTTTGAAGTGTAATATGAAAAATAAAAGCGGCATATCCTGACCGCTCGTATGAACATTTTAAATGGCTGAGCGCCATCTAGTGGAACGAAAATCAACTAAACCTTGATTTAGGCTTGTTCCATAATATTTGGCCAATCCATTTTTCGATAACGAACGCGTTTTGAGTTGTTGGGCTTCGTCAGCATGGTGCAGGCTGCACCTCAACGACCTGGTTCTAAAGACTTCCTGGAAATCAAGAAATGGGTATTTAAGGTCAAATTATAGTAAATTCGCTAAACATGTGAAAAATAATTTAAACAGTAAAAGGTCAGGTGTTGATATTTAAAGAAATAATAAAAGAGATAATCCTGACCGCTTACATGAGCAGTTTAGATGGCAGAGCGCCATCTAATGGAACAAAAATCAACTAAACGTTGATTTAGACTTGTTCCATAATAGTGTAATATGTTAGCATAGTAAATATTCAATTTATTCATCTCACTCCCAAATAAAGGTGGCGACAAGGAAAACATTCAAGGAAGACATTCAAGGCTATATTTTACTGCTCTATTTATACACACTCTCAATGTAGCTATTCCGAATTTATATTTATTATGAATAATTTAACTTTCAAACTCAACAAATTCTTCAACCTTTTAAAAGTTTTGATCCTAAAAATTTTGTTTTATCGACAGAGGTTGGAAAACATTCTAGATGGAAGTATGCTCGAGAAAATTTAAACTATTTTGACCCGTCTGCTTCTTTTTAAATAAAATAATTCTCTACTGCCCTTACTGCAATGATAAAAATAATGAGAGCGCCTGGATCATCATCATCATAATAATCATTTTATCATTTCAGTAAGAGCTGTAGAGAAATTTGTTTTATTTAAAAGGAAACAAACGCGTCAAAAATAGATTATTTTTTATAACAGATGGGGCACTAATGCGTCATGTTTATATTATGTCTAAAGAAAGTATGTGCTCACATGTTTTCAAATCCATTTGAAGTATTTATTTGTCGGCTGTTTTAGTTTCGCCAAAAATCCATCTGGATTGAACTAGGCGAACTAGTAAACATCGTTGAAAAATATCTCCTAGGTCCAATGAAAAATATAATTCTATCTTACAACTCTGAACATTCGGATTTTCCTGGAAAATCTCTTAAAGATTTCTTGAAAAAAGCCATGGTCCACCTGTGCTGTGTGAGCAGAAGAGCTTAAAATGACTTGTTCCATTACATGTATGTTCCATATGTAAATTCTCTCTCTCTTTTCGCTCTCCACTTCTTCCATCCATATTTCCAAAAAAAATTTTTTTCCAAATCCATATTCTTATTTTCCATAGGATCATTCAAATAATAATCTGTATATATTTACCATGTGTATATAATCTTTCTTCATTTTTACCCCTTTGTATATTTCCCACTTTCATAGGTTTCTCCGTCTTGTAACCCCAAGGAGAATCCTCTGTAAGACCTGTGTGTCTTAATAAAGGCTTTTGTGTGTGTGTGTGTGTGTGTGTGTGTGTGTGTGAAAATACAATTCTATCAAAGCGAGAATCAAAATATTGGTGACCACATTATTATACTTGGACGCTAAAATGGATTCACTTCACCATGTGACTGCAAGGCATCAATTTCAGAAGTATTTTTACTTTCTTAATCCATTCGTGGAATTCATGATCAATCAATTTGTTAGATAATTTTACAGTTTGAAATAACGACTTTCTATAAAATTTCTAAAAGGACAATGAACATTAGAATCTTCAAAAATAAACACATGTTGCCAACTGGAAACACATCAACTTCCTCCCCATTGCAAATGAAGTCTCATGGACAAAACTTAAGGAAGTAGAAAGTCTTTGATGTATCCGGTCGCATATTTTTCTTTTTGAAAATACAGCAATCCATATTTAAATCATTAGATAGTAAAAAGTCATATATTGGAGTGAATAAAATTTTTATTTGCCAATATTTTTTTCAATCCAGTACATGCCTTTTTACTAGCTAATATTTTTCTTTAAGGAGACAGAGGCAATTTGCTCACACTTGGTTATCTCGTGTGTCTTCTATAAAGGTCACTGTAATATCTTTAAGAGTTATTGTCCCGATATACATGGGTACAACTTCCTTAAGCTTTGTTTTTCTCCATGAGTATAAAGAGAAATAGCAAACATTGAACCCTTAAGCGTGACGGACGCAGTTCTGTATAATGTTCTGTCTTTCAACCGAGAAACCAAAGTAATAATTAATTTACAGTCTATAATTAATTTTTTTAATACAAAAAAATGTCTTCGTTATGGTCGAGATAAAAATATTGCAAAAAATCGCAAAAGTAATAAAAATTTAAAAATGAATTGCTTGTAAAAAATCAGGGCACATTAATAAAGTATGCATTCGGACACTAACAAATCTAGGGATTGCCTTACTGTTTATTAAACCAAAATATATTTTTATTTTGTCTTTTTTCACATTCACCCTGTTTGGCTTTCTTTATTTAATGACTCGCCAATTAAGGCCCCAACAAGTATTCATTTGTATATGAGATATTGGTGAGCGTTTTTTAAATTTTATATTAATAAAGTTATAAATAAGTTTTCAGAACCTTAATTAGCTTGTTTTCTCTGTGTTTTTAAAACCTAGAGCAACGGTGAAGGACAAGTTCGATATTTTATTCATTTCAAATATATATTTTCATTATTATTTATGTAAAAATCAATAAAAACAAAAGGTTCGTTAAAGTTAGAGCGACGAAGAAAATTTGGAGGCAGTAAAACAAATGTCTTTTTGCCCACCCATTCCCACTAAAATATGGAACAAAAAAAGGCCAAAGAAGAAAGGCAACCACCCAGGTTTGCAGCAAACAAAGACCCTGTTGATGATGAGGATTTAAAAGTGAAATAAAAAGAGTGGGCAAAATGATCGTCTGTATGGCCATAACATAAAATACCAGCCGATAGAATTAATGTCAGAAGACGGGTGAATAGTTAACGAGGAACTTTATAAAGTTGGAATTTATGGCAGCCGAGCCTACTTGTAATTCATTAGAGATGCTAATGTTCGTCTGCTTTGAAATTCTTCATTCTCACGTGACTCCCAGAACACGTGTCAGCCTCCCCTAGAATAATGTTTTTTCCTTCTTTCTAATAGCTGCCCAGTTGTTTATCTAATGAGCTTTAAGGTATTTAACAGTAATTTATTAATCTCAAATATTCATTTATCTCACTATACAATAATCCTGATTTCATCAGCTAATTGGATTAATAAATCATTTGTACGTACTCCCCAACTGACTGAATTCCAGATGGAACGCTGCCTCTGTGATAAAAGAAATAATAAGATTGACCAATGTACCCGATTTGTACCTTCTGTAATTCAAAACTAAAAAATGAAATCACTCACTATATTTTTGATTGCTATGCTCTGAAAGAAGAAAGAAGAACCCTTATGCTCAAAACTGGGCAACTCTGTGCTTCACTTCCATCAATAATTGACAATATGACCCAGAATAAGTATATTGCTACGGCGTTTTATGGTTTCCACAAGTCCATATCTCAGAAGAAGGCCAAGTGACACTCACTCCTCACTTTCTTACTGCTACTCTTTTTGTGTTGTTTTTCTTGCTTCCCTCTTTCTCTTTCTTGTTTTTTTTTTTTTTCCTTTTCTTCTGTATATATCGCTATTTCCTTTGTCTCACTGCTTTGTTCTTATGCATACCTCTGGTGAATCCTGTATAGGGTCAGTGACCCTGAATAAAGGCTTTTTTGTTGTTGTTGTTGTTGTAGATTGACCAATGTTGATAGTTGTCTGCTTGGGATTGAGAAGCCAGGCTGGTGAATTCTTTGGTTGACCTATAACAGAGGAGCTGTGTGATAGAAAATAAGAAGTTGACAAACTCGAATATGTCTTTAAACAAGGAAGTAAATAACCGAGGATAAAATGAAATGGAAAAATAATAATAAACCGCCCGCCTCCCGTCAAAACGAACACTCAGCGCCATCTGCCGATGGTTTCGGGAACCTCGCTGGACGTTCCGAATTCTCCCAAACTGGCCGATAGATGGCGCGCTACTGGCGTGCTGTTAAACACAGCGCCATCTCTTGGCTGGGTATATTTTCACACAATATATTTTTTTATGATAATAATACGACAATTTTATAAAGTCACCTTATGAAAGAGATGGGAAATACTGGTAGAATCTACGCAAGAGAATGGACGTTTACTGGAGGATAGATGGGTCAGTTTTAAAGCGGTCGTCTCAGGGAGGTGGTCGCTCATAGGAGTGATCGTTCACGGGAGGTTCACGTGGTGCCACAGTGCGGGAACCAAAAGTTATGTCAAAGGAGAGTTGCGAGACATTCCAAGCTCGGAACCAGGAATAAATTAAGAAGGTTTGTAACGGTTCCACCAGTTACCGAGATTGTTGGTCAGTATTGCATCAGTATACAAGTATAACATGTATCATGTATAAAAAGAATAAAAAATAGAAAAAAGTCAGAAGTTGACATTAAATAATATGTTGCATTAGCGCGCCATCTGTTACGAGAATTTGAAACTATTTTAGACGCGTATGATTCTTTTAAAAAATAAACAATCATCTACTGCCCTTACTGCAATGCAAAATTAATTATTTAATTTTAAAAAAATCATATGTGTCTAAAATATTTTCAAATTCTCATTTTAAAAAATTATCAAGAAAATGGGCTGGTCAAATATCAAGGAACGGGCTAAATCAAGTTTAGTTTATTTCTGTTCCACTAGATGGCGCTCTGCCATCTAAAAAGGTACGTGTGCTTATGGTGCTTATGCTTATGCCTTCTTTGTTTTTTATATCAACACCTGACCTTTTTATTTTTTTGCTACTTTTTTTTTCTTCATATATACATATAAGGTATATTCTTCTTGTAGAGAACAATATCATACGCAATATATATATATAGGTATATTCTGACCGCTCACATAAGCATTTTAGATGGCAGAGCGCCATCTAGTGGAACAAATATCAACTAAACGTTGATTTAACATGTTCCTTGATATTTGGCCAACCCATTTTCTTTATAAATCAAGGAAAGCCAACCACATACGCGTTTCGGGCTTTTGGCCCTCGTTAGCGTGATGCAGGCTGTACCTCAACGCCCAAAAATTTGAACCAATTTATGTAATTACGTTGAAAATGTAATATATATATATATAGGTCAGGTGTTCTGCCATTTAAAATGTGAGCGGTCAGGATATACTTTTTTTGTAATTTTTAATATAATCGAAGCAATGATAAAATTCATTGCTGAGATTTTTTTTTTTTTTTCAGTTGCTCTAGATTCGTCCCGGCTGTGTCAGCGAAGACGTCCATCTACAAGTTCTTTCTAAGCCTTGACGTGAGGGGAGAGTTTACGAACACCCCTCAGTATCTTCGGTGTGGGGAAGCCTCCTCGACTGTATATTATCACAGAATAATCTATGGTGGTCTACTCGGTGAATCATTATCAGTCACGTGACGCTAAATGAGCTTTTTTATTTGTAAATTGTTTGCTTTTTATATTTATAATATGTATTTTGAGATCTGGCGAAATTTACAAATACTTTCCTTGTTAAAAAATTGCTTTATCATTACTCGTTCTGGTCTCACCTATAATCTTAATATGGACCAATCGAATATTAACATGAAGCCAACCTCCCAGGACAGTGCAACAATACAATGGGCTCATTTTTTATAGTTTCACTTTCAAGTATATACTATATACTTTTCAACTTAGTATATGTATGCTTCACTATATTGACAGATGTCAATGAAATTGTTTTGATATATCAAATCTATATTTGTTCCTAGATTGGGAATCCTTCTCTGCCAGTTGGTTGTTTATTTGGGGCTAAAAATTCTATCGCAAATAATAATCGTCATAATGATAAATCAATTTATAACTTTAAAATAATTTAGAGAGCCTATTTGAAATTCAATTAAAAAAATTATTGCACACAGATATAATGTGCTTGTGGAATCCTGGCATTGCCCTGGGTCATTTGTCTAGAATTTTATAATTCAAATTTATATTTGTGAGAGAACACATATCTTACCTTTTTAAAAGAAAATATTTATATTATAAAAATTATATAAAAGAAATAAATATAACACATTAATTATACGCACTCCCTCTCTCTCTCTAGAACTTTAGCTCATTGTGCAGATGGAATGACTATATTTTGATAATGTCTAAATCTGAATAAATATTTAGAACGAAATGAACTTTACTTTAAGATATCAGCCATTTATGGAAAACAATTCAATACAATTGTGGACATTTTCTTGTTTTTCTAGGCTACAAAATATGGTATACCTAGAAAAGGTTAACGCTAAACGTGTGCATATAATGCATCCCCGAGAAGCTGGTTAAATCACATGACCATTATTGTGTCTGAATAAATATCAATAAAATTAAAATATTTTATACTATACTTATTTATTTTTCAAATGTCAAAGAAAATTAAAAAATATATCGATTGATAATGAAAATTCTATTAAAGGGCCATATGGTCTTAAAAGTACAAAACCTATATATAGTATTTAAAGGATTTCTGAAGAGCGATATTTTCCCCCCTTTTGAGTTGAAAGTAACAAGCTTTTTACAATTACAGATTAGATTTTTGAATACTTTCGTTTATCTTTGCTTAACTGAACTAGGTTAAAAAAAAAAAGAGTAAAAATAAATATCATTAATAAATAATATAAGAAAAATATAACTAAGTAATTTTATAAAAAATATGCATAAAAATATAAATGAATAAATTTACTCAATTTTTCTTAACATTCATCTCCTGACACGAAAGAGAAACGTTATCACAATTCTTCAGCTTATATTTTTCAAAGAAAATTATTTAATAAAATAAATATCATCATCCACATCATATTTGCCAGCGTAAAAATTGTTGACAACACCCTGGGATATTTAATGTTTATGTTTTAAAAGTTACTTATCTTATATTTTATTTTATTTTTGTTCCTTTTCTTATTTTTTCACTATCTAGAGTGGAAATCTATCAAGTCATATTTATAATTGGCTAAATTTTAAGACATTCCTCAGTAAGTTTATTTTTTCATAAAATAAAACCGCAAAATTATAAATATGAAAACTTTTTTTATCAGGGATCCACTTTTTAATAAAATATTAATCAGTTTATATAATGCCGATATAAATTTAAGTGATAACAACAGATATAATAGCATTAGGCAATCCATACACAGAGGTCTACATAAGTTATTAAACACAGTGCCTTTCTCATTTATCCATCCATACAATATAGTTTCTTTCAAAATATAGAAATAAATCTACACAGAGTTCATATATCTACCCAGTAGACTTTTCTAATTATATTTTAACTAACCTATCCACACCTGAATATAATATCAAAAGAAAAAATTAATTGTTATATAATAACAACCACTTGATAAAGAGTAAACCTGAATAGAATATATAGGCCTCTCTAGCATACATTTTTCACTGCACTTCACATTTCCTATGTGTATTTTATCTAAATAAATAAAAAAATAATAATAATAATAAATAAATAAAAATGTTCTATAATGTGACATTATTCTAACTGGCAAGCCCTTCTCAATCAATTACAATAAACACATGGAACATATTTTTTAGCACAAATACAAATCCTGATGGAACAATGTAAAAATGATGTAGAATCTTTTGAATAAGTAATATTAGATTGAAAATACACTTCCCCACAAAGTTCCTTTCAGCCAATCAGAAATGAACATTATTCAACAGCAGCCAATCAGAAATGAGCTTACAATATCAATTATAGACTGAACATGTTAACAAAGCATCTTAATACAGTAGAACCTCATCTCCTTATCATGCAACTGAAAGTTGCTGATGGCTTGCACCATCTGTCGGAATAAATATCAGCTATTCTCTTAGATCTCTAGAGAATTTATTCCGATAGATGGCGCAAGCTATCAGCAACTTTCAGTTGCACGATAAGGAGATGCCTTTTTCATAATTTATGCACCTTATCCCAGTACAATATCACATTTGTACTATTTTTTCACAGTATAACCTTGTTAATTCGACACGTGCAGTAATTCAACCAATGTTGTCATGTTCTGACCTAAGCCTATCAAATAACAAACTTTGATCAAATAATAATCCGACACCATCAATAATTCAACAGATTTTAAAAATCAAATTTCAACACATTTGATAAAAGAAAATAAGACACCTAATCCAAATAATTTATTAGTGTGTGACGTTTCGGCAACAGCATTGTCACCATCATCATTGTTGCCAAAACGTCACACACTATTAAATTATTTGGATTAGGTCTTATTTTCTTTTATTATAATCTATAATCCAAATTGTGCTTTATCAACACATTTGATAATTTTTGTTTAAAAACAAGTTTATTGCTGAAGATACAATACTTTGGCACGGCGGCCATATTTGTGTTATGATGCATTAGTGCGCCATCTGTTATGAAAATTTGAAACTATTATGTGCATATATTGTGTTTAATTAAAAAGACATATATTGGATCAAAATATCATTTATTTTACCAATATTTCAGTTGGCTGAACGCCAACCTTTATCAAGATATTATAACATATTAATGTGTGTCAACAACAAACTCGGCACCACATAACGTCAATAGAATTGTGTTATGCATACCACGCTCAAAAGTCTTGAAATGCGTCGTAAAATAGGTGCCAACGATGGATGATTTAGGCCTAACTTTAGCGGCCATCACTGATGTAAACAACAGGTGTCTTTTAGCCTTTTCTTTATTTTCAAAATTTCTTCACTTTTTCTTACGATTGCATTTATTCACTTATATTAAAATATTTTACCTTTATTCACACAAATGTATTAAAGCAATTTTATCCAGCACTTAAAGGTAATCATGAAACATTCAGAAAAAAATTAAATAAAAAAAGTTCCAATATGGTTGTTGGAAATAAAGTAAAGATAGAAAAAAAATGAATTTAGAAAACTATGAATAAACAAATGACTAATTTGTATAGATAGTTTTTGCGTCTATTGTAGCGATAGGCAGGTGGTATTCCTGAGGGAAATGAACGACAGGGGGTTTGGTGATCTCAAATATAATGGGCTTTATTCAACTATGATGAATGATACACAAAACCAAACCACTCTCAGTTGGAGCAAGTATCCGGCTATTCTGCCAATCAATTCTTTTGCTAACCTTAGCTTTTTCATTTTCTTCAATTTCAACAGGGCTTTTTCTCAACTTGAGCTCTTTCACTTTCTTTAACTTCTAAAGGCTTTTTCTCGACTTGAGCTCTTTCACTTTCTTCAACTTCTACCAGAGGCTTCCCATTGATTTCTTTATCCCTTTCTTCTTCTGAGCTCGAGTATTCGATCTCCCAGAGAGGCTCTAATATCTTCTACTACTAGATTCTTATCAATCCCCTGCTATTCTCACCAATTCTGCTAATCCCCACGCACCGGCCATCCCGCCCTGCCTTTTATACATTCCTTTCCCGTTCAAAGTCTCACCTGATTGGTTCTCGTGATCCGCGGATGATACTATACAAATGATCTTATGCAAATTACACTATGTAAATTATTTAGTTTTAACAATGGTATCAATTTCACGTTTTATCAATTAAAATATGTTACAAGAGTATATTTTATAAAATTACTATTTTGAATACATATTTGGTTATCCTAGAAAAACACCCACTAGCAGTGAATGTTGTGATGAAATAATATAACTTACTTTAATTCAACCAAAAGCTCTGACACCTTGGGGTGTTGAATTAAAGAGTTTCGACTGTATTAGATTGATAATACCCTTCATCCCCACAAAGTTCCTTTCAACCAATCAGAAATGAGCATTATTCATCAGCAGCCAATCAGAAATGAGCATTATTCATCAGCAGCCAATCGGAAATGAGCATTATTCACCAGCAGCCAATCAGAAATGAGCATTATTCACCAGCAGCCAATCAGAAATGAGCATTATTCACCAGCAGCCAATCAGAAATGAGCATTATTCACCAGCAGCCAATCAGAAATGAGCATTATTCACCAGCAGCCAATCAGAAATGAGCATTATTCACTAGCAGCCAATCAGAAATGAGTTTACTAAATCAGAGAGGGAAGATTATAGACTGAACCTATCAGCAAAGCATTTCAATATTTTACATAATGAGCGGCAGTCAAGTGAACCAACCATAGTCCTCCCAACCAAAGTTTATCATCTCAAATAACATTATCATCATAACACCATCTTTTGCTTCAAAATGTTGAAAATTTGAACAAATTTATCTTTATAAACATAATTAAAAGCTATTTCTATCTTCTAGCCTGATAAGGTACAATTTGGATTACAAGATTAGAATCAAGAGTTAACAAGACCAAAATTTTGGTTACAGAAACCTCACAAACATTTCAACAATTCGGTCTTGTTGCCTTTTGATTATGTTGGAGCCTTTTCAAATTTTAACCATAATAGCTTTAAATTATGTTTATTTTTAACAAGTAGTGTCATAAATGTGTGTGAATTTTCAAAGCTCAGCATCTTAAAACTTTTCTCAGGCTTTCTCATTTTCTGGAACCATTCTTTCGCAGAATTCTTGGGCCTTAGAACTCCCAAGGGCTGAGGTTGGCTCTGTCTAAACCTGACTGTG
Source organism: Cordylochernes scorpioides (assembly GCA_030710605.1). NCBI lineage: Eukaryota > Metazoa > Arthropoda > Arachnida > Pseudoscorpiones > Chernetidae > Cordylochernes > Cordylochernes scorpioides. The sequence goes on along the minus strand of CP092881.1, from coordinate 4,130,674 downwards.
CTCCCAACTTCTTTCTCAATTTACAGATACATGTGGTGTGGAGGTGCATTTACAGTAGAAGTAGTCGCTACCCACCATGATTATCTGTACCACATGTACTAGACATACATTTTTTTAAAAAGGTAAAAAATTAAATCATATACAGTTGAGCTGAATGCTAAGGTACAATTTGGATTATAGATTAGAAAAACAAAGTAAAAAGACCAAATCCAAATAAATAAATACATTAATTTATTTAGATTTTTGGTTTTATTACTTTTGAGTAAAGGAACTGTGTGAAATATTAAAATACTTTAATGTTTGCCTTAAGAAGAATTGGACTCCAGTATATAAAACTCCAGTTGAAGAAATGAACTTGCTCTAGATGAGAGAAACTGGGGAAGAAAATATTTGGTTTCGCTCAAGCAGCATGGACTCATGGAATTTGTGTAAACTTTGTACAAAGGGATGAGAAACAAAGGCCATGTTTTTAAAATTTGTAAAATTCTGAAGGAGCTCTCAATCCCAAGGTATCAGAAGTGTTCTCTAAATATTTCCAGTTAGGTCATGGGGCAATGATGTTTCCTTTATACATAGGACTAATTCCACTCATGGACAACACTTAACGGAAGTGGAAAGTCTTTGATGTTGCTGGCCTATTTTTTTTAAGGAGACAGAGGCAATTTTGTTTACACTTGGTTATCTGGGGTGTCATCAATAAAGGTCACTGTAATATCTTTCAGAGTTATTGTCTTCAATACCCAATATACATGGGTACAACTTCCTTAAGTTTTGCCCATGTGTCTGTGTTTTACCAGCTGAGCACAAGTCACTTCATTGCATTCTGTTAAAGTTTTAAAGTTACATTTCTGTGTAGATAAGATACCTTGCCATGTTAACACCACTGCCGATGTAGAATACTTGTTTCTGATTGGCTGGTTAGAGCCTATGTGTCATTTCTTCTTCTTTCTTATCTCCACTCAATCAAATGTCAATCAAGCTTGTAAAACCTGGGACTCTTGATGGTGTCTTCTGGGGATGAGTAGAGCTCATCAATGAATGAGTCAATACAGTCAATAATGTGTTTGACAACCATCATGATTGGGTCAAGTAGAATGCGTCTGCCTTTGTCATTAAGACTGGGAGCACTACTCAGTGGCAGGCCGACTTAACTCCAAAAGAAATGGTCGCCTCTGACATGAGGAACATATGCCATGTACAGCCGCTCCTAACATGGAGTACAGACTCATCCTGTATCCCTGGATTAGGAGTCCTTACAGGGTACTATCAGCCGGGCCAACTGAGCCCAGGTTTTTTGGTGAGCTTGTTACTGCTCCCTCTCCTCTTTTTTCATCCAGGTTTGGGACCGGCAAAGGCGGGGTTATGTGTCATTTATAATGTCACAGCGAGATATTGTGCACAGAGAGGATGTCGGCCAGTTAAATAGAACCTCAGTAAACTGGGAACATGTCCCATCACAGAGGCTTTCAGTTGGCTTTGATATTTTTCCTCTTTATTCATCTGGAATCCAAACCTTGCCACTTTCAAAATTTTCTTTTTGACTGGCCTTTGAACACGGGGCTTGCCTCAAGACAGTAACAAATTGACAAAAATTGAAGTGTTAGAACCTCCTAGGAGAGACCATAGCCTGAAAAACCTAGGTCTCTCATTGGAGGTTGTGTTGGGTTTTGATGTTAAAAAAGTGGTTGATGGCCAACTGGAGAGATCCATCCACCTTGGAGAGCGAAGGGAGAGGTGGACCCTGGGGTGTGGTAGAATGGACTATACAGGACAGGCAGTTTTATGAGATGGCTGATTTCCATTTTCTATGTAGTACCGTAGGCTCTGTATTACATGATGATGATGAACCATAGGTTGACCATGGCTTGTGGTCCATTAGCTCAGAGAACAGATGGCTATGTGACCCCACACAATGTCATTAATGCCAAGGTTGAATCACAATGAGACCAAAAAGTAATGTAACAATATTCTTTTCATGATGAAATTGTGAAAAAGTATCTATATTAATAAAATGCAAATTTCATAAGTGTTGTTCACTAAAAACTTTCGTTACAATGCATCAATTTCGACCAAATTTTCAACATTTATGTAAAACGAGATGGAGCAGGTTTTGCTTAACATCAAAATATTTTTCCTAACTTTAACATGCGTAACTTCGCTGTTATCGATTAAATACAAAAAAAATCAACAGAGTTAATTTTATTTATATATAAATACAAACAAAAAATTCAGCAATTCATTCAACTCAATCTAAAAAAATATTCAAAACAAGCAATTTTAAGATAACACCATATGTAAAACAGTCGGCCACGAAAACAACAACGATATTACATCTTTCTCACATATTCACACACAATCTTGATTAATAATTAAAACTAATCTTTAACATTGTTTATTATACTTCATAATATATAATATTCGTTAGGCAAACTTTCACTCGGATAAAACCCGGGCGAAGCCGGGTACACATCCGCTAGTCTCTATATATATAAAAGTCAATTTCTGTCTGTCTGTCTGTTTCGCGATAAACTCAAAAACTACTGAACCAATTGGTACCAAATTTTGCATGTCGCTTTTTATAAACCTGGGGAAAATTTTCGGCTTCATTTTGATTAGTATTTTTGGCTATTTCTTTTTTTCATTTGAAGAACTTTTTTTTTACGCGGACTAATCCGGAATGAAATGAATACCTAAATATGGCCATTTTTTTAAAGCATCGGTGGTTCAGTGGTAGAATGCTCGCCTGCCACGCGGGCGGCCAGGGTTCGATTCCCGGCCGATGCATTTTTTTTAAACAATTTTTAAAACTCATTTATATTATATCTTCTATATATATAAAAATGAATGTTTGTATGTTTGTTTGTTGGTTTGTATGTCCGGTATACACATTCGCAGTAGTTCACTAATTCAAACCAAAATTTCCATACATAGGTAAAAAAATACGGGGAAGACGATAGGCTATTTTAAAAAATATATAAATCAATTATTAAAACTATATATTATTAGTCAGAAAATGATGATGACGATATTGCTGTATCATGTAAGATTATCAGATACAAAATTATATCGGGAAAAATTCCAAAAAGCAGAGACCACGGGTGAAACCAGCTCATTATTTTGTACGCAGGAACAAAATTCTAACAGAAAAACATTCATTCAAGCAGAAAACAAAAGCCAGATCATCTTTCTATAAAAATATCGCTTCTCAGACACAAAGTTTGGAGCGGGACGTTTCACAAGAGTGACATCCACGCCGCCAATTTATAATTGTAACGAATAGTATTTAAATAAAAACATTTAATCGGGTAAAACCCGGGCGTTGCCCGGGTCATTCGGCTAGTTATAATTACAATTATATTCTCACAATGAGTATCTTTTTTTATTTAAAAACGCTAGCTTTCAAGCGTTATTCACTCTTCAACGGGCTTACAAAAATATCGACTTGATCCCACCAGAAATATTTACAAAAAACAACGTGCGTTTGTTTTTTTAAATAAAAAAGATACTCATTGTGAGAATATAATTGTAACAATATTCTTTAGACACAAAAGTATTGCAGGAATCTCATGATCCTCTTCTAAGGAGTACAAGTTATTCTTCTCTTGAGCTGAGGAAAATGAATTCCAAAGTGGACATCAAGGATTCTGCCAAGTCCTCTTCTAAAGAATTCTGTCTGAAGATGGCAACAACACTCTTTGTTACATCCCGTGTACTGTTTGGTCAATGATGATAAGATATTTGGTGTGATGATCAAACATCCCTCTAGGAGTTGACTTCACCAGCCAGCTCTAGTTCAGGGATGTGATGTAAGTAGCAGGTGTTAGAATCCACACATAGTCTCTGCCCATTCCATCATCAGTAGAAGTTGGTCAGATGGGATGATAATCATTGGAACATTGCAGCAGTTTCCTTGGCTGGCAGTTTCAGAAGTCATCCAAAGAGTACATACCTTATTTGCATACCTACCTACATACTTATATGTGGTGTGTGGTGCAGCCATGGTGTCAGCAGAGCAGACGTGCTACACCCTCATCAACAGATACAAGCTCGCCAATGAGTCTGAGCTGCCCAACGAGATGCAGCTCAAGTTGGAGCTGGGTAACTGTCCTACATGCCGCCCCCTCCACACACACTGTCCATATCACACTCTCCCTTAGTGATGGCCGTACATCACTGAGGTCTCTGGTCCAGGACCTCCAAGTCTTGTCCCAGTTTTGTCTGAGGAAACCCCGAGACTTAATTATAGACTTGACCTAGAGTGATAGGTAGATTGTGGTGTAGAACTCTCACATCCAGCGCTGGGAAGTTTACAAACTGTTTCCAATTATCGTAGTCCTAAGTCACAATTGTTTATTTAAAATGTAGAATTTCCCACAGGTCTAAACCCAGTCTAATCCTGGGAGGTATCAGAGACTTGTGATGTTATAACAACGATTAGATTCGATAAGGATAAGTTTCTTTATTTGTAAAATTAATTCGAGCTTTCGGGCGCAAGCTGCCCTTCTACAGGAATAAAGGATACAATTTTAAATAAACATGTACGTACAAATATATATATTTTCTTTAAATGATATCTTGCTCTGGTCTTGTATAGCGTGAGTGGATCACATGCCCGCGTGATTTAGTTTAAATCAAAGAAAAGCCTTGATAAAGAGAGGCGTGTTGCCCCTAGAAATACTGGCCGATTAATAAACTTATATCCAATATATGCCCCATATTTATCTATACATATATATATAAGCTAATATTTGCGTATCTAGGATTATTTATGAAGTTTTTTATATTATAATTTAAGAAAATGATTGCTATGTAAATTAGTCAATTGTGATGTTAGACCAAGTCATAAGTTTTTCAACTGAAACAGTCACTGAGACCACATCCAGGACCAAGCCTTGTTTTTAGACTATTTCAGGAGAGACTAGTGTAGTATTGAAGCATCAAATTAAATATTGCATAGAATGGAACATTTCCCAATGATAATTGAAACACAACAGCAAAAGTTCTAATCAAAGAAAGTAAATCAAAACAACCATCTCTTCCACCCAGGCTGTCCTAACGTACCAGTGCTGTGACAGAGAAGGGCGACACCAAGGCCAAGATTGAAGCCCTCAAGAAGGCCATCCACCTGATGCTGAACGGGGAGCGGCTGCCCTCCCTGCTCATGACTATCATGCGCTATGTGCTGCCCAACCAGGATCACACCATCAAGAAACTGCTGCTAATCTTCTGGGAGATTGTGCCCAAGACCTCCCCGGACGGCAAGCTGCTGCATGAGATGATCCTGGTGTGCGACGCCTACCGCAAGGTGTGTGGGGAGTTGGCATGGAGGGTCTATGAGGTCACCTCTTCTCTTGAAAGCCATCTCTGAATACTAACAGACTTGGGTTGGTGGCAACACCACCTTGGGCAAAACCAGAGCACCCACACCATGGCTCCTTGACACCTTGGTGTTGGTGCAAGGACCTCGGTAATAATGGATGGATATTAGAAATTAAGTTAATTAATGAAATGAAAAAAGAGAGAGAGAAACTATATGAAAGTGCCCAGTATTACCTTTTTATGCATAAACAGACTAAAAAAGAGCACACCATTGTAAAGGCCATAAATTAATGTAAAAATGTGAATCTATAAATAACACACAGTTGAAATAAATCTCACAGTATTCCTGAGTTGTGATGGAGCCTGGGAGGTCATGTGTGAGCCCACTCTTAGCAAGTTGTTCTCACAAGTAACCTAGCTTATGTTATTTACAGTGGAGTACATCACATTTACATATTTACAAGGTTAGAGTCTTGTGGTCCCATTGGCATTCAGTATAGAGGGGTTTTACTCTATGTTGTTGTATCTTGACAAAGGTTGGCATTCAGCAAATATTGGTATATACATTATTTTTTTTATCCACTATGTTTCTTTTTAATGAAAAAAACTTGCATTTAAAATTAATTTCAAAAAAGGGTATAGATCGACTCTGAAGATTTGAAATATCAAGATAAGGCACAATTTGGATTATAGATTATAAACACAAGGTAATAAGACCAAATCCAAATAAATAAATAGTGTGTGACGTTTCGGTAACAGCGTTGTTTCCGTCTTCAGACAAAAGTACTATATCTTCAGTACTTCATGCATTCAGTACTTTTGTCTGAAGATGGTAACAACCCTGTTACAGAAACGTCACACACTATTTATTTATTTGGATTTGGTCTTATTACCTTGTGAAATATCAAGAAATATGTTGGGATATCCAACCTACGCAATGTCTTCCTTAATGTTGGTTGGAGGTTGTGTGTTGTAAATGTCCGCTCCTGGCAGGTACATAGAGAGGGTGGACACTCTCAGTAATCCGCCGCCATCTTGTGTGCAGGACCTCCAGCACCCCAACGAGTTCATCCGCGGCTCCACGCTGCGCTTCCTGTGCAAGCTGAAGGAACCTGAGCTCCTGGAGCCCATCATGCCATCCATCCGCGCCTGTCTGGACCACCGCCACTCCTACGTACGCCGCAATGCCGTGCTGGCCATCTTCACTATCTACAAGTAGGTGTAGTTCGTGGCTGCTCAGTTCTAGGTCTCATTGCCTGTGGCGCAGGAACTTTGACTTCCTGATCCCTGACGCCCCAGAGCTGATCGCCTCATTCCTGGAGCAGGAGCAGAACCAGTCATGCAAGCGCAATGCGTTCATGATGCTGGTGCATGTGGACCAGGAGCGCGCACTGGCGTACCTGAGCTCCTGCATCGACCAGGTGCACTCCTTCGGGGACATCCTGCAGCTGGTCATTGTGGAGCTCATCTACAAGGTAGGTTTGTGGTAGACCTTCAGCCAAGTTGTTGTAGAAACTTGCTTCTTGATGGATTAGTGTATTTCTGCCCAATTTAAAAGAATCCTCCCATCAATTGATGAAGAAGCCACACTGTGGAGGCCAATGGTCACATTTGACTGGTACATAACTCTTTGCCACTCAATGGACAACATTGTTTTTTTCAAGTCAAGTCCCTTTTGTGGACTTTAATTGGGACTCTAGGTGGAACAAGACTGGTGTGCAGGTGTGCCACGCCAATCCATCAGAGAGGTCCCGCTTCATCCGCTGTATCTACAACCTCCTCAACTCCAGCAGTCCCTCGGTGCGGTACGAGGCCGCAGGGACGCTGGTGACCCTCTCCACGGCCCCCACAGCCATCAAGGTGGGTGATAGTCTCTCCTGGAGGTCTCTTATTGGAGGTTGACAGGTATTTATGACAGTAGCACAGAGAGAGGGTCATCTGTGGAGATGGACAAAGTTTTATTTTCCCATTTGTGAGAGTTGAAAGAGAGTTGCAGGTGTGAATTGCCAAGAGTTGACAATAACTGAGATTGGCATTGATTGGAATATCTCCAGGTAAATTGTGATTTATTAATAGTTAGGACCCGGTGAGTGTGTGCATTGATGACAGTTGGAGTGACTAAGTGGTGTACGCTGCGCAGGCCGCGGCCAGCTGCTACATCGACCTCATAGTGAAGGAGAGTGACAACAATGTCAAGCTCATTGTCCTGGACCGCCTCATTGCCCTCAAGGCCTCTCCTAGCACCAAGAGGGTGCTTCAGGTGGGTAGCCTCCTCAGTGTCTGTACCTAACTGTCTACTCCGTGGAACTACATCTGGAGTGTTCTTCCATTACTCAAGTACTGTTCACTTCAGTATGTCTGAACCCAAGAAAGTGTCAACAAATCTGTGCAATGGGACTGCCATGAGACCCAACAAAGCCCAATATAATGGCAGTATGTGTCTGCCTGGTGTGGAACACAACACCACGGAGCCTGTTGTTGTTGCAGGAGCTGGCCATGGATGTGCTCCATGTCCTGGCTTCCTCAGATCTCGAAGTCCGCCGCAAGACCCTGGAGCTGGCTCTGGACCTAGTGTCCTCCCGCAACGTCAAGGAGGTAGAGTCCGGCGGACCTGAAGTCCGGCTGTGTGCTGACCTGTGTGGTGGCAGATGGTGCTAGTCATGATGAAGGAGGTGTCCAAGACCCACGGGGGAGGGGACCAGGAGGACACGGGCAAGTACCGGCAGCTGCTGGTGCGGACCCTGCACTCGTGCTGCGTGCGCTTCCCCGACGTGGCCCACTCCATCATCCCGGAGGTCAGTCTTCCTTACATTGTGGTCCCAGATCTTGTCAGTGCCTCAAGCTTCCATTGATGTTTACTTCCCCTGACATGTCCCTCAATTACCAAGGCTTGAAAGCAGCCTACAATCCAGGTGTTCCAACAAACATATTTGACAAGGTTCCAACAACGTGTTGCACAGTTGATGGAGTTCCTGGGAGAGAAGATGGCTGCGGAGGAAGTGCTGATCCTGGTGCGCGAGGCCATCCAGCGGTTTGACAGCCTGCGACCACACATTGTGTCCCAGCTGCTGGAAGCCTTCCCCTCCATCTCCTGTCCCCAGTACGTGACACTATTTCAGGAGAATCAGTGACTGGTGTGCTTCCTTAAGTTTGTTCTTGTAAGATGATCAATCCATTGTCACAGGTTTCAAACCACTGCTCCTCTGTAGGAAGTTTCCTTTTGCATCTATTCATCACTGATCTCATGGAATGGGGCGTAGGACTTCAGCTTTTGTTGATCATGGCACACTTTGGTGAAGTCTGACTTTGCCTGTAGTTTGAGGCCGTTCTTAACATGGAAGCCTTTACTGTCAACTCTAACATGAGTACAGACTCAGTAGCCCTGGAGTGGGACCCTTGCTGAGGAAATCTACCATTGAAGTCAGGACATCGCTGACCTTGTTTGTTGAAGGTTCTTCCACTCTAGCAGCCATTTCTCTGTTGTTGGCATAAAGACCTATTTATTGGGATGTGGAGTCTGTTGGAGCAACTGTAGCTGAGGAAGGGGAGCTGGGTTCAAGTAGGACTCGCTTGGCCTCAAAGAGTCAAAATGTTCTTACTACAAAGATATTGGGAGGGCCTGGCTCATCTGTGGTGAACCCTCCTTTCACCAAAATATTATGTTGCTCAGATTACATATCTGTCACTCTAGAGGAAGTCTTGGAGAAAGTGTTTCTGGAAGTTGTAGGCTTGGAAACATCAGCGAGGTCTCTGCCGGCAAGTCCTGGCTTTCAATCTAGATCAAGGTAATAAGACCAAATCAATAACTAAGGCTGTCACTTGGCTGGGTTCCACACAGAGCTCTGACAATTTATACAAACAGATCTAAACTCAATAAATAATTCTTTTATTTCACTAAATAGTGAGGTATTTATTTATTTGGTCTTATTACCTTTGGTTTATTTTTTCTTGCCCAGCAAATGCCAACTGTGAGATCAAGTATTTAGTCCAGTAGGAGACATGTGGCGACCCCTGTGGCAGGATCTGCAGGTCCGCCATGTGGATCCTGGGCGAGTACTGCTGCACCGTGGAGGAGATCCAGAGTGTCATGACAGAGCTCCGCCAGTCCCTGGGACCTGTGAGTACCCTTCGACACCACATGATGGCCATTTATACTGCCATGTGTCGACACACACTTCTACCTACAAATTGCCCTATTTGGTTTCATGTTGTTGTTTCTTATCCTCTTGTGATTATACAAATCCCTCGAGGTGTTTGATGATGAGCAGCGGCCTCTCCCAAAAATCCTGTTTAGTACATCTAATGCAAGCCAAAATATGTTCTGGAGCTGCAGGTGCCAAGCTACATTCTGGACAAGTGGGGTAGATTTTGTTGTTATTTTCTATCTTCAATGGCTTGAGATGGCCTGTTCTAAATCTTGTTGTTTGATGCTGTCTGAGCTCCTCCACTTAGTTATATGTGGTGGAGGAGATTTGATTTAACTTTTTTAAAAACTTTTTCCATTCAAAATGGACTTTGATCCTGATGGCCCAAGTCCAACCCCCACCTAGAGCTGTCACTGACAATGTACCTTAGCTAGGTTACACTGACAATTTGGAAGTATATATAGATATTTTTTATTACCCCTAGTACACGTGGTACAGGCCATGATAATCATGGTGGGTAGAAGAAGGCGACTGCTTTTACTGTAAGTGCACCACATGTCTACACATGTGAAAAGCAGTTCGACTTTGCACTTACAAATGTGCCAGAGCCCCGTTTGGTTACTTGCACTCGCTGGTGGGGTTGGACTTTTGGAAGTATACAACTCAAATCTAAATTCTCAATAATTCTTTTGTTTTACTCTCTCTTTTACTAAAGACAACTTAAGTCCTTGATGTCACTAATCATCTATTTATTTTAAGGAGACAAAGTTCACACTTGGTTATCTCGTGTGTCTTCAATAAAGGTCACTGTAATCCCGATATACATGCTGAAAGGTAAAACTTCCTTAAATTGTGTCCATGGGTGTACTTTCTTTCTATTTCTAACTGCACTCAACTTGTGGAGATGTTTCAACTCCTAATTATCTTAATTAACTGGTTTCTTCCAAAAGTCCAACCCCACCAGCGAGTGCAAGTAACCAAACAGGGCTCTGGCACATTTGTAAGTGCAAAGTTGAACTGCTTTTCACATGTGTAGACATGTGGTGCACTTACAGTAAAAGCAGTCGCCTACTTCTACCCACCATGATTATCATGGCTTGTACCACGTGTACTAGGGATAAGCAAAAAAAATAAAAATAATAATTTATTGAAGAAACTACGTGAAACCTGGAGTGCCATGGACAGACAAATATTTCAATCTTAAATAAACCTGGAATTTTCCACAAATGTGCAAACAAATAACTGACTTATTGCAGACACATAATGGGAGTAAATGGTTTATAAAATATGTTGGGAAACATTGAAATAAGAGAGGAAGACCTGCTATAAGCTGGCTGGAAGGGATCAAGAAAGCTACCAGAAGGTCACTAGATGAGAGTGATGGTCACTTACAGATATCAAATTGGAGACTATTTGTCCATGGTCATCAAAAGTGGACTTAATCAACGCTAACAACAACGAAACAGGAATTTTGGGAGAGGTCACTGCTTATCATCAAACAGCTCGAGGAGCATGGACTCATGGAATTGGTGTAATCTTTGCACATGGGGATAAGAAACAATGTGTGAATCAATAACAGATTTTCTGCCATATTCTATGTATGGAATGAGTGACCATAACTGCGGCAGATCCCCATGGTGGAGGAGGAGCTGCGTAAGGCCACCAAGGGTGACATGGAGCAGGATGTCTCCATGACCGCCGCGGTGCCGTGGCTGGTGACTGCGGATGGCACCTACGCCACTCAGAGTGCCCTCTCCAACATGACTACCAAGACAGGTGAGTTGTCGTCCTGCGCCTGCGCACCGCTGACCTCACTGCGCGGACAGCCAACAAAGTCCCTCCCATGAAAGGCTACCTGATGGACGGAGACTTCTTTGTGGGAGCTGCCCTGGCCTCCAGCCTGGTCAAACTAGCGCTGCGCTATGTGGAGCTGGTGCAGGACCCGGTCAAGCAGAATGTGAGTTTCCATCCGACCCAGTTAGACAGCAACACAAATGTTCCTCGTGTCATTCACCCCTTGGGATAAGAGCTTCTGTTCTATTCAAGTTGGTTCGGAGGATTTTCCAATGTCATCACAGCAGCTGTCATTGGATCATTGTCATTTAAATAGTTGGGTTTGGGAATTCTAGCAGGAATTTCTATGTGTTGTACCTATGCCAGGCTGTTCAACACGGAGTTTGTGTCCGCGCAGTCATTTGTGGCGGAGTCCATGCTGATCATGACCTCAGTCCTGCACCTGGGGCAGTCCGGCCTGGCCCAGAAGGTGAGCTGCACTGTGCTCACTGTCTGCGCAGCGGCGTAACTCGCGTGTGCAGGCCATGAGCGAGGATGATGCAGACAGGATCAGCCTCTGCCTCAAGGTGCTCTCGGAGCAGTCGCCCGATATTGTGAAGATCTTCCACGAGGAGTGCCGCAGGGCCCTGGACGCCATGTTGACCGAGCTGCGCAATGAGGAGCTGGAGACGGAGAGACAGGTATCCACTTCTTGGCAACTGTCCACTGTGTGTTTGACCACGGACCACTGTATGACTGACCACTGACCCTGGCTGCTGCCCAGGCCCTCAAGAAACAAGACGTGATGGTCCAGCCTGACAGCACCATCATGTTCCCACAGCTGGCTTCCAAGAATGAGCTGGCTGGAACAGAGGTGAGTATCAAACATGGCTGACCATCATTTGGTTTCCTGCAGGAGTGTAATTTGGCTTTGAAATCCCCAGTTTAATCCACAGAGCCACCATTACAGTGGGTGGTGTGCAGAACATCTTCGAGGTGAGCCTCAGCCAGGCCGTGGGCAAGGCTCTGGGAGGTCCGGGCGGGGACTCCAGCCACGGCTCCAAGCTCAGCAAGGTCACCCAGCTGACTGGCTTCTCCGACCCCGTGTACGCGGAGGCCTACGTCCATGTCAACCAGTACGACATTGTGCTGGACGTTCTGGTGGTGAACCAGACTCCAGACACCCTGCAGAACTGCACTCTGGAGCTGGCAACCCTGGGTAACTGTCTATCTAACTGGTGGCAACCCTGGGTAACTGTCTATCTAACTGGTGGCAACCCTGGGTAACTGTCTATCTAACTGGGTGCACCCCTGGGTAACTGTCTATCTAACTGGGTGCACCCCTGGGTAACTGTCTATCTAACTGGTGGCAACCCTGGGTAACTGTCTATCTAACTGGTGGCAACCCTGGGTAACTGTCTATCTAACTGGGTGCACCCCTGGGTAACTGTCTATCTAACTGGGTGCACCCCTGGGTAACTGTCTATCTAACTGGTGGCAACCCTGGGTAACTGTCTATCTAACTGGGTGCACCCCTGGGTAACTGTCTATCTAACTGGGTGCACCCCTGGGTAACTGTCTATCTAACTGGGTGCACCCCTGGGTAACTGTCTATCTAACTGGTGGCAACCCTGGGTAACTGTCTATCTAACTGGTGGCAACCCTGGGTAACTGTCTATCTAACTGGGTGCACCCCTGGGTAACTGTCTATCTAACTGGTGGCAACCCTGGGTAACTGTCTATCTAACTGGGTGCACCCCTGGGTAACTGTCTATCTAACTGGTGGCAACCCTGGGTAACTGTCTATCTAACTGGGTGCACCCCTGGGTAACTGTCTATCTAACTGGGTGCACCCCTGGGTAACTGTCTATCTAACTGGTGGCAACCCTGGGTAACTGTCTATCTAACTGGTGGCAACCCTGGGTAACTGTCTATCTAACTGGTGGCAACCCTGGGTAACTGTCTATCTAACTGGTGGCAACCCTGGGTAACTGTCTATCTAACTGGTGGCAACCCTGGGTAACTGTCTATCTAACTGGGTGCACCCCTGGGTAACTGTCTATCTAACTGGGTGCACCCCTGGGTAACTGTCTATCTAACTGGTGGCAACCCTGGGTAACTGTCTATCTAACTGGTGGCAACCCTGGGTAACTGTCTATCTAACTGGGTGCACCCCTGGGTAACTGTCTATCTAACTGGGTGCACCCCTGGGTAACTGTCTATCTAACTGGTGGCAACCCTGGGTAACTGTCTATCTAACTGGGTGCACCCCTGGGTAACTGTCTATCTAACTGGTGGCAACCCTGGGTAACTGTCTATCTAACTGGGTGCACCCCTGGGTAACTGTCTATCTAACTGGGTGCACCCCTGGGTAACTGTCTATCTAACTGGTGGCAACCCTGGGTAACTGTCTATCTAACTGGTGGCAACCCTGGGTAACTGTCTATCTAACTGGGTGCACCCCTGGGTAACTGTCTATCTAACTGGGTGCACCCCTGGGTAACTGTCTATCTAACTGGTGGCAACCCTGGGTAACTGTCTATCTAACTGGTGGCAACCCTGGGTAACTGTCTATCTAACTGGGTGCACCCCTGGGTAACTGTCTATCTAACTGGGTGCACCCCTGGGTAACTGTCTATCTAACTGGGTGCACCCCTGGGTAACTGTCTATCTAACTGGTGGCAACCCTGGGTAACTGTCTATCTAACTGGGTGCACCCCTGGGTAACTGTCTATCTAACTGGGTGCACCCCTGGGTAACTGTCTATCTAACTGGGTGCACCCCTGGGTAACTGTCTATCTAACTGGGTGCACCCCTGGGTAACTGTCTATCTAACTGGTGGCAACCCTGGGTAACTGTCTATCTAACTGGTGGCAACCCTGGGTAACTGTCTATCTAACTGGTGGCAACCCTGGGTAACTGTCTATCTAACTGGTGGCAACCCTGGGTAACTGTCTATCTAACTCAGTGTCGGGCAACCGGTGTGCCGTGGCACACTGGTGTGCCGCGAAGAATTCTAGGTGTGCCGCGAACATTTTTGTAGGTATTTAGAACTTTTGGTTAAATTTAAAAATAATGTTTCAAAAAATATTTTTTATAATTTTTATTCAATTTTAATATTTTTTTTCAAAAATTTTCATATAAAAAATGAAATTTAAAAAAAAGCAAATTTCATTTTATATAAAACTTATTTTGGTATTATAATTACAACAGTTTGCATAATTTTATATTTCATATAACGTATGTACATAATCTTGACGTAAATAACTGGCACGTGCCATTATTAAAAAATAAAAATGCAAATAGGTACGTACCTATTTAAAATCATAAGTTAAAAAAAAAACAATCCGCGAAAACAACTTTATTTAATAAAGTTGAATACATATTGCGGGGGGGGGGGGGAAATACCTAATTTTTAAAATAATATGTCCAAACTTAACCGTCATTTACAATCTTTGTCACAGCTGTTTATTAATAGAGACTCAAAGCTACAAAGCTTAAAAAAAAGAAAACAAAAAAAAATTATAAATTTATTTTAAAAAATTTATTCGGAGTTTTCGTCAAAGTATTGCTGTAGTAATTCTTCATTTTTTTTGCATGTTGTAAAACACACACACATTCACACAATAAGTTTTGTACACCGTAAAATCTGTTGGTTAAAAAAGGAAAAAAATATTTTTGTTACGAAATTCTCACTCACTTTTAACTCAAGGTAACTTTATTTAAACATTTTATTATTATATTTGTGTGTTTTCTAAATTCTCTCAAAACTAGATGGAGAGATTTCTAATTAGAGAAGGTGCCAGTGATAAACAAAATCAAAACGAAAATAAAGAAGATAAGAAAATAGTAAAATCAACTGGAAATAAGAGGAAATACGTTGAAGATTATCTCAAATATGGATTTATACCATCTGTTAATGATCCATCACTGCCGTTTTGCTTAATTTGCCAAAAAAACCCTCAGCAACGAAACAATGGTGCCAAGTAAACTACTTCGACATATTGAGACAAATCATCGGGAGCAGATGAACAATCCAATAAGCTACTTTGAAAATATACGATCAAGTTTTCAAAAGCAATCAAAAAAATTCAAGAAATTTATGACCACCTCATATGAAGCTCAAACAGCTAGTTACATGATAGCTCAACTCATCGCTCGAAAGAAGAAAGCTCACGCGGAAGCAGAGGAAATTATCTTGCCTGCTTTAAAAATTGTGGCTGGATGTATGTTAACGAATGATGCTATGGAGAAGGTTACGAAAATTCCACTATCATCAAAAACTATTGCGAGAAGAATTGAAGATATGTCAGAAGATATTGAGTTGCAAATAAAACACTCTTTTAATGATTCATCAACAAAATGGGCTATACAGCTTGATGAAACCACAGATATTAGTAATAAAGCTCAATTGCTGGCATTTTTGAGGTTCGTCGATACAGGAAAAATTGTAAATAACTACTTTTTTTGTAAAGAATTAAAACAAAGAACGACTGGTGCGGACATTTTTGAATTAGTTGATGAAAATGTTATGAAGTATAACTTGAGATGGGAAAATTGTGTTAGCGTCTGTACGGATGGAGCTCCAGCTATGAAAGGTTCAAGAAAGGGATTGATAGCACATGTCATAAAAAAAATCCAAATATCAAATTTGTTCACTGTATGATTCATAGAGAAATGTTAGTGTCAAAGTCGGTTCCTCCCATCCTTGTCACAACTCTAGATGAAGTTGTCAAAGTAGTCAATTACATCAAATCAAATGCTCTTCGATCGAGAATTTTTTCAACATTTTGTGAAGCAATGGATTCCGATTATAAAAATTTATTGTTTCATACTGAAGTCAGATGGTTGTCGAAAGGCAAAGTTTTAAATCGATTTATTTCAATGAAAAATGAAATAATGGCATTCATTGATAACGAAGAGATTAATTTTCCTTTCATGATGAGTGATGTTTGGTGGTTACGAGTTTCATTTTTGGGTGATATTTTCGACAAATTAAACAGCCTTAATTTAAATTTGCAAGGTGCTCAGGAGAACATTATCACTATCTCCACCAAGTTGAAAGCGTTTAAGGAAAAACTCAGTTTATGGAATTCAAACATTGCTAAAGAAAACTTTGCATCTTTTCCGATGGTTCAAGAGAATCCATCAAAATCTATTATCAAAAAAGAAGTCGAAGAAACTTTGACATTACTATCCGCTTCTTTTGATAAATATTTTCCTTACTTGGACGTTGAAAAGATGGAATGGGTAGTTAACCCATTTATGCACTGTGAAATTCAACATCTGGAAGAAGAAATGCAAGAAAACTTAATTGATTTAAAAAACGATTTAGTTTTCAAAAGACTATTCACTGAAAAGGAGCTATCTGAGTTTTGGTTGTGCTTAAACTCCAAATTTCCTAAACTTAGTAATGCGGCCATCGAATCATTGTTGCCATTTGGAAGTTCCTACCTGTGTGAGCAACGTTTTTCAACACTCACAGAAATGAAGTCTAAGAAGCGCGAAAGACTTCAAATGATAGATGAGGAGATGCGCGTTTGTCTTTCACAAGTAGATCCCCGTATTGATTTGATATGCTCTCAAAAACAATCGCAATGCTCGCATTGATTATGTTAATTTAATATTGAAAATTAATAAAATGTGATATATATGTTTAAATTTTTACTAGTATTTATTGTTGTATTTTAATTACCTACGAGGAAATTTATAGTGAGAACCACAGGTGCGCCGCGAAAAAAAGAAATTAAGCTTAGTGCGCCGCAACTCGAAAAAGGTTGCCCGACACTGATCTAACTGGTGGCAACCCTGGGTAACTGTCTATCTAACTGGGTGCACCCCTGGGTAACTGTCTATCTAACTGGGTGCACCCCTGGGTAACTGTCTATCTAACTGGTGGCAACCCTGGGTAACTGTCTATCTAACTGGGTGCACCCCTGGGTAACTGTCTATCTAACTGGGTGCACCCCTGGGTAACTGTCTATCTAACTGGGTGCACCCCTGGGTAACTGTCTATCTAACTGGTGGCAACCCTGGGTAACTGTCTATCTAACTGGGTGCACCCCTGGGTAACTGTCTATCTAACTGGGTGCACCCCTGGGTAACTGTCTATCTAACTGGTGGCAACCCTGGGTAACTGTCTATCTAACTGGGTGCACCCCTGGGTAACTGTCTATCTAACTGGTGGCAACCCTGGGTAACTGTCTATCTAACTGGTGGCAACCCTGGGTAACTGTCTATCTAACTGGTGGCAACCCTGGGTAACTGTCTATCTAACTGGTGGCAACCCTGGGTAACTGTCTATCTAACTGGTGGCAACCCTGGGTAACTGTCTATCTAACTGGTGGCAACCCTGGGTAACTGTCTATCTAACTGGGTGCACCCCTGGGTAACTGTCTATCTAACTGGTGGCAACCCTGGGTAACTGTCTATCTAACTGGGTGCACCCCTGGGTAACTGTCTATCTAACTGGGTGCACCCCTGGGTAACTGTCTATCTAACTGGGTGCACCCCTGGGTAACTGTCTATCTAACTGGTGGCAACCCTGGGTAACTGTCTATCTAACTGGTGGCAACCCTGGGTAACTGTCTATCTAACTGGTGGCAACCCTGGGTAACTGTCTATCTAACTGGTGGCAACCCTGGGTAACTGTCTATCTAACTGGGTGCACCCCTGGGTAACTGTCTATCTAACTGGGTGCACCCCTGGGTAACTGTCTATCTAACTGGGTGCACCCCTGGGTAACTGTCTATCTAACTGGTGGCAACCCTGGGTAACTGTCTATCTAACTGGGTGCACCCCTGGGTAACTGTCTATCTAACTGGTGGCAACCCTGGGTAACTGTCTATCTAACTGGTGGCAACCCTGGGTAACTGTCTATCTAACTGGGTGCACCCCTGGGTAACTGTCTATCTAACTGGTGGCAACCCTGGGTAACTGTCTATCTAACTGGGTGCACCCCTGGGTAACTGTCTATCTAACTGGGTGCACCCCTGGGTAACTGTCTATCTAACTGGTGGCAACCCTGGGTAACTGTCTATCTAACTGGTGGCAACCCTGGGTAACTGTCTATCTAACTGGGTGCACCCCTGGGTAACTGTCTATCTAACTGGTGGCAACCCTGGGTAACTGTCTATCTAACTGGGTGCACCCCTGGGTAACTGTCTATCTAACTGGTGGCAACCCTGGGTAACTGTCTATCTAACTGGTGGCAACCCTGGGTAACTGTCTATCTAACTGGGTGCACCCCTGGGTAACTGTCTATCTAACTGGGTGCACCCCTGGGTAACTGTCTATCTAACTGGTGGCACCCCTGGGTCTACCTAATATAACTGGCTGATGGAGCTGGGACAGCACTGAATAACCCGTGAACAATGGAATAATTCCTCACTGCTGGTTACAAAGACTAGCAAGTGTCAAGCCAATCATTATAACTACTAAATATGATGTGTTTATCATCATGAGCTGGCTAGAAGGAGTCAAGAAAGCTACCTTTGGGAGAGGCCGCTGCTCATCATAAAACAGCTCGAAGAGCATGAACTCATGGAATTCGTGTAATCTTTACACAAGGGGATAAGAAACAACAACAAGAAAGCTACCAGAAGGTCCTTAGATGAGAGTGATGGAAGAACAGTTGTCACCCCAGTGTGTCACCAACAGTTGACTAACATCATCATCATTTATATATTTGACAACTAAGTAAAGAAGCTACACTCACGGAGAAACTTAAGGAAGTGGAAAGTCTTTGATGTCGACGGTCATCTATTTTTTCAAAAGAGACAATTTCGTTCACACTTGGTTATCCTGTGTGTCTTCAATAAAGGTCATTGGGTATCAAATATCTTGTATGTATCAAAGTCTGAATCCTAATATACATGCTAAAAGGTACAACTTCTTTTAAGTTTTGTTCATGAGTGGATTTACAAATCTCTTGTAGCCGTGTTTTTGAATATGATGTGTCCATCGAAGATGTGGAACTTTTGTTATCAAATCTCAGTGATCTGGTCAACACATCTGAAGTGATCCCGGACAAACTTGTGTCTGAATTCCAAATGTATCAATTTAAAATTTCCTGTGGGGCTCCATTAACTGTGGGAACTGTGCAGGAGACCTGAAGCTGGTGGAGAAACCCTCCCCTGTCATCCTGGCCCCACATGACTTCTGCAACATCAAGGCCAGCGTGAAAGTGGCTTCCACAGAGAACGGCATCATCTTTGGCAACATTGGTAGGTCTGCAGTATTGTTGTAGTATTGTTGCAATATTGCTGCAGTATTGTTGTAGTATTGTTGCAATATTGCTTCACTATTGTTGCAACATTGCTGCAGTATTGTTGTAATATTGTTGCAATATTGCTTCACTATTGTTGCAACATTGCTGCAGTATTGTTGTAGTATTGTTGCAATATTGCTGCAGTATTGTTGTAGTATTGTTGCAATATTGCTTCACTATTGTTGCAACATTGCTGCAGTATTGTTGCAATATTGCTGTCGTATTATTTCAACATTGCTGCAATATTGTTGTAGTATTGTTGCAATATTGCTTCACTATTGTTGCAACATTACTGCAGTATTGTTATAGTATTGTTGCAATATTGCTTCACTATTGTTGCAACATTGCCGCAGTATTGTTGTAGTATTGTTGCAATATTGCTTCACTATTGTTGCAACATTGCTGCAGTATTGTTGTAGTATTGTTGCAATATTGCTGCAGTATTTTTGTAGTATTGTTGCAATATTGCTGCAGTATTGTTGTAGTATTGTTGCAATATTGCTTCACTATTGTTGCAACATTGCTGCAGTATTGTTGTAGTCAGGGAGGATAAAGACCTCTCTGCTGGGACAGACACAGGCTGTGTACTGCGCAGTGTACGACGTGAGCGGCTGCATGAGCGACCGCAATGTTGTGGTACTGAACGACCTCCACATAGACATCATGGACTACATCGTGCCTGCCTCCTGCTCCGACATGGACTTCTGGCGGATGTGGGCGGAGTTTGAGTGGGAGAACAAGGTGATGATCAACACGCCGCTGACGGACCTGCGCGCCTACCTCCAGCACCTCATCACCTGGACCAACATGCGCTGCCTCACCCCGGAGAAGGTCAGTTCCTGGGGGGGACACTCGCTGTGTTTGCTCATTTTGGCTGGCATTGGATGCACTAAATGGTAGAGGCCGCTGCTTATCATCAAACAGCTCAAGTCTCATGGAAATTATGTAATCTTTGCACGAGGGGATAAGAAACAACAACAATAAATGTTTGTCTCCACAACTTGACCTATCTAGAGGTGACAATTGACACAATAGTTAAAACATATTTACATCTTAATTCATCGATGGAGCCACCTTGTCCTCCTCCAGACAAGGTCTTCTTGGTACGTTCCCAGACCTATCTAGAGGTCAGCTGTGTACAAAGACACCAATTTGGTGCAGTTGATGTTCAGGGACACAACACTGTTCCAGAAAGAAGCAATATTTGACACCAAACCTACTGACAATGTGGCGCAGGCTCTATCTGGAGAATGCTGCTTCCTGGCCGCCAACCTCTACGCCAGGTCCATCTTCGGGGAGGACGCCCTCGCCAACGTCAGCGTGGAGCAGGACGGCCCCGGTGGACAACTCACCGGACACATCAAGATCCGCGCCAAGTCCCAGGTAAACTGATGGACATCACTAGCTTGGTGTGCCATAGGACTGACCTGCCGTGTGATGTCCAGGGGATGGCCCTCAGCCTGGGAGAGAAGATCAACCAGACCCAGAAAGCCGCCATCAAGACCGGAGGCTAACTCATTCAGCTCTTCTTTCCAGAAGAATAAACTTTTCCAACACTTCCTTCCCCATTGTGCTGTGTGTCCCTCACTTCCTGGCCACTATGTAAATACTCTGCTCTCTATTACAAATAAATAAAATTTGCACCAAAAGTCCCAGTGAAGTAATACTGGAGCATCATTGTTGATCAAACTGTGCCACCACAAAGTGTTCTCTATTGGTAGAAACTCTTCACTTTACATCCAATCAGATTGAGCTAATCGATACAACTTGCAAGCTGCCAATGGAGAAACAAACGCTATCATTTGTTAAATGACACACTGTCACCTTAGACTTGACCTTCATAAGGCTTTGCACAAGTAACACACAGTTACTTAAACCCACACTCATGGACAAAACTTAAGGACATGGAAAGTGTTTGATGTCACCTGTCATATATATATATTTAAAGAGACAGAGGTTGTTCACACTTGGTTATCTCGTGTGTTTTCAATAAAGGTCACTGTAATAACTTTCAGAGTAATTGTCCCAATGGGTACAACTTCCTTAAGTTTTGTCCATATTTACATAAGTTCTGGCAAAACAGCAGTATGCAAATATGGTGCAGCTGTTGTATTCCTGAACAATCTAGCAGATGCCATAACTTGTTGTCCATGATATGTATCAGCTGGGTCCTAATCAATTCAGAGTTCTCTAAGATTTGTTCTTGGATCCCCAGGAATTTTTAAAAATATTTCATCGGGACCTTTCTCAGCCAAGTTCCAATAAACTGGAAGATGTACCAGGTGGTTATGGGACAGAACTGATGGCTTCCAGTTGTCAATCAGATGTCTGTTTCTTAAATAAATTGGAAGCTTTTTAGAATATTTTGTTACCAATTTGGATTATAGATTATAATACAAGAAAATAAGACCTAATCCAAATAATTTATTAGTGTGTGACGTTTCGGCAACAACATTGTCACCATATATATGACATAATAAAAATATGATTTTTATTATTCATTGATATAATTATATTTTGAATAATCATAGAACCAGACACAGAGTTGATTTGTAAAATCCTCAACAAAAGGAATACAACCCAATGTTTTTTTTGTTTATACTTAGATTATATTTATTAAATTGTATGTATGCAAACTGTTTTTTCTTAAAATATAATCATTAAAATAAATTCAATTTTGTATATAAAAGTTATCATTTCACTTCAAATCCACGACTGCATGAATGAATTGGTAACGTACCTAAAATACATCTTTTTTTACGACACCTTTATTTAATAGTCGACAGGATGTATTTTAACCCTGTGCGAGAAGAATTCCAATAGATTTCAAAGCCATATATTGCAACTAAGATATTTGGGAAAAGATATAGATAAAAGAATATCAATTATGGAAGTCGAAACTTTAATTAAGAAATTAAAAAGGATAAAAAAAAGTATAAAAGGCATTGAAGAAAATATCGAATCCATTGTGTCTATGGTAGATGTAAATGCAACGAAATGCAAACTAGAGTATGCAAATAATGATTTGATGAAAATGAGTGATATTTTCTTGCAGAAACTTGAGGATGAGGATTTGAATGACGAAGTGGAAAATTGCATAGATAAGTGTATAAGATTAAAGTGTGAATTGGATTTAAGGCATAATGGGCAAGAAACATCTGAAAAAAAAGTAAATTTACATGTTAAAATGCCTAAACTTGAATTGCCAACTTTCGATGGTAGATTAGAATCATGGCTTTCATTTAAGGATCTATTTTTTTCTGCGGTTGGTTCTAACTCACAAATACCTAATATTGAAAAGTTACAATATTTAAAAGGCCAACTGAGAGGCGAAGCCCTAAGACTGGTCAACGCATTTCCAATTACAGCCGATAATTATGTTGAGGTTTGGCAAACCTTATTAACAAGATATGATAATCCAAAGGATCTGATTTTCACCCAAATAGATAATGCATTAAGATTACCAAAGTTAGCCGATGACAACCATAAGTCAATGTTTAAACTTCTAGATAGTTGCAACGAGATAGTAAGAACAGTGAAGGTATTAGGTTACCAAATCGATAGTTTATCTGATGTGTTTCTCGTCAAGATCATACAAGATAAGCTTGATAAAACCACAAGAAAACAGTGGGAATTGCAGAACAACCCAAGGGTTGTGCCTTCAATTAAGGATTTAATGGAATTTCTAGAAATTCACGCAAAAAGCTTGCAGAATTTGCCAAATAAAGATGCAAATGTGGAGGAGTCATCTATTAAAAGGGAAACAGCCCCAAGAATGGAAGTACAACAAAAGCAATGGGGACATCCAGGAAGAATCCCTATGGACTATAGTTCTAAAAGACGCCCCTGCCGAATTTGCCTAAACAGGGGACATGCCGGACGCTTCCATCCTGAGAATAGGTGCTGGTTTCGGGAGAAGGCCGTACAAGCCTCCCCAGCTGCAAGCTTCATGTCCGTGCCGTCTCGATCCATGGATACCTTGACGCAGACAGCAGCCCCTTCGAGCGAATGCCGACCAGCTCCCCTTCAACACTCCTGACGCCAAGGTCTGTATATAAATCTAAATATGAACAATAACAGTATTGTAGCTCTCATGGATACTGGCTGTACCTTCTCTATAATTCCTCAACATATGATAGATAAGATTCAACCAAACTATGTTGTTTTTAATAATTTACCTCTTATTAAACAGACATCCGGTATGCTAAATATAAATTCAAAAATTAATGTTAATACAACTATAGGATTTATTACTAGAGATATTGATTTTTATTCCTCTGATATTAATTTGCCATATGTATTGCTTTCTTTACACCATATAAGACTATTTAAATTAGACATTGATTTTCAAAGTTTTACAATTACTCAATTTGGTAGAATTCTTAATGTTAATTACCATAACCCTAATAATAATAATTATACACATCATAATGTAATTCCTTTATGTAAATCTATTATTCCTCCTAATGAAAATGATTTTAGAAATTTTAATAGTGTAGAATTTGATGAAAAACTTTCACCATATGAAAAATCTGATTTAATTAAATTAATTAAGGAAAATAAGGAAGCGTTTGCTGCCCATAAAATGGATATAGGACATATTAAAGCAGATCCAATTAGAATTAAACTTACCTCACAAACACCTATTTCATTAAAGCCTTTTAGACCTTCCTTCTCGGACAACATTGAAATTAAAAGACAGATTGAAGAACTTTTAAAATATAATGTCATTAGACCATCTTATTCATCCTATGCATCCCCTGCTATGTTGGTGAATAAGCGAAATGAAGGTAAAATTCGACTAGTAATAGACTACAGAAAATTAAATGATATAATAAAAAGAGATTCTGAGCCCATACCAAGAATAGATTCTATATTAGATAAGCTTTCAGAAGCTAATATCTTCACTACACTAGATCTTTTATCAGGTTATCACCATTTAGATATACACCCAGATGATAAAGAATACACAGCTTTTACTACCACTCACGGACTTTACGAATTTAATAAATTATCTTTTGGATTAAAAAATAGTCCAAGTCAATTCCAAAGAGTTTTAAGGCAAATTTTAAATAAATATGATGTTGATTTTTGCATGAATTACTTCGATGACTTCATTATATTTTCAAATAATTTTCAGGAACATTTGACCCATTTAAAAGTAATTTTAGATATTTGCATAAAGGAAAATATTAAGCTAAAACTAAGTAAATGTAAATTCGCTACTTATCAGATTTCTTTTCTAGGATATGAAATATCAAACCATCAATTTTCACCCAGCACTAATAATATAGAAACGATTAGAAAATTGAATTCCCCAAGGAATAAAAAGGATTTACAACGAGTTTTAGGATCTATTAACATTTACTCAAAATTTATCCCTAATTATGCTAAACTCAGACTCCCTTTGAATAATTTGTTGAAAAAAGATGTAAAATGGAAATGGGATGAAGAATGCGAAACCGCATTTTCTAAATTAAAAAATATGATAACCTCAAAACCTATATTAGCTATCTATAATCCCAAATATCCTATACACCTTTACACGGATGCTAGCCAAGAACAGATCGGATCTATCCTAAAACAAGAACAACCCGATGGGTTTTTAAAGCCAATAGCGTATAGAAGCCGTAGAATGACATCTTATGAATCAAACTATTGTGTAACTGAGCAAGAATGCCTTGCTATTATTGATGCTGTGGATTTCTTTTTACCCTACTTAGATGGCGTGCATTTCACCATCCATACAGACCATGCTTGTCTAAAGTATTTGAAGAACATAAAGAACCCAAAAGGACGATTATTTAGATGGAGCTTAAAGCTCTCAATGTTTGACTTTGAGATAAAACACATAAGAGGAACTGAAAATAAAGAAGCTGATTTTCTCAGCAGATACCCCATAGCTCATTTTGTTTCTGACCCAGAACTAAAACAAGCTCAATTTGATGATAACATCAATGATAGGAAATATACTAAATTTAATGGACTTTTAACAATAAAGAAAAAAGGATTAATCAAAAGTGTTGTTCCGCCATCATTAAGAGAAAAAGTATTAATAAGAGCTCATCAAGATTACGGCCATATAGGAGTATCTAAAATGTTAAATCTAATTTCCCCTATCTATTATTGGCCCTACCTAATTCAAGATATTTCTAATTATGTAAAACACTGTGAGGTGTGTCAACTCAATAAAATATCTCACCAGAAGAAATTTGGTCTGTTGGAAAGTCTCCCCCCAGCTAAGGATCCTTTTGATCTTGTGTCTATAGACACAGTAGGTGGACTAAATTACTATAATTCCACAAAGAAATTCCTTCACATCATCGTAGATCATGCTACTAGATACATTTGGGCTTTCCCCTCAAAAAGTCAAACTACTGACTCATATATAAATTGCCTAAACAAAATTTTTCAAATACAAAAACCCAAACAATTTTTAAGTGACAGGGCACCATCATTTACTTCACCAAGATTTAGAAAATATT
This sequence comes from Cordylochernes scorpioides, assembly GCA_030710605.1. Lineage (NCBI taxonomy): Eukaryota > Metazoa > Arthropoda > Arachnida > Pseudoscorpiones > Chernetidae > Cordylochernes > Cordylochernes scorpioides. The sequence goes on along the minus strand of CP092881.1, from coordinate 4,104,683 downwards.
TGATTAACAATAACATTAAACAATTATTGACTTCATCATCAAGACCTCAGTGTAATGGGTTAAATGAACGACTTAACCAAACTATAATAACCAGGTTAAGATGTAAATTCAATAACTTGAAAGGAAAATCAATACCATGGACGAAATTGTTAGATTCAGTACTAAATGAATATAATAATACTCCCCATTCCATAACAGGCTATACTCCTACTTACCTTTTGTATGGTAAGCTCCCTTATGATCCCCCCTTAAAAGAATCAGAATTTTACCCCCCTATAGACACTGCCAGAACAAATGCCTATAATAATACATTGAAATTTCATCAGATAAATAAAATTAGATATGATCAACATTATCAACCTTCCACCTTTAAAGTAGGCGATAAAGTTTGGTTACAAACCTTTTACCATCCAGATAACCGAAAATTAATGCCTCCAATGTCTGGGCCATTTACAATCTTAAAACAGATATCCCCAGTCAATTATGAAATTGATAAACCCCAATCTAATTTAGGAAAAACTACCATGGTAATTCATTCATCCAAATTGAGGCCATACTACTCAAAAGAAGGATTTGAGTTAAAACTGACAAAAAGTAAAATACCCACTTTAGAGAAAAAAACAAACCAACAAGTGGCACCTAAGGTAGTGAAAAGTAGAATCCCTCTTCTTACTAAATAATGGTAGGGAAATCTTAATATAAATAAGACAATACCAAAAATAACTACGCCTAAAAATTAAGCCTTGAGAATATAATTTTTGTGCACACATAAGATATAACTTGACACTTTCTTTTCAATTGTTGTAAATATTTTACATTTTGATTTTATTTGTTGAGAAATTCACTCATATGATTCTATATATTTTTCCCTCACAAATTTTATATGGAACATTTCATATTCGAACATTCTTTTTTTTAAATGTAAATAATAAAACTTCATGTGTAAATATTTTTCATTATGTGGAAGTAAATAACCCATTATTTTATGTTTTTATTCTGATCAAACCAAATAAATGTGAAACAAGATGTTGGATACCACTCGTCATTATGAGAAATAAATTTGTGATTTTCAAAAATATATTTTTTGGCATGTGGCAAAATACCTTTTGAATCTTGAGAGCCTGAGAAGGCCTACTCAATTCATGAGGTAAATCCCCTTATGAATTATAGGAAGGAGACACCTATAAATTCAAATAAGATTGGATAATTTTCAGCTACTGTCAAGAAAAAGGTACCAATAGGAATATGTAGAAGGAATAAAGAGAAATCATTGATATAGTTTCAATTGGTATCCTCCATCTTAATTGATAATCTATGTAAATAATAATGATACTTTTTTTTTTACTTTGAAAATTACTCCCTAATTTTTATCCTTGGAGGGAAGAAATGACATAATAAAAATATGATTTTTATTATTCATTGATATAATTATATTTTGAATAATCATAGAACCAGACACAGAGTTGATTTGTAAAATCCTCAACAAAAGGAATACAACCCAATGTTTTTTTTGTTTATACTTAGATTATATTTATTAAATTGTATGTATGCAAACTGTTTTTTCTTAAAATATAATCATTAAAATAAATTCAATTTTGTATATAAAAGTTATCATTTCACTTCAAATCCACGACTGCATGAATGAATTGGTAACGTACCTAAAATACATCTTTTTTTACGACATATATATATATATATCATCCGACAAAAGAATAAATGATCAATGACCATGGCAGAGCTGACTGCTATAGGGCGCGTCCCCAGGTGGCGGATAGGGGAACGACCTTCAGATATGAAGGCCAGCTGCGAAACAAGCAGAATAACTCTGACAAATAAGCAGTCGCGGACCAACAGCAGCATTGTTAGAAGAGGAGTAGACCTCTTTAAAAATCCTGACTTCAACTGGCCCGGTTGATGGACCTCAGCAAGGGTCCCACTCCAGGGATACGGAGGAGCTGTGTCTGTACTCATGTTAGAGTCGGCAGCAAAGGCGTCTGCTTCCATGTTAGGAACGGCCTCAAACTACAGGCAAAGTCAGACTTTCACCAAAGTGTGCCTGGATCATGGTGCCATGATCAACGAAAGCTGCACCCCTATACCCCATTCCATGAGATCAGATGTTGATTTGCATGCTGCATCGCCCGTCGCGCAGAATAAACAGGGGCGCGTTCAGGACTTAGGTAGAGGGTTCTGTCCGATAAGTATAATACAGTCTCCACAAACTTCTAACTTTGCAGCTTCCAAGCAATTGAGCATTCTGCAGTGCAACATCAATGGATTGTGCTCAACAGCAACAAAAATAAAATTAGAAGAAATAATGGAAATAGCTGAAAAACAAAAGATACAAATTATAGCCCTACAGGAAACCAAATTAAATGAAAAGTACAATCTTAAATATAAAAACTACAATATCCTCAGAAAAGACAGAAATAAAGAAGGGGGTGGCCTTGCATTTTTAATCAAGAATTTGTACTATGAAGACATAGCCATTAATATTCCAAACACATCAGACCTCGAAGCCCAAGGTATCAAAGTCTACCTCAATCAAAACAAAACCATCAACATATTCAATATGTATCACCCACCAAACAATAAACTTATTGACGATGGAACAATGGCTCAATTTCTTACAGACAACACTATTATTGTAGGTGACCTTAATGCCAAACATCAACTATGGGGATGTTCCAGGCCAAACCCAAGAGGCAAAATACTTTCAAACTTATTTGACGACAATGCCTTCATGTGCTTAAATGATGGGAATCCTACCCACCATTCCTACAGTTATAATACCGCACAAGCCCTTGATATAAGTTTCTCCAGTCCTGACATTTTCCACAAATGCAAATGGCAAATATTAAAAAGTATTGGAAGTGATCATTTGCCTATTTTGATAGAAATTAGCACCAAGACCAAAACCAGCTCAATTAAAGAAAAATTCTGGAACTTCAAAAAGGCTAATTGGAATCTTTACCAGCAAAACACCAATGAAGACTTTAGAAAAGCACCCACTAGAATAAAAGATCTGGAACAAAATTGGATATCTTTCAAAAACACCATTATTAAAGCAGCCAAAGTTTCAATACCAAGAGGTAATATTAAGAAATGGATTCCAAATTATACACACCAGGCAAAAGATATTCAAACACTTATAACTAAAAGAAATGAACTACAAAAAAAGTGCACCCAAAACCAAACAAATTGTAGAACTGAACTGAACATTGTGAATGCAAAAATAAAAAGATTATACGTAAATATGAAAAGGGAAAAATGGAAACAAACTTGTGAAAACCTGAACCCAAGAAACCCTAATACAAAACTTTGGCATTTGGCAAAACAAATTGACAGAGCCCAGCCACAAACTGAAAACACAAATATGATTAAGAATACAGATGGTACCCCAGCAACTAATGACAAAAATGCTGCTAATCTTTTAGGTAATTCATATCAAATAAGTAGTAAAATCAAATTTGAAATAAAAGATAAGAAAGTTGAAAAAAAGGCCCGAAAGATTATCCATGACTGTAAAAACGTCACTAGCACTCATAATATTTTCCATGAAAAAATCAATATGAAAGAGCTAGATTATGCATTAGAAAACACTGACCTAAACAAGACTCCTGGGCCAGATGGAATCCATGGCCAAATGATATCAAACTTGGGCAAAAATGGCAAAGAAAAACTTCTTGATATTTTCAATAACTCCTGGAAAACTGGAAAATTGCCTCAAGACTGGAAAACTGCAACAATAATTCCTATTAAAAAACTTGACAAATCTGCTGATGACCCAAAAAACTACCGACCTATCTCCCTCACAAGTATTTGCTGCAAATTAATGGAAAAAATTATACTCAGACGACTCACCTACCACCTCGACACAAGAAATCTCTTACCAAAAGAACAATATGGATTTAGGAAAGGACATGGGACAATAGACCAACTCTTATTTTTCACACAAAAGGTAAAAGATGCACAAAACAGAAAACCAACTAGCCACACCATAGCCGCTTTTTTAGACCTTACACAAGCTTTTGATAAAGTATGGAAAAACAAGTTAATTACAAAATTATACAAGCATTTCAAAATTGATGGAAAAGCTATCACTTGGATAAATGATCTCCTTAAAAATAGATACATCAGGGTCAAATATAATGGAACTCTATCTAAAACCTTCAAATTGTACCAAGGATTACCACAAGGATCAGTCCTTAGCCCAACTCTCTTCACCCTATTTATTGCAGGCATAGAAGAAAACATTTCACATAAAACCAATATTGGACTATTCGCTGATGACATTATTCTATGGAGCAGCAACACTAACTGGAAAAAAGCTGAAAGAGATTTGAACAAGACTCTTTTCCACCTAGAAAAATTTGCTAATAAACATAAATTTGAATTTAACCCCCAAAAATCTGAAACCTGTCTTTTTACTACCGATAAGAAACTATACAAAATAAGACCAAAAATTATTCTGAAAGAACAACAATTGCAATATAATAAACATCCTAAATATCTTGGCTACACCCTGGATCCAGAAATTAACTCCAGTAAACATATTGAAGAAGTTATTAGAAAAGGAAGAGACCGACTAAAAATCCTGAAATATATTTCAGGAAGAGAGTGGGGAGCCGATGCAACCACACTAAAATTAACTTACACATCTCTAATTAGACCTATCCTGGAATATGGATATCAAATCTATGGTACAGCATCTGAAACAAATCTAAAATCACTGGAAAGGATACAACTAAGTGCAGCTAGAATTATTACAGGTCTTCGTAATACCTGCCCTAATGATATTGTACTTTACGAGGCCGACATTATGCCCTTAAAGGATAGAAGAAGCTACAATCTGCCAAAATATATGAACAAAATCAAGAGTTATGGAAACAAACACAGAACTTCCAATTACATACTTAATTGGGAATCCAATCAAAGACTCAAAAAAGAAGGTCCTCTCCACCTGGCCAAAAGAAATGGATTTTTAAAATATAAAGTAGAAAAAAATTATTTAGCAGAAAAAATTTCTCCATGCGAACCACTACAAAATGTTATTTTTAATGACACTTTAAATGAACCCACCAACAAACAATACCAAAATCCAGAATACTTAAAACAATTATCATTAGAAATAATTAATAACATTCCTAAAAATGCAATAACTATCTATACCGATGGTAGCAGAGACGAGCTAGGACATACTGGCAGTGGCTGTCTCATCAAAACCACAAATGGCATTGAGAAAATGAACAGAAGAAACCCAGATTTTTGCTCAGTCTTCAGATCAGAACTTATAGCCATCTATGAAGCCTTAAAATCCATCAGAAATACTAATTATCAAGATATCTGGATTCTTACTGATAGTAGAAGTGCCATACAACACTTGAGTCACACAGGGGAACTCAGAGACAAAGTAAGCAGGAACATAATTGGTTATCTCCAAAAACTCTCAAAAACCTCAAAAATTCACCTTCAATGGATACCCTCACACGTTGGCATTGAAGGCAATGAAGCTGCTGATGTGCTAGCGAAAAAAGGCACAAAAGAACCCTTGCCACAGAAAAATAAACTTACTTTTAAAGAAATAGAAACAATAGCCAAAACAAAAATAAACAAGAACTGGAGGATCCCACCTAAGCACAGTTGGTACAGTGGAGTGAACCCAGGAGAAGCTCTGAAGATCAGAAATAGACAGCATCAAACAACACTAACAAGATTTAGAACGGGCCATCTCAAGCCATTGAAGATAGAAAATAATAACAAAATTTATCCCACTTGCCCAAAATGTAGTTTGGTACCTGCAGCTCCAGAACACATTTTGGCTTGCATTAGATGCACTAAACAGGACCTTTGGGAGAGGCCGCTGCTCATCATAAAACAGCTCGAGGAGCATGAACGCATGGAATTCGTGTAATCTTTACACAAGGGGATAAGAAACAACAACAACAACAACGTCACACACTAATAAATTATTTGGATTAGGTCTTATTTTCTTTTATTATTTTGTTACCAAATATAATGGTGCACAGCTGAATGTTGTGTCCAATGACAGCAATGTTGGGTGTGCTGTTGTTCTGGTTACAAGTCAATTAGTTCCATGTTGGACCAGAATTTGGTCGAATATTTCACTGCAGTTGGTTCACAGGGTGTATATCGGGTAAATTGAGAATAACCACAATGGAATATCTAAAATGAAATTTATTGCACATTTGGGGAACAGTAGTAGATAAAAGGATTTAGTTTTGATTTGTTCAATGTAGTGTGTCCATGGAATTTGCGTAATCTTTACACAAGGAGGTTAAGAAACAACAACAGTGTGTCCATTATTAGCTACAACAGTCTCGAGGTGAGTGTGGAATGAAGCACAGGCCTTGGTGACCTTGTCCATTTGGGTCATCACTGTGCTTTCTTGACAGACTGGAGGTGTTGTGGGCTCTACAATACATAGTGGCTGCAGAGTTAGTGACTCCGGGGACATAGTGTCGGCCATGATTGTGTCTTTTTTGCCTTGTGAGTTGAGTCCTGTTGGAAGACATACTTCCTTCCTGCGGCCACCATGTCCATCCAAGGCTTCCCAACGATCTCCAGAAAATTGATGTCAGTGTTCATCCTAAGGCCTTTCTCAATAAAACGGGAGGTGTGACATCACTGCTGATAACACCAAGGAGAATCAAGGAAGGAGGAAATTTTGTTTGCATCACGACAGGCACCTCTGAGGGGACTTTACAGATCCAGAGATAATTCCTGGAATTTACCTTTTGGTCAAAGATATTTCCATCAGAGAAGAACGCCACAAGTCATGTTTCAGGTTGTTGAGGAGGGTAGCGGTCTTGTCCATCATATTCTCAATCAGAAACTAACCTCTCTGAAGGACATAGGATTTGAGACGAAGATCCTCAGTTCTGACATAGAGCCAACGTCCTTGGTCCTCATGCTCTTCCCAAGGTTTTTATCTTTTTGACATATTTGACAAATTCTTCACCTCTTATCTAATGTAATATTTGTCTTATGGACTACCAAAGATGACAAAGCACAATTTGGATTATAAACACAAGGTAATGAGATTTATAATATTTATTTGTATTTTTATTTTATTTTATTATTACAGAAGCACGAAGTCTATCAGACTATTGTGCTATACAGTGGACCCTCGGTTTACGAGCACCTTGGAGTACGAGCTTTTCGCAGTACGAGCAAAATTTTTTGAAAAATTTTACCTCGGATTACGAGTGAAATTTCGCATTACGAGCAACTCGTGATAGTTGCCCGTAATCGTGATGGATGAAAATTCACTGGGATCCCTCCCTTCAGATCAGATTCGGGAAATATGTAAAATGTGGGAAACTGTGCAATTGTTCGTAGCAAGAAGAATTGCCCGAGTTTCAATTATTAAAAATAAGAAATTAGTTTCGCACTACGAGCGTTTTGGAGTACGAGCATGGCTCTGGAACGGATTATGCTCGCAAACCGAGGGTCCACTGTATTAGAATTATTTACATATATATCTTTAATTACACGATGAATTAGTAGTGATTTATAAATTGCTCTAAACTTGCCAAAGTGTTCATAAGATTGAGTATATACAGAAAGATGGCATTATGTCAAAGTAAGCAAGTACAATTTGGTTAGTCAGAGGGCAAGCCAACAAAAGATGGTGTTTCTAGACAGCATGTTGGATCATTTATAACTCAAGTCATTGGTCTTAGTACCTTGTGACTACCAAAGATATTTCCCCAGTAGACCCTGTGTGTAATATAATTGAAGTAGTGGTGAGGCACAATTTGGATTACAAATTAGAAACATAGGATATTAAGACCAAATAAATAGTGTGTGACATTTCAGTAACAGTGTTGTTACCATAATCACACAAAAGTACTGGTCAAAAAGAAACATTTAAAATCACAGATTAATATCTTCAACACCTCGAGATGAATCTCCCTGTGTGTAATAGAATTGAAGTAGTGGTGAGGCACAATTTGAATTACAAATTAGAAGCATAGGATATTAAGACCAAATAAATAGTGTGTGACATTTCAGTAACAGTGTTGCTACCATCATCAAACAAAAGTACTGACTGGTAACAACACTGAAATGTCACACACAATTTATTTGGTCTTGTAACCTTAGAAGTGAAGTAAGTGCTGAGAATCCAAGTTGAGTCTTTTTCTTCTTGTTGAGTGAATGTAAGAGAGGTTGTGATGATAACAGCTGGAGTGAAACAGAGCTCTTGAGTTGGTTTTTTATAAGGTATTTTACAGTTCCATGTTAGAGAAGTTGTGAGGAGGCCATGTTGGAAATAAGACGAAGTACAAAATGTTGTAAATTTCTTTAATAAAAACCACCAGACAATGGAATGGCATCAACTTCTCAGCATGTCACTTGATCATTTCGATACATTTTAAAAATTGATAAGGAACAGTTTGGATTATAGACACAATGTAATAAAACTAAATTCAAATAATTACAAGGTAATAAGACCAATTCCAATAAAATAAATAATGTGTAAGGTTTAGGTAGCAATGCAGTTAACTAAATGTTACACTATATTTATTTGGATTTGGTCTTATTACCTTGTAGCTCTAATCTATAATCCAAATTGTGCCTTATCATAAATCCAAATAACATATAGCGAGATGTTTAGGTAACAACGCTGTTACTGAAACATCAAAAACATTATTTCTATGGCTTTGTTTGTTTTTTAAAATTCTAACAACTATGGATGATGTGACAATCAAGTCTCCTGGGAGAAGATGGAAATACAAATTTTCTTAAAAAATCATTATTATCCCTAGTACACTTTATCATCATGGCGGGTAGTTAGCGACTGTTGGTAAATGGCAGATTCTCTCTGAGGTAATTTACATGTGTAGATCTTATTTACATATGTAGATCTTATTTACATATGTAGATCTTATTTACATATGTAGACATGTGTAGATCTTATTTACATATGTAGATCTTATTTACATATGTAGACATGTGTAGATCTTATTTACATATGTAGACATGTGTAGATCTTATTTACATGTGTAGACATATGTAGACAAAGTCAACATCTCAAGACACCACAAGTGGGCGACTAGCTGTGGCCACCAGCTGGTGACTTGGTCAGACTTAGGATATCTTCTATGGAGAGGAGCTTGGTGCGCGGCTTGCCTTCCTTCATCCCCAGCGCAGTCTCCACCTGGTCCACCTTCAGCCAGTCTGTGAAGTCCACCACCTGGACTCCCTGCTCCTGCAGCAGTGGAGCTATGGCTTCGTACCCAGGCCTGGTGTCAGACGGGCAACAACCGGACTGGAGGTCCTCTTGAATGGTGTTCCCAACATCAATGCTGGACTTTTTGGTGTCAGCGATCACTCCGACTGGTCCCCACTGGACCCAGCCACTGCAGTACAGTCCCGGCACAGACAGGACCCTTCCTTTGATGTTCTGGATCACACCCCTGTCCTGGTCGAAGGGGATGTCAGGGTCGATGGAGGTGTTCTTGTAGCCGATGCTGGTGATGACCAGGCCACACTTGATCTCCTCCGTCTCCCCGGTTGGCACGGCCCGCACCTCCCCGCCGCTCTCCTCTAGTCTGTTCACTCCGAACACCACTCCCGTCACGCAGTTGTTTTCCTCCAGTATGCGCAAGGGAGACCTGTAGAATAGGAACTCACAGGTTTTGGATTTCCTCTTCTCACTGGTATGTTGGCCCATGATGCTGAAAATACGTTTTTTGTTCTGTGGAACGGAATCTCCAGAGATGGCCGTGATGTCGGCAGCGGGGAAGTGGAGGGAAAAGTCCGCTATCTTGGTCATGTCCCGCAGCTCCATGGTGGTGAAGGATGCCTGCAGCGGGCCTCTGCGGCCGACGATGAGCACCCTCTTGACCTTGCTGCTCTGGATGGCAGCCAGGGCATGCTCGGTGATGTCTGTGGTGCGCAGGTGCTGGGTTGGGGAGAGGATGACGCGACTGACATCCAGCGCGATGTTGCCCTGCCCCACCACGACCACCGTGTCCGTGCCTAGGTCAACCGGGAGATCTCGACACCGGAAGTCCCCGTTGTACCACCCCACAAAGTCCCGGGAGGAGAAGCACTGCTGGGCGGACTCCCCAGGGATCCCGAGGGAGCGTTCGCTCTGGGAGCCATAGCTCAGCACCACCAGGTTGTAGGCCCGGAGCAGCTGCTGCAGACTCACATGCCGCCCCACCTCCACGTTGCCCACAAACCTGAAGCGCTCGCCCTGTCCTGTCTTTGTGAAAGTATTGAAGACTTTCTTAACGTCAGGGTGGTCAGGTGCAACGCCGTAGCGCACAAGACCAAATGGCACGGGAAACTTCTCGTACATGTCCACAGTCATCTTGGGGTTGGCCAGCAGCTGCCGCGCCGTGTAGAAGCCCGCGGGCCCACTGCCCACCACGCAGGCCTGGGTGACCCATCTGACACAACACAATACTGGGAGTTAGCATGGGAGGCCATATTTGCATAGATCGTTATTTATACTGGTAGTTAGCATGGGAGGCCATATTTGCATAGATGGCTATTTATAATGGGAGTTAGCATGGGAGGCTATATTTGCATAGATGGCTATTTATACTGGAAGTTAGCATGGGAGGCTATATTTGCATAGATGGTTATTTATACTGGTAGTTAGCATGGGAGGCCTTATTTACATAGAGGGCTATTTATACTGGGAGTTAGCATGGGAGGCCATATTTGCATAGATGGCTATGTAATATGCTATTTATTCAAATATCTGGCACTGTTGGAACGATTACGCCAGTATTCTTTGTTCACGTTTGGGCTAAAACACAATTATAAAATTGCTAATATGATATAATACAAATAAAAGCTCCTTTATAAATATAGTGTCAATATAAATTAATCATAGGTATTTAAAATATTAATAATTAAATCTTGTTTAAAAAAAAACAACGATGAACCAATCATAGCCTTTGTTTACGTCGTGCGTCAACGTGACGTCACGACCAATGAAAGGTTTAGTTTCAGATTGAGCCAAATGTCGTGACTCTCTCCATAACATGTTCTAATGCATATTTAAAGGGAAAGGTAACACTTTTGATACATGAATATCCCCTCCCGTTATGTTAAATACTGATTGTTTAAAACTTTTATTTTTTATAAATTTACTCACCTTTTTAAAAAAAATTCGCCGATTAATTTATTTGTCAATCTTTTTGTAAATAAGGCACTAGACATTATATATTTTTTAAAATAGAGCAATCCATGGGAGCTATCCCGGTAAGCAACAACTTTAATAGGCGGCGCTGTAAATTGCCGGCGCCGTACCTTCGAGGCGTTTTGCACGAGTTAAAAATACAATTTCTGTGAAATATTTTGATTTTTATCCAATTAAATTTATAAAAATTTAAATAAAATTTTAAAAAATATTTAAAATTAAAAAAATTAAATAAATTATTAAACTAATTATTCTAAAAACGAGAATTATTATTTTTTTAATTTTCTGAAACTAACCTAATTCAAGTTGTCTGAAACTAACCTTATTTAGCGATGAAACTAACCTATTTTAATTAATGAAACTAACCTTTTTAAAACACATCTTAAACTAACCATATTTCTAACCTATCAGAAACTAACCTAATTTATAACCCATCAGAAACTAACCTATTTTACCTATTTGAATATAACATAACGTCTCGTTATTAAAAATGTATTAAGATTTTTTTTTTTTTACAAAGTTTGCAATATTTGTAAAATAAATATATGACTTGAAAATATTCCCCTTAAAATAATTGCATTCTAAACTATACAGAGATTTTTTCATAGAGAAATTAAAAAATACATAACTGATTAGATTCAAAAGTCTGTTATAATTCAACAATCTGCTCTAAATATTATCATGATGATACAATGATTTTGTAATGTAGAAAATTAGGAAAGACAAAATTCAGGATGACACGGCAATTTATTTGAGAGAAGAATAATGATACAATTCCAAGGCAAGATACTATTCCTTTAACTTCCAATTACCGAGGGAACCAATTAATATTGATTTTATTCAACTTATCGAGTATTTTTCAAGGGACCGGAAAAATGTTCACTTTATCAAGAGATTCATTAGACAAACCTTTACTTGGGTGGGCGAAGCTGGGTACGTCCGCTAGTAATATATAATTTATTCAATGAAAATATTTGGAAATATTTAAAATTTTAGATTTGTTAAATCACACACACACACACATTATTTAGTTACCTAGCTTGCTTGCTCGATATTCTCTAGCTGTAGATAGTTTGGTTGATTTGTTAATAATTGTCGATTAGTCGCCGTGACTCATCAATAAATACTTTCACACCTTCAGATATACAAAGACTTGATTTCTACGCTACAACTGGTGGAGAGACTGGACCAATACCCATTAAGAAATAAAAGAAAAATTGATTCTGTTGAACCAGAAGAAACTTCTATGAATGTAAAGAAGGAAGGTACCCAGGTAAGCAACTACGCCAAGGAACCCTTCCATTTTCTCGGGGAGGATGGTGAAGATCTCCAAAAATGCTTAAAAGGGTATGCACGTGTGGCAAAGTACAACCATTGGGATGAAACCCTCTGTCTTACTAAAGTTTATCTTTATCTGTCTGGAACTGCTCTCAAATGGTTTGAGAACAAGGAAGAAAGCATACAGACTTGGAAGGAATTCACATTTTAATTAGAGAATGTGTTGGGAAAAAAAAAAAGAAAATTCAAAATTGCAAGCGAAGAAAAAACTTAAAACACAGGCACAATTAAAAGGTGTGAGTACCGAATTTTACATCCAGGGTGTCCTGTGCTTGTGCAAAGAGGTTGATCCTCAAATGAGCGAGGAAGATAAAATCTCCCACCTCATGAAGGGGATAGCTGAGGAGCTTTGCCCAGCACTCCTACAAAGGATGTACAGAGTACCAGCAATTCATTACAGAATGTTGCGTGTCGAAGCGCTAAGTTGTAGGTGAGTTACCCCAACCAGATATGAGCGCCTACCAAATGTAGCCTCTCTCTGTCACCAGGATGACTGAGAAGATCTGTCATCGCTGATCCGAAAATTTGTCTGTGAGGAGATACAGAAAGCATTGGACTCTCCTCAAGAGGAGACTAAAATCGCTGCCATTGAAGATTTAGTGAGGGAAGAGATTGTAAAGACCTTGAGGCCATTATCAAAACCTACAAAAAGTTCCCCTCAAGCACCCAGGCCGGTATCAAATCCTAGATTCGAGGCTCAACCTAGAACTCCCCGTCCTACAACTCAGTATCAGAAACAAGGAAATAGACGCGACACCAATGAATGGAAGACAACTGAGGGAAAGCCAATCTGTTTCTACTGCGGACGCCCAGGTCACGTCGTCCGCTATTGCCGCGACAGGAAAAGACACAATGAGGAAAGGAGAACTGAATATTTTCAAAGAAAGCAAGTCGCAATGGTATTCTACAAACCTCGAGCCGAATCTTCCTGTGTGTAATAGAATTGAAGTAGTGGTGAGGCACAATTTGAATTACAAATTAGAAGCATAGGATATTAAGACCAAATAAATAGTGTGTGACATTTCAGTAACAGTGTTGTTACCATCATCAAACAAAAGTACTGACTGGTAACAACACTGAAATGTCACACACAATTTATTTGGTCTTGTAACCTTAGAAGTGAAGTAAGTGCTGAGAATCCAAGTTGAGTCTTTTTCTTCTTGTTGAGTGAATGTAAGAGAGGTTGTGATGATAACAGCGGGAGTGAAACAGAGCTCTTGAGTTGGTTTTTTATAAGGTATTTTACAGTTCCATGTTAGAGAAGTTGTGAGGAGGCCATGTTGGAAATAAGACGAAGTACAAAATGTTGTAAATTTCTTTAATAAAAACAACCAGACAAACTCAATGGAATGGCATCAACTTCTCAGCATGTCACTTGATCATTTCGATACATTTTAAAAATTGATAAGGAACAGTTTGGATTATAGACACAATGTAATACAACTAAATTCAAATAACTACAAGGTAATATGACCAAATTCAATAAAATAAATAATGTGTAAGGTTTAGGTAGCAATGCAGTTAACTAAATGTTACACTATATTTATTTGGATTTGGTCTTATTACCTTGTAGCTCTAATCTATAATCCAAATTGTGCCTTATCATAAATCCAAATAACATATAGCAAGATGTTAGGTAACAACGCTGTTACTGAAACATCAAAAACATTATTTCTATGGCTTTGTTTGTTTTTTAAAATTCTAACAACTATGGATGACGTGACAATCAAGTCTCCTGGGAGAAGATGTAAATACAAATTTTCTTAAAAAATCATTATTATCCCTAGTACACTTTATCATCATGGCGGGTAGTTAGCGACTGTTGGTAAATGGCAAATTCTCTCTGAGGTAATTTACATGTGTAGATCTTATTTACATGTGTAGATCTTATTTACATATGTAGATCTTATTTACATATGTAGACATGTGTAGATCTTATTTACATGTGTAGACATTTGAAGATCTTATTTACATGTGTAGACATTTGTAGATCTTATTTACATGTGTAGACATATGTAGACAAAGTCAACATCTCGAGACACCCCAAGTGGGCGATTAGCTGTGGCCACCAGCTGGTGACTTGGTCAGACTTAGGATATCTTCTATGGAGAGGAGCTTGGTGCGCGGCTTGCCTTCCTTCATCCCCAGCGCAGTCTCCACCTGGTCCACCTTCAGCCAGTCTGTGAAGTCCACCACCTGGACTCCCTGCTCCTGCAGCAGTGGAGCTATGGCTTCGTACCCAGGCCTGGTGTCAGACGGGCAACAACCGGACTGGAGGTCCTCTTGGATGATGTTCCCAACATCAATGCTGGACTTCTTAGTGTCAGCGATCACTCCGACTGGTCCCCGCTGGACCCAGCCACTGCAGTAGAGTCCCGGCACAGACAGGACCCTTCCTTTGATGTTCTGGATCACACCCCTGTCCTGGTCGAAGGGGATGTCAGGGTCGATGGAGGTGTTTTTGTAGCCGATGCTGGTGATGACCAGGCCACACTTGATCTCCTCCGTCTCCCCGGTTGGCACGGCCCGCACCTCCCCGCCGCTCTCCTCTAGTCTGTTCACTCCGAACACCACTCCCGTCACGCAGTTGTTTTCCTCCAGTATGCGCAAGGGAGACCTGTAGAATAGGAACTCACAGGTTTTGGATTTCCTCTTCTCACTGGTATGTTGGCCCATGATGCTGAAAATACGTTTTTTGTTCTGTGGAACGGAATCTCCAGAGATGGCCGTGATGTCGGCAGCGGGGAAGTGGAGGGAAAAGTCCGCTATCTTGGTCATGTCCCGCAGCTCCATGGTGGTGAAGGATGCCTGCAGCGGGCCTCTGCGGCCGACGATGAGCACCCTCTTGACCTTGCTGCTCTGGATGGCAGCCAGGGCATGCTCGGTGATGTCTGTGGTGCGCAGGTGCTGGGTTGGGGAGAGGATGACGCGACTGACGTCCAGCGCGATGTTGCCCTGCCCCACCACGACCACCGTGTCCGTGCCTAGGTCAACCGGGAGATCTCGACACCGGAAGTCCCCGTTGTACCACCCCACAAAGTCCCGGGAGGAGAAGCACTGCTGGGCGGACTCTCCAGGGATCCCGAGGGAGCGTTCGCTCTGGGAGCCATAGCTCAGCACCACCAGGTTGTAGGCCCGGAGCAGCTGCTGCAGACTCACATGCCGGCCCACCTCTACGTTGCCCACAAACCTGAAGCGCTCGCCCTGTCCTGTCTTTGTGAAAGTATTGATGACTTTCTTAACGTCAGGGTGGTCAGGTGCGACGCCGTAGCGCACAAGACCAAATGGCACGGGAAACTTCTCGTACATGTCCACAGTCATCTTGGGGTTGGCCAGCAACTGCCGCGCCGTGTAGAAGCCCGCGGGCCCACTGCCCACCACGCAGGCCTGGGTGACCCATCTGACACAACACCATACTGGGAGTTAGCATGGGAGGCCATATTTGCATAGATCGTTATTTATACTGGTAGTTAGCATGGGAGGCCATATTTGCATAGATCGTTATTTATACTGGTAGTTAGCATGGGAGGCCATATTTGCATAGATGGCTATTTATAATGGGAGTTAGCATGGGAGGCTATTTTGCATAGATGGCTATTTATACTGGAAGTTAGCATGGGATGCTATATTTGCATAGATGGTTATTTATACTGGTAGTTAGCATGGGAGGCCTTATTTTCATAGATGGCTATTTATACTGGGAGTTAGCATGGGAGGTCCTATTTACATAGAGGGCTATTTATACTGGGTGTTAGCATGGGAGGCCATATTTGCATAGATGGCTATTTATGTAATATGCTATTTATTCAAATATCTGGCACTGTTGGAACGATTACGCCAGTATTCTTTGTTTACGTTTGGCTAAAACACAATTATAAAATTGCTAATATGATATAATACAAATAAAAGGTCCATTATAAATATAGTGTCAATATAAATTAATCACAGGTATTTAAAATATTAACAATTAAATCTTGTTTAAAAAAAAAAAAAACAATGAACCAATCATAGCCTTTGTTTACGTCCGCGTCAACGTGACGTCACGACCAATGAAAGGTTTAGTTTCAGATTGAGCCAAATGTCGTGACTCTCCCCATAACATGTTCTAATGCATATTTAAAGGGAAGGTAACACTTTTGATACATGAATATCCCCTCCCGTTATGTTAAATACTAATTGTTTAAAACTTTTATTTTTTATAAATTTACTCACCTTTTTAAAAAAAATTCGCCGATTAATTTATTTGTCAATCTTTTTGTAAATAAGGCACTAGACATTATATATTTTTTAAAATAGAGCAATCCATGGGAGCGATCCCGGTAAGCAACAACTTTAATAGGCGGCGCTGCACATTGCCGGCGCCGTACCTTCAAGGCGTTTTGCACGAGTTAAAAATACAATTTCTGTGGAATATTTTGATTTTTATCCATTTAAATTTATAAATTTAAATAAAATTTTAAAAAATATTTAAAATTAAAAAAAAATTAAATAAATTATTAAACTAATTATTCTAAAAACGAGAATTTTATTTTTTTTTTTTCTGAAACTAACCTAATTCAAGTTGTCTGAAACTAACCTTATTTAGCGATGAAACTAACCTATTTTAATTAATGAAACTAACCTTTTTAAAACACATCTTAAACTAACCATATTTCTAACCTATCAGAAACTAACCTAATTTATAACCCATCAGAAACTAACCTATTTTACCTATTTAAATATAACATAACGTCTCGTTATTAAAAATGTATTAAGATTTTTTTTTACAAAGTTTGCAATATTTGTAAAATAAATATATGACTTGAAAATATTCCCCATAAAATACTGTATTCTAAACTATACAGAGATTTTTTGATAGAGAAATTAAAAAATACATAACTGATTAGATTCAAAAGTCTGTTATAATTCAACAATCTGCTCTAAATATTATCATGATGATACAATGATTTTGTAATGTAGAAAATTAGGAAAGACAAAATTCAGGATGACAGGCAATTTATTTGAGAGAAGAATAATGATACAATTCCAAGGCAAGATACTATTCCTTTAACTTCCAATTACCGAGGGAACCAATTAATATTGATTTTATTCAACTTATCGAGTATTTTTCAAGGGACGGGTGTTGCGTTCCCGTTTTTAGACCAATGGGAACGGAGCATGTAAGATGTGACTTAGTAAAATTTCCTTATTGAGATATACAAGTGTGACATAGAAATAGACAAATATAGGGCTTAAACAGCTAAGGTTATACTTGAGGAGATAGAATACCAGATAGTATATAGGGTACAGAAGGACTCCAAGTGAAAACTTTCTTCCATGTCAGGTGTGGGAGGGACCCCCCAAAGGGGGCACAGATGGGGGAGGACCGTGATGGATTCCTTCCTGGAATGTATAGAGCGTCGGGTGTCGCGCGGACTTAACAAGGTCTATGGAATGTGGAGTTCCAACGTCCATCCCCCCCCTTTTTCTCCTTCTTCTTCTTCTTCTACGAAAGAGATAATGGCGGGCCCCCCAAAGAGGGCTCAGCTATCCTTTTATGGGGCTTCTGGAATAATGTCCTCCCTTGACTTTATTCGCGATAGCTAGTACGACTTATTCTTTACTATTCTCCCTCAATACCCTTGTCTAGTACCAATCTCCTCTAGAATTATCCATAGCCATTTTGTGGCATATACTGAGCAACGTCCATGAAGTCATTATTGATTAGACAATCTATAAAAGACACCTTCTGGCGATTTAGCAGCCCACTGAAGACGCTGGGAACTATTTCAGAGAGGGAAATCATAGCAATAGATCTCTATAATTTCTACAGATCAATTGTAAATAGATTCATACTCAAAGGATATAGTGCGAAAAGTTTAGGACAGATGTGTAAAGAGATTCCTCATCAAACTACGGCTCACGTGTACTTGGGAAGAAAGGAGGGAAATATTAAATTATTCTCGTTCCTACATTAAATTAAATGATCTATGAAATAATGGTCGGCTCTCCCATCACAATAGACGCTGGAATTGATCGCCATCTATTGGCCGCCTCTACAGACCAACGGACTCGGGTCAGTGCCAAGCCCATTTCGTGTCAAATCCTCTGAGACCATCCAACAACTTTAAGGGATCTCAGATAAAGATGAGCATGTTATTATTAGAAACTATAAACCTGAATATAAGACCAAATTAACAATTTCTATAGAAGTATAATATGTTGGAATCATTATTTCAAAATTAGATATCAAGAAGTACCAGGTTCAGATTTTTATTATTAATAAAATCTGCTTAAACATATAGGTATCCTTTTAATCCCGATTTTTATAACAAAGATTCAACAAAATGCGTTGAATTAGGTTACTATCTGGATATATGGAAAGGACTCTATTTGTAAAGATTATACCAAAATCCAACAAATAGGCTATAAAAACAAGCAAGACTATAGACTTATACTATTGACAATGACATTTGTAATATATTTAAAACAAAAAGGGTTTCAATAACATCATGAGGGGAACAAAACCAATGAGTGATAAGGCAACATGGGTCTTATTAGATTTAAATCAAGATATGGTATAATGGTAAATATGATGGAATAACACACTGAAACACAGACAGGAGAACTGGCTCCTTTGGCAGGCACGTTCGGCAGTGTATGTTGGCCAGTAATTATTAGAAGACTTGATTATTAGTAACATTCCCTCCAAATAGATAAAAATCATACTATATTTCGTTTTAAGCAGTGAAAGAAGGACAAATTCCTCACATAAAAGTACAAACATTACTAAAACCTGACAGAGAGATACCCTCAAGGTAGCCCTAATAAAGTCGTATTTTGCAACTGTTGCTGTGTCAATATATCACAGCAAAGATATAGTACACAACTCTATTCCATCAGAGTCGGTAGTTCTATATTCAATACAATTTGTGATAATAAGATGTGGGGGTAGTACCATAAAACAGAAGAATGAAATATGTATGAGAGGAAACAAAATTCTCCATATAAGTTATATAATAGATATTTATTCAAATTAATAAAAATTTTAGGAACATTTCTATACTAGCGAGATATTCTATTTACATAATGATCTAGATAGAGGTGACTTGAAATTACAAATTTGCCTTTATAAAGGGGAAAACCAAGATCTCCATCTATTCTGGCGGGACAAAATATAAGATCCCTATCATTCCTTTTAAGTTACTTAAAGCCCTTCAGGGCCCATGCGAAATCTACGTTAGCTTTGCTTAATGAATTAATTTGCTTAATAATGGCGAGGGGCTTACCTTCTCTCGAAAGTGGTGGCAAGGTCTGCGTCTCGGGCCCGACTGTCGACTCTGGTGGAATCTCTCCTCTCACTGAGCGACTCTGTGTCTGTCCCTGATTTAGCAAAGAAAACCCCTTTTATCCTTGCCTCTCTCCATTTTCATTCGCTGCTCACGCCAAAGTTTCTATTGGCTGGCATTTTCATTCGTCGAAAGCCAACACGCACGTGATCATGACCACGCCTCCAATTTACCGTGTTGCCGCGCGAGAGAAAAAAAAATTGTATATTGAAAAACAAATTAATTCCTTTAGGAAACTAAATAATATATATATCCCGAGTATAAAAAAAAGGTTATTGATTTAAATGTTTATAAGACAAATTGTTTTCTTTTGGTCACCTCTATCTAAAAATGAGGGGGATATATGTACATATGGTACAGCAGCTCCCAGCACGGATGTCTCTGGATGTCACTCGTGTCTTCCTCTCCACCAGGCATCGGCTTTCGGCATGGAAGTCTGGTGTCCTCAAGTGTCTAGTTTTATTTGTACATGTGCTCTTTGTACATCCTTCGTCTCGGCCCTTCTGCAGCGGGCTTTGGGTCTTTAGAGCATCGTCGGCCATCGTTGGGAGTTCTCCACCTAGGCAACAAACACTTCGGCGAGACACTGCGTATATATTTATATGATGTAAATGTTTACATCTTTGTTGGGTCTTGTCTGGTGGAAAATCTGGCCCAACACGGGAAAATGTTCACTTTATCAAGAGATTCATTAGACAAACCTTTAGGGTAGGCGAAGTAATATATAATTTATTCAATAAAAATATTTGGAAACATTTAAAATTTTAGATTTGTTAAATCATTATTTAGTTACCTAGCTTGCTTGCTCGATATTCTCTAGCTGTAGATAGTTTGGTTGATTTGTTAATAATTGTCGATTAGTCGCCGTGACTCATCAATAAATACTTTTACACCTTCAGATATACAAAGACTTGATTTCTCCGCTACAACTGGTGGAGAGACTGGACCAATACCCATTAAGAAATAAAAGAAAAATTGATTCTTTTGAACCAGAAGAAACTTCTATGAATGTAAAGAAGGAAGGTACCCAGGTAAGCAACTACGCCAAGGAACCCTTCCATTTTCTCGGGGGGGGGGGGGGGGGGGAGGATGGTGAAGATCTCCAAAAATGCTTAAAAGGGTATGCACGTGTGGCAAAATACAACCATTTCTTTATCTGTCTGGAACTGCTCTCAAATGGTTTGAGAACAATGAAGAAAGCATACAGACTTGGAAGGAATTCACATTTTAATTAGAGAATGTGTTCGGAAAAAAAAAGAAAATTCAAAATTGCAGGCGAAGAAAAAACTTAAAACACGGGCACAATTAAAAGGTGTGAGTACCGAATTTTACATCCAGGGTGTCCTGTGCTTGTGCAAAGAGGTTGATCCTCAAATGAGCGAGGAAGATAAAATCTCCCACCTCATGAAGGGGATAGCTGAGGAGCTTTACCAAGCACTCCTACCAAGGGATGTACAGAGTACTAGCAATTCATTACAGAATGTCGCGTGTCGAAGCCCTCAGTTGTAGGTGAGTTACCCCAACCAGATATGAGCGCCTACCAAATGTAGCCTCTCTCTGTCACCAGGATGACTGAGAAGATCTGTCATCGCTGATCCGAAAAATTGTCTGTGAGGAGATACAGAAAGCATTGGACTCTCCTCAAGAGGAGACTAAAATCGCTGCCATTGAAGATTTAGTGAGGGAAGAGATTGTGAAGACCTTGAGGCCATTATCAAAACCTACAAAAAGTTCCCTTCAAGCACCCAGGCCGGTATCAAATCCTAGATTCAAGGCTCAACCTAAAACTCCCCGTCCTACAACTCAGTATCAGAAACAAGGAAGAAGACGCGACACCAATGAATGGAAGACAACTGAGGGAAAGCTAATCTGTTTCTACTGCGGATGCACAGGTCATGTCGTCCGCTATTGCGGCGACAGGAAAAGACACAATGAGGAAAGGAGAACTGAATATTTCCAAAGAAAGCAAGTCGCAATGGTATTCTACAAACCTCGAGCCGAATCTTCCTGTGTGTAATAGAATTGAAGTAGTGGTAAGGCACAATTTGGATTACAAATTAGAAGCATAGGATATTAAGACCAAATAAATAGTGTGTGACATTTCAGTAACAGTGTTGCTACCATCATCAAACAAAAGTACTGACTGGTAACAACACTGAAATGTTACACACAATTTATTTGGTCTTGTAACCTTAGAAGTGAAGTAAGTGCTGAGAATCCAAGTTGAGTCTTTTTCTTCTTGTTGAGTGAATGTAAGAGAGGTTGTGATGATAACAGCTGGAGTGAAACAGAGCTCTAGAGTTGGTTTTTTATAAGGTATTTTACAGTTCCATTGTTAGAGAAGTTGTGAGGAGGCCATGTTGGAAATAAGACGAAGTACAAAATGTTGTAAATTTCTTTAATAAAAACCACCAGACAAACTCAATGGAATGGCATCAACTTCTCAGCATGTCACTTGATCATTTCGATACATTTTAAAAATTGATAAGGAACAGTTTGGATTATAGACACAATGTAATACAACTAAATTCAAATAACTACAAGGTAATAAGACCAAATCCAATAAAATAAATAATGTGTAAGGTTTAGGTAGCAATGCAGTTAACTAAATGTTACACTATATTTATTTGGATTTGGTCTTATTACCTTGTAGCTCTAATCTATAATCCAAATTGTGCCCTATCATAAATCCAAATAACATATAGCGAGATGTTTAGGTAACAACGCTGTTATTGAAATATCAACAAAAATATATTTTTTTTAAATTACAATTCTAAGTTCGTTATAAGCATAGTATTTTAAAATAGATTTTATTATTTTGGGACCGAAAATAGGTTCGTTATAGGGGTAGTTCGTTATTCTAAAAATCGTAAAGTTCGTTATAACGATGGTATTTTCAATGGAATGGAATTGGGAATCGGCGTGGGTTCGTTATGAGGGAAGGTTCGCTATATCCAGGGTTCGTATTTGCGGGGTTTTACTGTATTATCCCTAGTACACTTTATCATGATCATCATGGCGGGTAGATAGCGACTGTTGGTAAATGGCAGATTCTCTCTGAGGTAATTTACATGTGTAGATCTTATTTACATATGTAGATCTTATTTACATATGTAGATCTTATTTACATATGTAGATATTATTTACATATGTAGATCTTATTTACATATGTAGATCTTATTTACATATGTAGATATTATTTACATATGTAGATCTTATTTACATATGTAGACATTTGTAGACAAAGTCAACATCTCGAGACACCACAAGTGAGCGATTAGCTGTGGCCACCAGCTGGTGACTTGGTCAGACTTAGGATATCTTCTATGGAGAGGAGCTTGGTGCGCGGCTTGCCTTCCTTCATCCCCAGCGCAGTCTCCACCTGGTCCACCTTCAGCCAGTCTGTGAAGTCCACCACCTGGACTCCCTGCTCCTGCAGCAGTGGAGCTATGGCTTCGTACCCAGGCCTGGTGTCAGACGCGCAACAACCGGACTGGAGGTCCTCTTGGATGGTGTTCCCAACAATCATGCTGGACTTCATAGTGTCAGCGATCACTCCGACTGGTCCTCGCTGGACCCAGCCACTGCAGTACAGTCCCGGCACAGACAGCACCCTTCCTTTGATGTTCTGGATCACACCCCTGTCCTGGTCGAAGGGGATGTCAGGGTCAATGGAGGTGTTCTTGTAGCCGATGCTGGTGATGACCAGGCCACACTTGATCTCCTCCGTCTCCCCGGTTGGCACGGCCCGCACTTCCCCGCCGCTCTCCTCCAGTCTGTTCACTCCGAACACCACTCCCGTCACGCGGTTGTTTTCTTCCAGTATGCGCAAGGGAGACCTGTAGAATAGGAACTCACAGGTTTTGGATTTCCTCTTCTCACTGGTATGTTGGCCCATGATGCTGAAAATACGTTTTTTTTTCTGTGGAACGGAATCTCCAGAGATGGCCGTGATGTCAGCAGGGGGGAAGTGGAGGGAAAATTCCTCCATCTTGGTCATGTCCCGCAGCTCTTTGGTGGTGAAGGATGCCTGCAGCGGGCCTCTGCGGCCGACGATGAGCACCCTCTTGACCTTGCTGCTCTGGATGGCAGCCAGGGCATGCTCGGTGATGTCTGTGGTGCACAGGTGCTGGGTTGGGGAGAGGATGACGCGACTGACATCCAGCGCTATGTTGCCCTGCCCCACCACGACCACCGTGTCCGTGCCTAGGTCAACCGGGAGATCTCGACACCGGAAGTCCCCGTTGTACCACCCCACAAAGTCCCGGGAAGAGAAGCACTGCTGGGCGGACTCCCCAGGGATCCCAAGGGAGCGTTCGCTCTGGGAGCCATAGCTTAGCACCACCAGGTTGTAGGCCCGGAGCAGCTGCTGCAGACTCACATGCCGACCCACCTCCACGTTGCCCACAAACCTGAAGCGCTCGTCCTGTCCTGTCTTTGTGAAAGTATTGATGACTTTCTTAACGTCAGGGTGGTCAGGTGCGACGCCGTAGCGCACAAGACCAAATGGCACGGGAAACTTCTCGTACATGTCCACAGTCATCTTGGGGTTGGCCAGCAACTGCCGCGCCGTGTAGAAGCCCGCGGGCCCGCTGCCCACCACGCAGGCCTGGGTGACCCATCTGACACAACACCATACTGGGAGTTAGCATGGGAGGCCATATTTGCATAGATCGTTATTTATACTGGTAGTTAGCATGGGAGGCCATATTTGCATAGATGGCTATTTATACTGGGAGTTAGCATGGGAGGCCATATTTGCGTAGATGGTTATTTATACTGGGAGTTAGCATGGGAGGCCATATTTGCATAGATGGCTATTTATACTGGGAGTTAGCATGGGAGGCCATATTTGCGTAGATGGTTATTTATACTGGGAGTTAGCATGGGAGGCCATATTTGCATAGATTGCTATTTATACTGGGAGTTAGCATGGGAGGCCATATTTGCATAGATGGCTATATATACTGGGAGTTAGCATGGGAGGCCATATTTGCGTAGATGGTTATTTATACTGGGAGTTAGCATGGGAGGCCATATTTGCCTAGATGGCTATATATACTGGGAGTTAGCATGGGAGGCCATATTTGCGTAGATGGTTATTTATACTGGGAGTTAGCATGGGAGGCCATATTTGCATAGATGCTTTTTTATACTGGTAGTTAGCATGGGAGGCCATATTTGCATAGATGGCTATTTATAATGGGAGTTAGCATGGCAGGCCATATTTGCATAGATGGCTATTTATAATGGGAGTTAGCATGGCAGGCCATATTTGCATAGATGGCTATTTATTCAAGATTTGAGATATGACAGAATTGCTCTGGGACATCTATTCTCCTGTTGATGCTGTGATATGAGGGATTCAAGGAACAATCTGTCTGACGGTATATCCCTGGGGACATTTGACCAAGAGTCACTATGGATGGAGTCTCCATGGATTGCCGGCCATTCAGTGTTTGATCAAACACCACTTAATTCCAAAGTAGGTGGCAGTGTTGGGCATTAAAAAATTATTTTTCAATTAAATTGAAGTACAATTAACAATTAATTAATTGTTAATTGTAAAAATACAATTAACAATTGATTAATTGTTAATTGTGAAAATTACAATTAACAATTAATCAATTGTTAATCTTTAATAAATCATTTTAATTAATATTTGCCCAACACTGCCTGAGATAAAAAAGTGTTTTTATTAAATACAACACACCTTTACCATCGTCAGCTGCAGTTGAACGCCTTTTTTCTTTTGCGACAATGACAAATCTGCCAAAGAGTCACAAATTGTCGGACAGCATGTTCGAGAAGAGAGTGGTACTGAAATGCAGTGTTGGGCATTAAAAAATTATTTTTCAATTAAATTAAAGTGCAATTAACAATTAATTAATTGTTAATTAGAAAAGTGCAATTAACAATTAATTAATTGTTAATTGTATGAATACAATTAACAATTAATCAATTGTTAATCTTTAATAAATCATTTTAATTAATATTTGCCCAACACTGGTAGGTGGTATTGTTTGTTCCAAACAAACTTTCAATAATTTATTGGAAAGCTGAAATAAATCCCAAATCCAAGGTTATAGGCCCAATAACTATTGTAATCAAAACATCAAACCCTATTTATTAATTTGGATTTGGTCTTATTACACACCTTGTATCTATAATCCAAACTAGCGGATGTACCCGGCTTTGCACGGGTTTTACCCGAGTAAAGGTTTGTTTAACGAACATTTGTTAAAACAATTCTCTATAAACTTATATAAAAAAAAGAAGATATATTTTGATAATTTGAAACTCGTAAATTTGAATCTCTCGATAAAGTGAACATTTTTTCTCGGTCCCTGTGTGCCGTGTCATCCTGAATTTTGTCTTTCCTAATTTTCTACATTACAAAATCATCGTTTTATCTAGTTAACATTTTTTCCCGGTCCCTTGAAAAATACTCGATAAGTTGAATAAAATCAATATTAATTGGTTCCCTCGGTAATTGGAAGTTAAAGAAATAATATTGTTGTGTGTCAACAAGCAACCGACCGGAAATACACGTGACCGTTACAAAATTTTTAAAATTTTGTTTATTTATTATTTATCAGTGAAACCACAGAGATAACAGGTACAAGTTGTATTTGACCACTGACCACCTTTTTCGCGGAAGGCTAAAAAGATACAACGTGGGAGGTGATCACGAGGAGCTTTGTCACAGTTTTTTTTTTTTTTAATTTTTTATCTCTCCTTCCTTGACCCGCGACCGCAAGATGTCTGGTATCAGAAACAACAACGCCTACGACTGCACCGACGAGAACGACCCTCCGATACCGGACCCCGTACCCAGCCTTGGAACGGGCCCTGGTGACCATAGCCCACCAGGACAACGCCCTACCACCATCAAATAAACTGAGATTTACATCCCCACTTCAGCCTCATCACATGGTGGAGAGCAGTGTCGGCCCAGCACCTCAAGCCACAAACATAAGTATCGGCTACGGAGAGACGCCTTGTTTCAACCCGGGGGAGGAAGATATCGAAGACTACGTGGAGGAGTTCAAAACGTGGCTGACGGCGAGCAAGGTACCAAAGGGAGACTGGACGAAGGCCCTAGTACGGCGGCTTCCACTTGAGGGCCGCGAATTTATCAAGTGCAGGTTTGAACCTTCAGCCGCACTTGAAGACGTCTTGGAAGCACTGAAACTTTGCTACCCAAGGAACGACGGCCGGGCACGTAGTAGGGGTAACGAACTGAAGAAAATGAGACGGCCCCAGTCCATGGAAGCTATGGGGAAATACTTAATGAACCTCATTACGGCCCACGCGACGGCAGGTGAGTTTTCGCCGTTTGATTCAAACAAGGAGGCATTGTGGGCATTGGCTCCAAAAGACTGCCTACTACTGGCAGCCTCGTGGAGTACCACGCGGAACCCAGAAGAGGCCGACTTCCTACAGGCGGCGAAATTCCTCAACGAGGCGGACAAATGGAACAAGGGACGGAAGGAAGCAGGGACAACGACGAGTTCGGAAACAACTACGAGGACGGCGGAAGAGTGGGAACAAAAACGAGGACAAAACCCAAGGACCGAAACGCCCACGGAGAAAGCAAGAAGATTCATGCTGCTGGACGGGATGCCTAGATGCTTCACCTGTTTCCAGACGGGGCACAAACACTGGGATTGCCCGAAAAGGAGGCCACGTGGTGAGTACAATTTTACCTCTAATCCTGTGGTTGAAGTTTCAAACAGTGTAGAGAGCGTACCACGTGTATTTTCCGAGGTTACTTGTAACACCAATCACATAATTTTCAAGGTAAAAGGACAACCGGGGGTTAACAAGAGACAGACAGTAAATAAGGTACCACTAGAAAAATCCACTTTAGAAATAGGGGGTACAACAATGGAAAAATTCCGTTGGACAGGTATGACTAACTTCTGCTTAATCACGCATATCAACGAGACACGTGTAGGCAAACTGATTTTCGATTCAGGGGAAAATGTTAGCTGCATAGACGAAGGAATAGCCAACGCACTAGGATGTGCTAGAATGCCTTCAAAATTACTTATACGGGGAATAAGTGGGTCAGTAGTCTCGAACACGTGCACATACTTGGAGGTCAGCATTGATGGGTTCGACATATGTGGCAGGTTCACCATAATTCTGGGAAACGGGGAAAGATTATTTTCGGCGTCGATATTCTAACAGACTATCATTGCAAAATTATGTTTAGAGATGAATCGGTAGAATTGTATAGGCCAAAAATAGGCACGGACGACCATGTGGTAGAACTAAACGAAGAACGGGAGCTCGAGAGATTAGGCGCAATTACGAACGATCAGAAAAACCCCAAACAAAAGTAGTGCATACCGGATGACCTTGAAATTGCACCACGATGTAAAACGAGGGTTAAGTTAAAAGGGCCAACAGTAATGGCAGGCATTTTAGAACCCCATCCCGACTGCGTAAGAAGAACGGGGCTACTAATACCATCAGTACACGTTTCCGAACCGGTATCCGAGATACTCATTGATGTCATTAATACTAGGAACGAACGGGTGCGATTGGTAGCAAACTCGTGCTTGTTACGATCCGGCGGGGAAATAGCGAATGTTTCTTTCCTAAGTGAACAGGTGGGATACAGTATGACGGCCACGTGCAAATACGAACCACATAAGTTCGATATAAACCCGGAGCTGTCGGACAATGCCCTACCACCATCAAATAAACTGAGATTTACATCCCCACTTCAGCCTCATCAGTATCTTTGCCTTGGAATTGTATCATTATTCTTGTCTCAAATAAATTGCCGTGTTATCCTGAGATAATCTTACTTTTGATAAATAATCTTTAAGATAATAAACTTTGTGATAATTAAACTTATAGATAAAAAACTTATCATCGTCGCAATGGTGGCGCTGCTTGCGAGTTAAATCTACAAATCTGCAAATAACTCTAAGGATATTCAAGATATTCAAGAAATTATTTTTCAGAAACCTTCCCAGTACTATACTAAATAACTTCCCAAAGTTTCATGGCGTTCCAATGAGTGGTTTGGTCAGGCATAAAGGACAGGCACACACACACATACATACATTCATTTTTATATATATAGATAATCCAAATTGTACCTTATTATTGTATTTGTTCTTATTACCTTGTGTTTATAATCTACTAGCGAACCCGGCCACGCATTGCTGTGGCTAAGTTGTAATATGTTAAATTAATATTATACTAAACTATTCAGTACAGTAAAGTTAATATTCACTTATAAAGATAAAAATGTTTTAGCCGATCTAAAGCCCTACGGGATTGAGAATGGAACGTTACGTTAAAATTTGAAAGTGATTTTTATATATATAGATAATATAGCCCTTTATAATCACTGCATTAATAAATGTCAGTGAACTTGTTTATATGTATTGTTTTTTGTTTTTGAGATATTCTAATAGAACGTTCTCACAATTTTTGTAAAATATTTATATATCCACAAACACAGAATTTAAAAATATGTCTTAAAATTTGCTATAATTATTGTTATAAATATTATTTTAAAATAATTCGCCAGAAATCGTCCCGGTAGTATACTAAACAACTTCCCAAAGTTTCATGGCAAACATCTAAAATAAAATAATACTTTTAATACTTTGCTACAATATTAAAAAGAGGGGTGCTTAGGTGTTTAAAATGTAAAATGTGCTCTAAATAGTATTACATAGAGCCTTCATAACAAACATATTTAAAATAAACCAATTAAAATATAATAATGCTGTAAAAAAAAGACTTTGCTACAATAATATAAAAGAAATGAAAATAAAAAAAAGACACCCACGCTGAGCCTCGAACCTAGGTTTGTTATAAATATTATTTAAAAATTGTTTATGTTAATTTTTATTTTAAAAAGCCTACATTTTAAATAAAATAATATTTTTAATAATTTGCTACAATAATATAAAAGAAATGAAAAAAAAAAAAACACCCACGCTGAGCCTCGAACCTGGGTTGTGGGGGTACGAAGCTGTGTACCTAACCTATAGGCTAAGCTTGACGTTACAAATACGCTCATGCGAGGCTATTTCAGGCCATACGCCTGCCGCGAGGGGGCGCTGATTGCGAATGAATTTACGTTTTATTGTAAATAAAAATGCAACGAAAGGTTATTTCTAAAGAGTAATTAGCCAGAAACCATCCCGGTAGTATACTAAACAACTTCCCAAAGTTTCATCACGATCGGTTGAGCGATGTAGAAGATTATCACTTACGGACGGACCAACAAACATTCATTTTTATATATATAGAATAATAATCCAAATTATTCCATTCACAAAAGCAAACGGTGACAGAATTGTTGATTGATGACTCTTATACTTGTATATTTTAATTGTATCTTATTATGTAGCCAACACCAGTCCCAAATAACATTATACTCCTACTTGCTCCTGTTGATGCTAGAGAAATAAAATAAGAAAATTAGCCCTGGATGCTTTTTATTGATTTTATTGAGCAATTTTTTTGTTGAATATTATTGTAATGTTTTCCAATTGTGTTGAATTGTCACTTTCTGCGAGAGTTGTTGATGTGATCAGGGTAACGGCACTTCCAGAACGAGGACAATGTAGGCAGGAATGGTTAACATTAGGTGGCAGCCAACACTACGGAGACGTGGCTGTGGAATCTGACCAATCAGAGATAAGCTAGCTATTGTTCCCATGCTGATAGGCTCAGTGCATTCAACCTCAGATTTGACAGTGATACCACAATTGATATCCTCATCAATTTATGGGCAAACTTGGAGCCAAAATGGGAATTTAGGGGCAAACTGTATACCAAGATTTGATGGGGTACAATTTGGATTACACATTAGAAACATAAAGTAAAAAGACAACATCCATTTAAATAAATTATTTATGATACAGGTGAACAGCTTTGTTGCCATCTTCAGACAAAAGTACTGTGAATGAGAAAAAAAATCCACACAGCTTACTTTTAAATATGTATTTTCCAACGCTAGCATTGCAGTGTAGGGGAAAGATTTAAGGAGAAAGGTAGCGTTGGAAAATATATCAATCAATGCCCTGAGTTGATTTGATATTTCAAACAGTTGGGATTTAATGATAAAGCACAATTTGGAATATAGATTATAAACACAAGGTAATAAGACAAAATCCAAATAAATAAATAGTGTGTGACGTTTAGGTAACAGCATTATTACCTAAATGTCACACACTATTTATTTATTTGGATTTTGTCTTATTACCTTGTGTTTAGATGGGATTTAAGAGACTTTCTGCAGAATTTTTAGATAGATGGTAACAAAGCTGTTACCTAAATGTCACACATAATTTATTTGGAGGTGGCCCTGTTACCTTATAAACCAAGATTTATGTGGTTGGAATTAAAACTATATATATATATGTGAGAGCTGCAGAACCAATCAGCAGGAGGATTATACAGACCTCATATTTACATATAAACTGATTGAAGATGTCAAGAAGTGACTCAACATTCCTGCGTCCACACTCTGGAAGTGCCGTTTCACTGGTCACATCAACAACTCTCACAGAAATTGACAATTCATCCCAATTGGAAAACATTACAATAATATTCAACAAAAAAAATGCTCAATAAAATCAATAAAAAGCATCCAGGGCTAATTTTCTTATTTTATTTCTCTAGCATCAACAGGAGCAAGTAGGAGTATAATGTTATTTGGTGTTGGCTACATAATAAGATACAACTTGGATTATAGATACAAGGTGATAAGACCAAATTCAACTTAATAAATATTTTATTCCACACTATGGCAAATATGGATGATATTGCTTCAATGGCCACTTATTTGCACCAATGACTGACTGGTGCTTCCACCTGCTGGCCACAAACACCATAGGCTGGGAGACACTCACCGGCATACTTACAGTACAAGTGGTTACAAACCTTATATCCAAAATTAAAATATACAAGTATCAGAGTCATAATCAACAATCAATCAAATTTGTCACCGTTTGCTTTTGTGAATGGAATAAATACCCAAATATGGCCATTTCTTATAAGCATCGGTGGTTCAGTGGCGAGAATGCTCGCCTGCCACGCGGGCGGCCCGGGTTCGATTCCCGGCCGATGCATTTTATTTTTTTTTTTACAATTTTTAAAACTCATTTATATAATTATTATTAAAATATACAAGTATCAGTCATCAATTCTGTCATCGTTTGCTTTTGTGAATGGAATGCTTTACGTAAAATACGTAACTAATATGACTGAAATTTTAGCAGTATGTATAGTAGAATCTGGAAAAACTTATATTGAATATTTCAGGTCTCTATCCCGAATATTCTTCGAGTTATTTGCAAATTTGCTCTTTCACTCGCAAGCAGCGCCTCTAGCGATGAAGATGGGAGGTAATATCAGCTGACCTAATGTACATGTAAAACGTGTTTTAACAGGGCATAGAAAAAAATATGGAAGAGATATTTGTCGCATTTTTATCCAAGAAAAATTGAAATTGACAGGTTCTGGGCAAAAATAGTTGTTTTTTTTTTGTCAGAAAATGATTATGACAATATTGCTGTATCATATTTGATTATCAGATACAAAATATATCTGGAAAAATTCCAAAAAGCAGAGATCACGGGTAAAGCCAGTTCATTTTTAGTATGCAGGAACAAAATTCTAACAAAAAAACATTCATTCGAGCAGAAGACACAAAGCCAGATCATCTCTTTATAAAAATATCGCTTCTCAGACACAAAGTTTGGAGCGGGAGGTTTCACAAGAATGACATCCACGGCGCTAATTTATAATTGTAACGAATAGTATTTGAATAGAAGCATTTAATTGGGTAAAACCCGGGCGTTGCCCGAGTCATTCGGCTAGTTTATATATATATACAGTCTAGCAAAAGTGGCATCTCTTCCTTTAAAACATTAGAACAATGCATTTTGTTCATCTCCGAAGGTGTTATTTGAAGACAAACCTGTATACAATTGTTTCATGCAAAGGTCCTCATCTGTACAGGGATTTCACAACATTCTACAAGATTTGTTATCAAATTGGTCGAATTTGCCTGTTTTGGCTGCTGAAGTACATGGGATAATTTTCAAGCCAGATTACAACATAACATGTTCTAATGCATATTTAAAGGGAAAGGTAACACTTTTGATACATGAATATCTCCCTCCCGCAACGTTATATTAAATACTGATTGTTTAAAACTTTTACTTTTAAATTTTATAAATTTACCCACCTTTTTAAAAAAATATCGCCGATTAATTTATTTGAAAATCTTTTTGTAAATATGGCACTAGACATTATATATTATTATATTTAAAACGTATATTACAAAAATTATATTTGAAGAATAAAATTATACGAAAAGAAAAGCAGACGAGAGTTAACGTGTTATCGATGCGCTCAATCCATGTGCTAGCGCTGAATGAAGTAAACAACCAAATTTATAGAGGGCGCTTTGGCGGTACAATATCGCTATTTACAAATGGCGTTTCTTTGTGTCTACCATATTTTTAAATTTAAATTTCCAAATTTTAAAATATAAGTTAAGGATTACAAATATAAATATAAGGTTTAAATACCTAATATAATTTTATAAAATGAGCGCATTAAATAATTACATCAATACGTGTAGATTAGTGTTCCAATCCAATCCAGACGATGCCAAAGCATGGTCAGATATTTATAAATTGATTTCGTTATTTCAACAAACACTTTCATGTTCATTTTGTAATAAATTATTAGTCATTCCAATGTCCTCGCCGTGTTCAGAATGTAGACATTTTTATTGTAAATCTTGTATTTCCAAAAGGGTAAAGTTAAAATATCAGTGCAGCATTTGCAAAAGTAAAAGTAATTTTGTTGAAGATGCACAAAGTCGAATTTTATTACAATGCCACAAGAAGATATGTGAATATATCAAAAGTTTATCATTACATGTAAAATGGAAACATCTCAAATTTAATGATGTATCATTTTATGATCTAATCCTTGAAGGGGCCAGCCTTCATGATAATTTTACCTACAGCCAAGAAGATGCCAACTTGGCTCTACAAAATGAAGTTCTTAAAGACATTTCACATGAGACCACAATAGAAACAAATATCTCAAATGGAAATTTAAAAGAAGCTGCAATCCAAAATGGAGTGATAGCCAATAGTTCAAGCACAGCCATGTACCTCAAATCAGAAAAAGATGCACATTTAGACCAACATCACAATGCTGAACCTTTATCAAAGAAGAGTAAAGGCCAAGCTGTCAAACCTGAAGTGAACCATACGATGACAGAGAAGCCTAGAAGACATTGCAAATGTGGACAGTCCTCTCTGCCAACCAACAAAACCATTTGTTACAATGTGCGCTGCCCATGTTTCAGCATGAACATGTCTTGTCTCAACTGTAAGTGCAGAGGTTGCAAGAACCCACTTGACCAGACGACCACTGCAACCAGAAACAAGGCAGAACAACTTGCACAAGAGTGAGTAATCCAACTTTAGCCATATATTTTTTTAAAACACTAAAAGTTGTATTTTTATTTTTGGTCAACAAACCTCTTGTATAATAATACAAAATACTTTTTTTTTATTTCTAGAAATGTGCATCCATACTTTTAAGCAATTTAGGCTTAACAAATGTTGTCATCATGTTATTTTTAAATAAAAATGAAAACAAAACTTGTCACTGTTTTTATTTGACACCTTTTTTTTTTTTTTTGTCTATAATCCAAACAAATGGTGTTGAATGAGAAATTATAACTATTTAGTGAAAGTTTTTCACTCTCTATTTCTTCTTCTTATTATTTTTTTAATAAAATGTAACTTCAATCTATCCTTATTATGATGTGAAAAAGAAAATTGGGAGGGCTTGGTTCAACAGTAGTAAACAGCAGTTTTTTTTATGGCATGAAGAACAGTTTTTTTTTTTTATTATTGTAAAAAAAAAAGAATATTATAAATAAAAAATATATAAATAAATAAAAAATATATAAATAAATAAATAAAATATATAAATATTTACAAATAAAGAAAGAGGATAAGACACAATTTGGATTATAGATTATAAAAACAAGGCAAAAAGACCAAATCCAAATAAATAAATAGTGTGTGACGTTTCTGTAACAGCGTTGTTACCATCTTCAGACAAAAGTACTGAATGAGAAATTTGGAAATATCTTTATTTACGCCCCGTAACCAAAATAGATGATTTTTGAGCCCCAATGGCCGCGTAAAGTGGAATATATACAACGCTGTTACCAAAACGTCACACACCATTTATTTATTTGGATTTGGTCTTATTGTCTTGTGTTTGTAATAAGACCAAATCCAAATAAATAGTGTGTGACTTTTCGGTAACAGCGTTGTTACCTAAACGTCACACACTATTTATTTGTATTTGGTCTTATTACCTTGTGTTTATAAAGAAAGAGTTAAGTGGACAATCGCACTTGTCACCGCATGGACCAATGCTGTTACAAGTTTCTTATATTTTTCTCCCCATTTCTCATGTACCAAAAGATTTGGAATTTCAATTAAGAAAACAATGGATCCATTTTTTAGACAAAATGTAAAAAAAATACTCTTGCACCCATCATTTTGTTTCTGTTAAGTTAGGCAAAGTTTACACCAAATGACAGTTCAAAGTAAACAAGCCTCATCAATCAATGAAAATTTATTCACATTTTATAAAACTATTTATTGGAAGGTGAAAAAATAATACAAATGTAATATTGTACTGGGATAAGGTGAATAAATTTAGAAAAAGGCATCTTCTTGTAGTGTAACTGAAAGTTGCTGATGGCTTGCGCCATCTATCAGAATAAACATCAACTATTCTCGATGATTTTTTAATTATTCCAGAATTGGCCAAATACCCATTCTTGATTAATCAAGAAAAGCTAACCACGGACGCATTTCGGGCTGTTGGCCTTCATCAGCGTGGTGCAAGCTGTACCTCAATGACCAAAAATTGGTCATTCAGGCATCCTGAAAAATCATGAAACGGGTAGTTAAGGCCAGAATTGCGTGAGATCACGACACAATGTGAAAAAATAGTACAAATGTGACATTGTACTGGGATAAGGTGCATATATTGAGAAAAAAGGGCATCTCCTTATCGTGCAACTGAAAGTTTCTGATGAAAAAATGCCCCCTTTTCTCTCTTATTTATTAGAATGTTTTGTTCGAACTGCTTTCACATGTGTAGACATATGGTGCGCTTACTGTAAAAAGCAATCGCTAACTACCCACCATGATTATCATGGCCTGTACCACGTGTACTAGGGATAAGCAAAAAAAAAGAATGTTTTGTCCCCTCAGAAATAAATTCAACTAGGCAAGTAAGAAGTTGCCCACTTTATATACTCACCATAGGAATGTAAACAAACTGATAAGACACAATTTGGATTATAGATTATAAACACAAGGTGATAAGACCAAATAAATAAATAATGTTTGCCGTTTCTGTAACAGCGTTGTTACCATCTTCAGGACAAAAGTACTGAATGAGAAATTTGGAAATATCTTTATTTACGGGGCTACTAACCAAAATAGATGATTTTTTATCCCCAATGACCGCATAAAGTGGAATAAAAACAAAGCACCAGGCCGGGGACAGGATCTCCATCAGGGAAGAGGCAGGTTAGGCCAGATTGAAATGAGAAATTTTACCACAGCATGTTTTAAATTGTTGCTGTTATCAAGTGTGTAAACAAGATAGCAGATAAGAAGAAGATAGTTTTCTGAGAAACACAGAATATTATTCTTAGAAATAAAAGTGGAAAAAAACCCACTTTTTTTAGCTATAATTAAGAGCATATCTATAAATATCATTGATATTTCCACTTTCTTCCAGTCTGTTAATTGTAACACATTTCTTCTGAATGAAAAAGGCTTCTTTAAATTGTCTCTTAAAATAATTTTTCTCATAATCTAGTATCTTTGTTTCTTTTAGGTTGTTACCAAAACGTCACACACTATTTATTTGGATTTGGTCTTATTACCTTGTGAACCTTATCATCCTTACCTTGTGGATGTAAAAAACTCTAATTGACTGATGGAAGCATTTTCCAGTTAGAATGTCGCAGCAGCCGAGTTTCTCCCGTCAAAGTCTGCTGTCAACACATGATTCCATTCCATTTGATGTCATTCTAACAAGTAATTGCTTCTGTTCACCAATGGGAATAACTCTGCCTTTGCCAGTCCCAAGCCCGGATGAAAAAGGAGGAGGGAGAGCAGTAACAAGCTCACTAAAAAACCTGGGCTCAGCTGGCCCGGCTGATAGTACCCTGTAAGGACTCCTAATCCAGGGATACTGGATGAGCAGCATTTGTACTCCATGCTAGGAGCTGCTGCACATGGCATCTGTTCCTCATGTCAGAGGCGGCCATTTCATATTGGAGCTAAGTCGGCCTGCCACTGAGTAGTGCTCCCAGTCTTAATGACAAAGGCATTCTACTTCACCCAGTCATGATGGTTGTCAAACAGACACTATCACAACTTGATACCCTAATATGGAGAGAAGAAAGAAGAAGACCATCACATCATTGACTGTATTGACTCATCCATTGATGAGCTCTACTCTTCCCCAGCAGGCACCATCAACAAGCTTTACAAGCTTAATACCTCAATATGATTGAGTGGAGATAAGAAATAAGACCAATGGGAATCATTATTCATCATCAAGGTGTATGTAGGGTAGACAGTGGGGACCAGAGCCTTTATTAAGAAACCTGCCTGACTGCACTAGCTGAGAGTGTCCCAAGGTAACAAGACCAAAGATTCATTCCCATGAGGAGAGTGACAGCCAGTCAATGAAACTTCAGGAATTAAATAAAT
The DNA here is from genome assembly GCA_030710605.1 of Cordylochernes scorpioides. Taxonomy (NCBI): domain Eukaryota; kingdom Metazoa; phylum Arthropoda; class Arachnida; order Pseudoscorpiones; family Chernetidae; genus Cordylochernes; species Cordylochernes scorpioides. The sequence continues at coordinate 4,067,001 of CP092881.1, read as the reverse complement.
AATTAGTTGATGGAGCTGTGTTTTTTACAAACTCACAACCAATAAATGATATTTAAAAAAAAAAAAGATCTTCAAAAATAACCAAAAGGTAACAAGACCAAATAACCAAAAGGTCTTCTTTCTTATCTCCACTCAATCATATTAGGGTATCAAGTTGTGACCCTTGATGGTGTCTGTTTGACAACCATCATGACTGGATGAAGTAGAATGTCATTAAGACTGGGAGCACTACTCAGTGGCAGGCCGACTTAGCTCCAAAAGAAATGGCCGCCTCTGACATGAGGAACAGACGCCATGTGCAGCTGCTCCTAACATGGAGTACAAACGCTGCTCATCCTGTATCCCTGGATACAGGGTAACAGGACCAAATAACCAAAAGGTAACAAGACCAATTAACCAAAAGGTAACAAGACCAATTAACCAAAAGGTAACAAGACCAATTAACCAAAAGGTAACAAGACCAATTAACCAAAAGGTAACAAGACCAATTAACCAAAATGTGACAAGACCAAATAACCAAAAGGTAACAAGACCAATTAACCAAAAGGTAACAAGACCAATTAACCAAAAGGTAACAAGACCAATTAACCAAAAGGTGACAAGACCAAATAACCAAAAGGTAACAAGACCAATTAACCAAAAGGTAACAAGACCAATTAACCAAAAGGTAACAAGACCAATTAACCAAAAGGTAACAAGACCAATTAACCAAAAGGTAACAAGACCAATTAACCAAAAGGTAACAAGACCAATTAACCAAAAGGTAACAAGACCAATTAACCAAAAGGTAACAAGACCAATTAACCAAAAGGTAACAAGACCAATTAACCAAAAGGTAACAAGACCAATTAACCAAAAGGTGACAAGACCAAATAACCAAAATGTGACAAGACCAAATAACCAAAAGGTAACAAGACCAATTAACCAAAAGGTAACAAGACCAATTAACCAAAAGGTAACAAGACCAATTAACCAAAAGGTGACAAGACCAAATAACCAAAAGGTAACAAGACCAATTAACCAAAAGGTAACAAGACCAATTAACCAAAAGGTAACAAGACCAATTAACCAAAAGGTAACAAGACCAATTAACCAAAAGGTGACAAGACCAAATAACCAAAATGTGACAAGACCAAATAACCAAAAGGTAACAAGACCAATTAACCAAAAGGTAACAAGACCAAATAACCAAAAGGTAACAAGACCAATTAACCAAAAGGTAACAAGACCAATTAACCAAAAGGTAACAAGACCAATTAACCAAAAGGTAACAAGACCAATTAACCAAAAGGTAACAAGACCAATTAACCAAAAGGTAACAAGACCAATTAACCAAAAGGTAACAAGACCAATTAACCAAAAGGTAACAAGACCAATTAACCAAAAGGTAACAAGACCAATTAACCAAAAGGTAACAAGACCAATTAACCAAAAGGTAACAAGACCAATTAACCAAAAGGTAACAAGACCAATTAACCAAAAGGTAACAAGACCAATTAACCAAAAGGTAACAAGACCAATTAACCAAAAGGTAACAAGACCAATTAACCAAAAGGTAACAAGACCAATTAACCAAAAGGTAACAAGACCAATTAACCAAAAGGTAACAAGACCAAATAATCAAAAGGTAACAAGACCAAATAATCAAAAGGTAACAAGACCAATTAACCAAAAGGTAACAAGACCAATTAACCAAAAGGTAACAAGACCAAATAATCAAAAGGTAACAAGACCAATTAACCAAAAGGTAACAAGACCAATTAACCAAAAGGTAACAAGACCAATTAACCAAAAGGTAACAAGACCAAATAATCAAAAGGTAACAAGACCAAATAATCAAAAGGTAACAAGACCAATTAACCAAAAGGTAACAAGACCAATTAACCAAAAGGTAACAAGACCAATTAACCAAAAGGTAACAAGACCAATTAACCAAAAGGTAACAAGACCAATTAACCAAAAGGTAACAAGACCAAATAACCAAAAGGTAACAAGACCAAATAATCAAAAGGTAACAAGACCAATTAACCAAATGGTAACAAGACCAATTAACCAAAAGGTAAGAAGACCAAATAACCAAAAGGTAACAAGACCAAATAATCAAAAGGTAACAAGACCAATTAACCAAAAGGTAACAAGACCAAATAACCAAAAGGTAACAAGACCAAATAATCAAAAGGTAACAAGACCAATTAACCAAAAGGTAACAAGACCAATTAACCAAAAGGTAACAAGACCAAATAACCAAAAGGTAACAAGACCAAATAATCAAAAGGTAACAAGACCAATTAACCAAAAGGTAACAAGACCAATTAACCAAAAGGTAACAAGACCAAATAATCAAAAGGTAACAAGACCAATTAACCAAAAGGTAACAAGACCAATTAACCAAAAGGTAACAAGACCAAATAATCAAAAGGTAACAAGACCAATTAACCAAAAGGTAACAAGACCAAATAATCAAAAGGTAACAAGACCAATTAACCAAAAGGTAACAAGACCAATTAACCAAAAGGTAACAAGACCAAATAATCAAAAGGTAACAAGACCAAATAACTAAAAGATAACAAGATCAATTAACCAAAAGGTAACAAGACCAAATAACCAAAAGATAACAAGACCAATTAACCAAAAGGTAACAAGACCAAATAATCAAAAGGTAACAAGACCAATTAACCAAAAGGTAACAAGACCAAATAATCAAAAGGTAACAAGACCAAATAACTAAAAGGTAACAAGACCAAATAACTAAAAGGTAACAAGACCAAATAACCAAAAGGTAACAAGACCAATTAACCAAAAGGTAACAAGACCAAATAACCAAAATATAACAAGACCAATTAACTAAAAGGTAACAAGACCAAATAACTAAAAGGTAACAAGACCAAATAATCAAAAGGTAACAAGACCAAATAACTAAAAGGTAACAAGACCAATTAACCAAAAGGTAACAAGACCAAATAATCAAAAGGTAACAAGACCAAATAACTAAAAGGTAACAAGACCAATTAACCAAAAGGTAACAAGACCAAATAACCAAAAGATAACAAGACCAAATAACCAAAAGGTAACAAGACCAATTCCAAATTATTGAAATGTTTGTAACATTTTTGTTTGTTAAAATGTTTTTGTCTGATGATGGTGACAATGCTGTTACCTTTTGATTCTAATCAAAAATCCAAATTGAACTTTATCAAGACCAAATAAATAATTCTATGTTTTGTTTGAACATTCTCCTGAGAAAACCAAAGCCTCAAGAAAATATACTTTATACTGTGTATGTGACGTTTCTCCGTAGCACCGTTGTAACACCTGCTACCCTTGTGTCCAACATTTACTGCTGAGAGAAGAATTCTGGAATCTGTGTCTCAGCCCACTGGGGATATTTGCACTCAGGGACAAAACTTGTGAAAATGGAAAGTCTTTTGAAGGAGAAAGAGGCTGTTCAAACTTGGTTTTCTCGTGTGTCTTCAATAAAGGTCACTGTAATATGATAAGGCACAATTTGGATTATAGATTATAAACATAAGGTAATAAGACCAAATCCAAATGAATAAATAGTGTGTGACGTTTCAATAACAGTGTTGTTACCATCTTCAGATAAAAGTACTGAATGAAGTGCAAATTCAGCACTTTTGTCTGAAGATGGTAACAACACTGTTACCGAAATGTCACACACTATTTATTTGGTGTTATCACCTTGTGTCAGTGTCATAGTTAATGTCCCCATGTACAACTTCCTCAAGTGTTGTCCTTGAGTGACGTGAGTGACACCATCTGATGTAACACACGGGACAACTACCGCCATCTGTTAACCAAAGATAGAACTTTTCAAACTGCCATCCTTAATTGACTTAACTATGCTAATTTGAAAGGAAATTTGATTCAAATTTTAAAAAATATAAATTTTCTAATAAGTTTTTTATTAAAAAGGTAATATATAAACGTTCTTCCCTGATTTATAATATTATAAAGAAAATAAAGTCTCCAGGGTTAAGTTTCTTGTACAAATTTTTTATTCTCTAGCTTTCGGACCTGTCAGCTAGACAAGCTAGACAATAAAAAATTTGAACAAGAAACTTAACCCTGGAGACTTTATTTTCTTTTTTTTTTTTGCTTATCCCTAGTACACGTGGTACAGGCCATGATAATCATGGTGGGTAGTTAGCGACTGCTTTTACTGTAAGCGCACCACATGTCTACACATGTGAAAAGCAGTTCGACTTTGCACTTACAAATGCCAGAGCCCTGTTTGGTTACTTGCACTCGCTGGTGGGGTTGGACTTTTGCAAGAATCGGGGGCCATTGGAGCATTTTTTTTTTTTTAAACAGAAAAAAGTGTCCAATGCGGGAATCGAACCTGGGTCTTAGTGGTCTAAAACCAAACGGTTTAACCAGCCTTCCACCGACCCCCCTTCTTTATTTTCTTTATAATAAAAAGGTATATATTGGATCAAAATATGATTTATTTTACCAATATTTTTCAAGATATTATAATGATAAGGCACAATTTGGATTATAAACACAAGGTAATAAGACGAAATCCAAATAAATATGTGATGTTTTGGTAACAACGCTGTTACCGAAATGTCACCCACTATTTATTTATTTGTATTTGGTCTTATTACCTTGAAGATATATTAATGTGTGTCTACAACAAACTCAGCACTGTAACGGCAGCTGGCATGCCTATATAGTAAATTACCAGTGAGCCCATCACTGATGGCACTCTGTGGAGTTGACTTATTGTAATATATATCACATGTAAACTTATGTCTGATATATTATGTCTGATGTTAGCCAAAAAGAAATACTTTCTTTTTTTAACTTCCAAATACTTATTGCTGATTAACATCAACCAACAAACACGAGGACGTTACAAGCACCACATAACTAATGTCAATAGAATTAAGTTTTTAAAAAATAAATAAATAATAAGTGTATAGTTTGTTGAATTGAAAGGTTCAATAGTTGAGTCTATTGAGAAAACAGGCTGTGGATTTATATCTTCATATCACGATAAGGTAGAGTTTGGATTGTAGATTATAAACACAAGGTAATAAGACCAAATAAATAAATAGCGTGTGACATTTCAGTAACAGTGTTGTTACCATCTTCAGACAAAAGTACTGAATGAGAAATTTTACCACAGCATGTTTTAAATAGTTACTTTTATCAAGAGGGGTTGGTGGAAGGCTGGTTAAACCGTTTGGTTTTCGACCACTACGACCCTGGTTCGATTCCCGCATTTTTTGTTTTAAAAAAATAATGCTCCAATGGCCCCGATTCTTGCAAAAGTCCAACCCCACCAGCGAGTGCAAGTAACCAAACAGGGCTCTGGCACATTTGTAAGTGCAAAGTCGAACTGCTTTTCACATGTGTAGACATATGGTGCGCTTACAGTAAAAGCAGTCGCTAACTACCCACCATGATTATCATGGCCTGTACCACGTGTACTAGGGATAAGCAAAAAAAAAAACTGTTATCAAGTGTTTAAACAAGATAGCAGATAAGAATATATTCCTGTTTATAAATTTCATTATCACCATTAATTAGCTTTTATTTATTTTCAGACTCCATGTAAAAGACTATGCATTACTAAAGGCTGTTGTACATGCCATGATAATCATGGTGGGTAGTATTTGGTGCCTACTGACTACACCCACTTAAGGTCCTGTTTCTACCGATCAACTGTGTTTATCCCAAGTTCTATCACAGGCTTGAATCCTGAAACACAAATAAGTTTGACACATTGTTTATCATGTATGGCTCCAGGGATACAGGATGAGCAATGTCTGGACTCCAGGTTAAGAGCGGCGTCTGTTCCTCATGTCAGAGGCGGCCATTTTATATTGGAGCTAGTGACCTGATAGTAATGAGTGCACTATCGACGGCTGTCAAATCTCTCCTCTATAACTGCCAGTGAGTAGAACAACCAGGTCTGGAGCTCAGTACAAAGCTTCTTCAAGTTTGACCTACAAAGTTCCATTGGTTGTTTACACTCAGTGTAAGTTGTGTCCAATACACTGCCAGAGTCTTGTAGTCAAGTAACCAAATGGAACTCTGGAAAATGTGGAGTGTGAAGACAGCATGGTGTCACTGGGAGCCATGTGGAGAATTGTTCGGCTCTATTTGACAGGATAGTAGAATGGTTAAAACACACCTCAGTGTTTCTCATCAACTCCATAACACAGGTTAGTGGCAGAATTCAGAAGGTAACAAGATCAAGACTTTGAAGTCTATCAAAAATGATAAAGCACAATTTGGATTATAGATTATAATAAAAGAAAATAAGACCTAATCCAAATAATTTATCTGATGATTTTGTCTGATGATGGTGACAATTTTGTTGCCGAAACATCACACACTAATAAATTATTTGGATTAGGTCTTATTTTCTTTTAGTATAATCTAAGATCAAGACTTGTTCCTTAGCACCAAGGACCCACACACCAGGACTGCTGGACCAGAGGTATGCAGGATACACAGTAAAAAAAACTGAGGGACAACACAACAAAGTGTCCTTCAGAGAGATGTCCTCTTTACAGAGAGAAGCTAATTAGTAAACAAAACTTATTATCTCAGGGTGCCGGTGAGCCCTCTCAGAGGACGTGCCATCACATGAAATCAAATTTCAAACAAAGTTGCAAATGTTGATAAGGTACAATTTGGATTATAGATTATAAACACAAGGTAATAAGACCAAATCCAAATAAATAAATAGTGTGTGATGTTTCGGTTTCAGTACTTTTGTCTGAAGATGGTAACAACACTGTTACCAAAACATCACACACTATTTATTTATTTGGATTTGGTCTTATTACCATTTGTTTATAAACAGGAATACTTAATTTAAGCTCTTAAATAGATTGGTTTGAATAAATCTGAGGAAAAGAAAAAGATACAAAATATATAAAAGATCAAAACACTGGTATGATTCATGGCCTGTACCACATGTACAAGGGATAGTAAAAAAGCTTTTTTTTTTACTTATCCTTTTAGTCTAAATTAGACAAGATCTTGGAGGTCATGCTCATAAAGAAGCTCAAGAACTCTTCTTGGTTCTCTGTACAGGGATCCTTTGTCCTTTCCAATGCAATTTAGTAAATGTTTGGGAGTGGCCTCTTTGGTTTTGCACCTAGTGCATATGGGGAAGCATTTGGCTCCCTCTTTATAGACTAGAGGGCGCAGGTGACCAGATTTCCATCTGGCCAACGGTCTCGATTCCCTTCTGTTTAGTTGGAGGGTGCTAGAATGTGAGACAAGACCACTGTTAATTTCCCATCAATTTGTTAAAGTTCTTCCTCATAGAATGACAGTTATCCCAACATTTTGTTCACTTCAACTCCAATTGGATTTGTAATAACATCACATCGTGATTTTATATATTCTTTCAGTAAATCTCAACAAAGTTAAATTTATAAAGAAGCTAAACAGAGAGGTGTTACATCTTTGATCTTGTTATAAACATGTGGTGCACTTACAGTAAAAGCAGTCTTTTACTTTGTTGCAATGAGGAGACAGAGAACATAGCTTTGTTGCAATGAGGAGACAGAGAACATTGCTTTGTTGCAATGAGGAGACACAAGAAACATAGCTTTGTTGCAATGAGGAGACACAGGGAACATAGCTTTGTTGCAATGAGGAGACACAGAGAGCATAGCTTTGTTGCAATGAGAAGACACAGGGAACATAGCTTTGTTGCAATGAGGAGACACAGGGAACATTGCTTTGTTGCAATGAGAAGACACAGGGAACATAGCTTTGTTGCAATGAGGAGACAGAGAACATAGCTTTGTTGCAATGAGAAGACACAGGGAACATAGCTTTGTTGCAATGAGGAGACACAGGGAACATAGCTTTGTTGCAATGAGGAGACACAGGGAACATAGCTTTGTTGCAATGAGGAGACACAGGGAACATTGCTTTGTTGCAATGAGAAGACACAGGGAACATAGCTTTGTTGCAATGAGAAGACACAGGGAACATAGCTCTGTTGCAATGAGGAGACACAGGGAACATTGCTTTGTTGCAATGAGGAGACAGAGAACATTGCTTTGTTGCAATGAGGAGACACAGGGAACATTGCTTTGTTGCAATGAGGAGACAGAGAACATTGCTTTGTTGCAATCAGGAGACACAGGGAACATTGATCTTTTACAATGGGGGGATACAGAGAATATAGTTTTGTTGCAATGAGAATACACAGGAAATATAGCTTTATTGCAACAATGAGACACTGGGAAAATAGCTTTGTTGCAATGTGGGGACACAGGGAACATAGCTCTCTTGCAATGGGGAGACAGGGAATATAGCATTGCTGCAATGGGGAGACACAGGGAACATAGCTCTGTTGCAATGGGGAGACAGGAAATATAACATTACTGCAATGGGGAGACACTGGGAACATAGCAAATTTGGAACCCAATTTCAGTCCTTAGGGACAATTTACACACTAATGATGATTGTTTAGCTCAGGAGTGAGGTTGCGATTCTGCATAACATGTGTCCCACAGCACATTACAGAAATGTCACTTGTGAGGGTGCTCAATCAAGTTGTCCTGCATTGTGTTGAATTATTTTTTAATACAAAAAAAATGAAGCTATTATGCATGAATTTTTTCAAATACTCCTATGCAGACATCTCATATATAGATACAAACTGTTTAGCCATATATTGTAGTGCTATGTTAATACATAGTAACATGAGGGACTCTGGCAACCTATTTCCAGTCTCTGGTGTCAAATTTATTGGAAAATATTGACATAAGGTAGATTCTACTGATGACCTTCTTGTCAGTAACATGATGATAGTATCACAGATTTTACTGAAACAGCTTACAGACCATGCTTCCCTTTCTCTGTGATCCAATTGTTCCTTTTCATCAAGGAACAAGTTTGGTTATCTTATGGAAATTTCTACAGGAATCAATCTGGAAAATAAAAATGGTTTGAGGCCCTCATCAGTCCTTGGAATCACTTAATCCATGAGGTAAACCAAGGGACCAGATTTAACAAAAAAATGTAAATTTATATGTAATGAAAGATACAGAGTGGGCAGTAAAATGTAATTGAGTTTATTCCTTGGAAAGAACAACCAAATCAAGAAAAATATAGAGAAAAAAAGAACTTCTGAAATAGTCCAACCCCAGGGAGGCATTGACAGATGAAATTCTTGAGGTGGGAGTGTTCAATTCAGGTGACAGCAGAGAAGTTGACAGGTTGGTTTTGTAGGAGCAGTCTTGTCTGTGATTGTCATTAAGTGTTCTGCCGAGACCTTGTGGTCAAAAGTCCTGTGAATCATGGCCTGGATGAGGTAACTAGCAGCGGATGGCACTGGAATAGGCTGAAGATGCTCATTGCAGAAGAAACGTCCAGTGACTGTAGATTCCCCATTCCTAAAAGCAATATGGCTGAACTGTGCGGAACTCAATGCTTCATGGGAATGCTATCAAGCTACACCCATATTGACTCGACAGTGCAATAATGAAGAGTACAAATAATTGTATTTATTTGCTTTATTCTTGTTATCAATTACTAAAACTCTAGCTGCAACCCCAAGCATGTTATTAGAGTCATTCATATTGCTTGTGTCAATATAATAATATATAGAATTGGTTAAATAGTCCCAAAAATATTAGATATTTCAGAGAATACCTGCCACAGTGGAAAAATTCATATTTATTATTTTGCTTCCCATGAGAAAGGAAAAACTTGAAAATCTACAAAGTCTGAGTGAGATGGTAGTATAATCAATATTTCCCATTGTAGAAGTTACGCTTAGAAAAGTTTCCAAGGGCCAATTGTTCAAGCAGAGAGTCCTTTTTACTCTACCAAGCTTGAAATATTATCACCATCATGATGGCCGACCATTTGAAAACTGAACATTCTCGAAAAGAGCTGGCTTGGTGGCAGTATTTTGATGATAATAATGAATATTCTACAGACAACTTGGTGGGGACACATCGTGAGACCATGGATAACAACCAGTTAATTCGCAAGGCCCCTCTTGGCAAGCCCAAGTTGCGATCCTTCAAGCTTCCATCAGAAAATTTCGCCTATGGCAAGGTATCTCGTGATGGGGATGAAAGTGTCAAGTCCCTAATTTACAATTGGCAAACCTTCATTCCTAAGATTTCCAAATCAAAGCAACATCTGAACTTCATACTCTTAAACAAGAGCGCAACCAGCAGCAATTGTATTTCTGCCTCAGACTTCCACAGATTTAAGCAAATGAAATCTGATAGATTCACTAGATCAGACAAACCTCGTGTAAGCAGACCATTGCCCCTTCCTGATGTGCGATTTGGAGTGAAGTCCTTTAATGATCCTTTGTCAGATATATTATATCAGAAGGATCTTGCAGAATGGATTGAGGCCAAGCGTTCTCTTGAGTCCAGACACAGGACTGTCTTGGAGTCAAAACGTACATCTGAGACCTATGGACTTACAAAGACCTACTTGTTAAGACACGAGTTAGTTCGACCTAAACCATTTTGCCAAACAAAACTTTGGAAATTGTCGAGATTTGAGATGGTGGACCACAAAGTAGACTCCAGACGTCTCTGTTCCAGTTCACCACCAGTCACGGAGACAAAGACTAACTGCCAAGCCAGTTGTCCTAAAGTATCTTAAAAATTGCCTCTACAAAGGGGAAAAAATAGAAGATATGTTTCTAATTTGTTAAAATATTTGAAAAATAGTGAATATAGATTGTTTTATTCTCAAAATATTTATATACACATTTGAAGCATTATAAAGTTCATTTTAATTTTACAGAATTAAAAAAAAATAGACTATTAAAGTTAATCTGACAAATGACTTTTTAAATCTTAAATAAAGGGAGAGAGAGTGAGAAAATAAGCATTGATTTCTAAGCAATTGTAGTTAAATTATAGTATTCATATTAGTGAATATTTTATAATTATATAATATATATATATAACAACGTTCTTTTATTGTACTAGGTAGGTAGAGTTATGAAGGCAGAGAGAGTTGAAATACAGGCTATAATGTTGAAAAATATTCAAAGAGAAATATATCTTTTCTTGAATAAAAAATAAAAATTAAAAATATATTTGCGCATATTAAGAATACTATTTACTAAAATTTAATGCAATTTTTTTAATACACTGAGAAAAATATTTTTTATTTAATAAGATGTCATATGATATTTATTGAGTATCATTAATTTCAATTGAGATTAATTTAATTTTTATTAAAGGCTTGGGTATTGTTTTCTTGATGGGTAATATGATCGCAAACTATAACGATAATCAATTTTGAAAAATTTTATTGTTTTTACGTTGTAAACCAAGCCTTATACTTAATACCATCGAGTCCGGATCAAAAAAGGTTAATGTAAATAAGCGCATGCGCGTCTTAAGGATCTTATCAAGCATTCGGCATCTTTGACTCGGCGACTCCCTCAATATTGTCATGGATTAGATGAAATTATGTCGACTAAAAGCGTTATTACAAGGGAACTAAATGGTACGTAGGTTTTCGTTTGAATAATAAAAGTCTGGTTAATTTAAATCCCTTTATTACCTTCAGATGTTATGATTAAGTATAAAATCACACATCTTTAAATGCGACTTTAATCACAAATACTTGAGCTATATGTATAAGCTGCCATAAATCGTTAAAATATTATGAAATTAAAATTTTAACAAGCTAAATGCATATAACTGTCATTTGAGGCAGTATACCATTAAATATAAATACGAATTTAGTTTAGAAATAAAGTTAAATTGCTCGTTTGGTTTTTAAATTACAATAAAGACCAATTTCTTATTCTCATTTAATGCATTATAATTGCTAAAAGCATAATTTCTTTCATATATCTGCACCAATATTAAAGTGATCAATTGATATTAAAAGTTTTAAACTATGAACACACATTATTCAATTTGTGATCAATCATAAGTTTACAAAATCTTTATTATTCCTTTTAAGAAAAAAAAAAAGAAGGAAATAGCAACCCTATATTCACGAGTTTGTGTTTCCATTTATAAAATTTATAAAAAATACTAAATATATATAAATATACTGAGTAACATTCAATAAATATTTATTAATAATAATAATAACATTAATAGGTGAATTAAACACCTAAATGATGGTCAAAACACCAATAAAAGTTATTTAGATGTCAAAAACCTAATCAATTGCTTTAGTGGATCAATATGAATAGATTTTAAGTTTTATAAAAAGCATTTAAAAAAGTAATCTTCAAGAAATTCTAATTGCAGCAATGTGATAATGAAATACAGTTAAATGTTGACACAAGATTAAATGAAGGACTTATAACAAGTTTTTTTAAGTAAGTCATTTAATTTTTGTCAACATTTCCTGCAAGTGCCAAAATTTCAAAAAAAAAAAAATCTTAGTTAAAAGGATAAATTTATTAATAAAAAAATGGGAAATAAAGAAAAAAAAAATCAATAATACTAATTTAATAAAACCCACAAGATGAGGAAATTATTTTTATTGATTTTCTTTTGTATATAACTGATGAGTGGCTTTGCCTGCAAATCAAGAGACCTATTACTTCTTTAATACATTGGGTCAATGGCCCAATTGTTTTCTTTTATCTTCACAGATTCAATTATATTTTTCCCAACTCTCACTTTCTTCCCTGGATATCAGGATGGGAAGAAATTGTTAGAACTTTTAACCATTATTTCTGAAATTTATTCAAGTTTGATTAGAAACTTCCTATTAGATTGTGACTTCCTGTCTGTTTGTTGTTCTTTCCTCTCACCCAGGAACTCACTTGTTCATTTCTCCATTTCATGGTTTACCGTATTTTGCTGAAATATGGTTTCCCATAATATACTATTTATCTTTTTTTTTTTTTTTAATTTGATTTATCATCATTATTCTACCTATATTCCAACCAAGATTTGATTCATGAATTCAATCTCCAAGACCTTGTAGAACTATACACTGGGACAATGATGATAAAACATCATTATTCAATCATCCCAATATTGAGAACATCAGGCTTCCAGGGATCTCAGAATTATTGACTATTGACTCATCCATTGATGAGCTCTACTCATCCCTGGCAGACACCATCACAAGCTCTACAGGTTCATTGATACCCTTTTTCTTATCTCCACTCAATCATATAAAGATATCAAGTTGTGACCCTTGATGGTGTCTGTTTGACAACCATCATGACTGGGTGAAGTAGAATGTGTCTGCCTTTGTCATTAAGACTGGGAGCACTACTCAGTGGCAGGCCGACTTAGCTCCAAAAGAAATGGCCGCCTCTGACATGAGGAACAGACGCCATGTGCAGCCGCTCCTAACATGGAGTACAAACACTGCTCATCCTGTATCCCTGGATTAGGAACCCTTACAGGGTACTATCAGCCGGGCCAGCTGAGCCCAGGTTTTTTAGTGAGCTTGTTACTGCTCCCCCTCCTCCTTTTTCATCCGGGCTTGGGACCGGCAAAGACAATTGATACCCTGATATGATTGAGTGGAGATAAGAAAGAAGAAGGGATCACAGGTCCATCTACAAGAGAGATTGTGTTTCCTCTGTAGAAGGGGTTTCAAGCCAGAAAGCTAGAGAGAGATATAAATTAAATTGTTAAAAAAAACACTCATCCCTGTCATTATTATATAATATAGACTCGATGATATTCCTCTGGTTGGAAAGTCTTAACATCCCGTTTTACATATTTACCATCGATACAAGAAAATAAGACCTAATCCAAATAATTTAATAGTGTTTGACGTTTAGGTAACACCATTGTTACCATCATCAGACAAAAGAATGAATGAGAAAAATATCACAGCAAGTTCTTAAATAGTTCTGTTATCAAGTCTATTAAATGAAATCAAAAGAGATAAAGCACAATTTGGATTATAGATTATAATACAAGAAAATAAGATGTTTTTATTTCTTTATTTTATTCTTTTGTCTGATGATGGTAACAATGTTGTTGCCGAAACGTCACACACTATTAAATTATTTGGATTAGGTCTTATTTTCTTTTAAATGAAATCAAGTATTATTTAAAAACCTGCTGTGATATTTTTTCTCATTTATTCTTTGGTTACCGAAACGTCACACACTAATAAATTATTTGGATTAGGTCTTATTATCTTGTATCAATAATCTATAATCCAAATTGTGCTTTATCATGTTTCCATTGATGTTTTCACGTATTCTTGCCATAGGATTAATTACCCTAATATTTGCTTAACACCAATGCCACAGGAGTGTCTCAGATACCAACATACAAGATTGTATATACCTTCATGGACAAAACTTAAGGAAATGGGATATCTTTGATGTTGCCAGTTATCTATTTTTTAAGGGAGACAAAGGCTGTTTACACTTGGTTATCTCGTGTGTCTTCAATAAAGGTCACTGTAATATATTTCAGAGTTATTGTCTGAATCCCGATATACATGCTGAAAGGTACAACTTCCTTAAGTTTTGTCTATGAGTGTATTTCCCATATAAATTCTTTAAATATAAAATATTTTTTCCCACTTATTTACTCTCTCAGGAGAATCTGTATATAAGGCTAAAGGACTTAATAAAGTTATTGATTGAATGATATTTATTTTTTTATGTTTTATTAGTAAGAGTTTTACAAAAAAGAGAGAATAATTATAGATATAAGAAAATAAGACCAAATCCAAATAATTTAATAGTGTGTGACATTTAGGCAACAGCATTGTCACCATCATCAGACAAAAGAATAAAGAATAACCATCATTTTATTCTTTTGTCTGATGATGGTGACAATGCTGTTACTGAAACATCACACACTTATATTATTTGGATTAGGTCTTATTTTCTTGTATCTATAATCTATAATCCAAATTGTGCTTTATCATTATATGAGTTTTATAACTTAAGCCAACAAGGAATGTGTAAACAAGGTTAAATCTATACAAATGTTTCTAACACAGAATTAGGTTTATGTCTTTGTTTACCGGAGGAAGCTATTTTCTGCTGCCGTTTTCATGTGCTCTCCAGTGTGACCTTTTCTTTTATATCTGAGCTACATTATAATGGAATCATGATAAAGCACAATTTGGATTATAGATTATAATACAAGAAAATAAGACCTAATCCAAATAATTTATTAGTGTGTGAGGTTTCAGCAACAGGGTTGTTACCATCATCAGACAAAAGAATAAATGAGAGTTTCCGAAACGTCACACACTATTAAATTATTTGGATTAGGTCTTATTGTCTTGTGTTTTAATGGAATCACTTTGATTCTTTGAGGAGGTAAGGTTAAATTCGGATTATAGATAAGAAAAATGAAGTAATAAGACCAAATTGAAAATAAATAATTGGATACCTTATGTTTTATTCTTTGATCCTATCCTCTCTCAGCCATATAATGGTATATAACCTGTGGAGCTGGTGTTTGAAAGGAGGATAGAGGGACTGATAGCAGGTGTTGCCCAGGATCAATTATAAAAAGAGAAACACAAAATCAACAATAAAGTCCATCATTGGAAGCAGAGAAAATCCCATGAAATACCTGAAGTTTGTTATATATGTCTGACGGGATATAATGCCAGCCCACTGCCACATTTACACCGGTTCTTTGCCTTCATATCATTCAAGTGATGCCACTTTGATGTTTGAGATGCCAAACTATGGGAATATAACTCATAGACAAAACTTAAGGAAGTGGAAATGCTTGATGTCGCCGGTTGTCTTATTTTTTTGAAGGAGACAGAGGTGTTCACACTTTGTTATCTTGTGTCTTCAATAAAGGTCACTGTAATATCTTTCAGAGTTATTATCTGAATCCTGATATATACATGCTAAAAGGTACAACTTCCTTAAGTTTTGTCCATGAGTGTATCTTCAGAGTTATTGTCTGAATCCTGATATACTTGCTAAAAGGTACAACTTCCTTAAGTTTTGTCCATGAGTGTATTTTTCAGAGTTATTGTCTGAATCCCGATATACATGCTAAAAGGTACAACTTCCTTAAGTTTTGTCCATGAGTGTATGTAACAGTGTTTTTATATTTTATTTGCATCTTGGATATTTATAGAGTAGAATGAAATCTCCTCTAGAGAACTTTTCTACAAAGGACAGCATTCATTGCTGAAACTACCATTTTTACCAATTGACAAATCTCTGGAAAAAGGAAACCTCACTTTGGCTCTGCAACTTGGTGTCAAGAGACATTCTAGTGGATTTGAGAGTTCCACTATGTGTAATCCACAAATTCATCTTAAAATAGAATTCTCCAGTACTAGCTTGCATCAATTAATGGAAACATTGGATCAAAGTGTAATTCAAATAAATGTCAGAAAGTGTCTATGAAGTGTTATAGCATGACTCAGGCAAGTGGGCGGCTATACACATGTATATGACAAATGTAGGAGTTGCTAGCTTGTGTGACATGAGAGTAAAGGAAAAGTTGGTTCCTCAGAGAATGGAGAGACTGCCATGAAAATGTCCTTCAATCTGGACACTTGCTGAGACATACCAGAGTGGTCTCAGTGAGTGGAAGTTTGTTTGTTCCGTTTGTGTGAGATCACTGGACATCCCAGCTGTTGTAGGTTCTTGTGGGACAACTCGGGGACACCTGGCAGTGAGATCTGACTAGTGAGAGAGAACCATTTAGGTACTGGAACAAAGTCCCTCTAGTACATTCCACATTCTCTCAGTACCTTGTGGTCTCCACATTGTCCTGAAGACAGAGGGAGGGAGTGAGATGGCCGACTGGCTCCGTGTCCTTGTTTCCAATTGACAGCAGGTGAAGAACCTAGCCAATAAACCTCTCAGCCGGCCCGACAACAGAGGAAGTATCCATGTTTTATCCTGGTTGTGTTTCATAGGTACCGTATCTTAGCCAGCCATGTAATCCCACACTGTTCCATTGTTGATGTACTCACTGAGTCATCCCGCTGCAATCTGCTATTGCAGTTCTGCTGGGAAAATCCTTTGTGGGGCGGTACTGCTGCTGCCAGGTGTACAAGTGCAAGGCCAGCACTCGCTGAGTCACCTCACTCCAATGATAGGGTTGTTCACTGTGCCGGATCATAAAACTACATTTCACTATAACACCAACATTTGGGATCAACCTTTAACTATTGTTACTATATCCATGGGTAAAACAATTTGGACTTTAGAAGGTTAGAGCCAAGTTATAAATGAGGTTTTCTAACAAGGAATTGATAAGGCACAATTTGTATTATAGATTATAAACACAAAGTAATAAGACCAAATCCAAATAAATAAATAGTGTGTGACATTTCGGTGACAGCATTGTTATTGAAATGTCACACTATTTATTTATTTGGATTTGGTCTTATTACCTTGTGTTTCTAACAAGGAATTGTTGAAGGTGGTGGAAGGTTACATCAGAGTTTTGACTTTTAAAGGTGACAACTCATCCTGCAGCTCACTAACGAATTGTCAGCTCTAATTGTGTGGGATTACAATAATTCCAATTAGCAGCAATTAATGAAGGCGGATTTAAACTTTCTCCTGGCTATTCACATATATAGTCTAGCCAGCTGTAGATATACACTCATGGACAAACTTAAGGAAGTTGTACCTTTTAGCATGTATATCGGGATGATAACTCTGAAAGATATTATAGTGATCTTTATTGAAGATGCACAAGGTAACCAAATATGAACAAAATTTCCTCCATCTCCTTAAAAAAAAAAAATAGACCATCGGCAAGATTCCACTTCCTTAAATTTTGTTCATGAGTGTATACTTGATTCTATCGAGATAGTTCCAATGGAAGAGAAAAAGAGTTAACAACATATCATTGTGGTGGCCAGTGATTGGATTCTAGACAGCATCACACAAGACTAAATCCAAACAAGTAAATAACATCCCACCAGCCAAGACTGAATGAAATAAAAAAGTAAAGTGAGGTATAAGTTTATATTAGATGTCCATTTTATTGCTAAGTTCCAGTTTTTCAAACTGGAGGAACTTGGTAGTTGGATTATGAGTTGAGAGAAGGCAGAAAACCTTGTGGGGCCTAACTGGAGTTAATTGGCTTCTGTGGAAGCTGAGTCAAATAAACCTGGTTCTCTGCTCTTCAGTCTAGGTTTTCTTTGCTGGTGGTGTGTGGTCCAAATATTTCTATAATGGTTTCATCTATGGGCCATGTGTTGCCGTGGAACCACAGTTGGTGTGGAGCCACAGTGCCGTCCAAGCAGGGGAGAATGACTTGCTGAATACAAAACAAATGGAACCATCCGTGGTGAACTTATGATTCCATCCATGGCTGGGTGTCAAGGCTGACCTCACATCTGTGCCCACTATGCAAATACAGAGTTGTTCTTCCACTGCTGCAAGTCTGACTTGGGGAGTACAATATGTAAAGTAGGAATGATAATTTGAATTATAGATTAGAAACATAACACAAGATTAAATATTTATTACCTTATGTTGTAAAGTAAGAAGATATTTTTTTTTGAGAAACTTTTATTTGTAAACTGTGTTTTTCTGATGGCTACTTGCCTGTGTCACCACAAACAATTTCACCCGTCTTTTAGAAATTTCAAACAATAAACTAAATATCTACAATTTATCTTTCATTTACAAGTTTTTAACATTTTCACATTTTGTGTTATTTTCCTCCATATTTTCTTCCCATTGAATATAAGCAAAAATATTTTAAAACTTTATTCTATTGACGCTATGTGGCGCTGAGTTTGTTGTTGACACACTTTAATATGTTATAATACCTTGATAAAGGTTGGAGTTCAGCCAACTGAAATATTGGTAAAATGAATGATATTTTGATCCAATATATGCCTTTTTAATATAAATATTTATGGATTGCTCTATTTTCAAAATTATAAGGTCTGTTGTAGAAATAGCTTTTAATTATTTAAAAAAAAAAGGAGGTGTCAACAATAGATGGTACAAAAAGTTCGCTGTAACTCAATAAATGAGAGAACACCCTCACTAGAGGACACTTCTCTACAAAGGACAGTTTGCATCACCGTTATTAACATTTTTACTATTTAGCAACTTTCAGTAAGAGGGAAACCTTTCCTTAAAGGATACTTTGGTTCTGCAACTAGGTGTTGTCCTTTAGTTTGTTCTACTGTTTGTGATGTTTCCAGTAGCAAGCAGCCATCTCTAAGGGCCAACTCACCATTCATTGCATTGTTACAATATGTTAATTTGGATTATAGATTACAACACAAGGTTATCTAAATACAGTCTAAATTCCTCTCTATAGCGCCTGATTTTAAATACGTAGTACGATGCGATTTACATTGAAAGTGACCTGTCTATAGCACCCCCTCTCTATAGCACCCTATTTTGGTGAGTCCCAAGAGGGGGCGACAGGTTTAATTGTAGCTACAAGAAAATAAGACCTAATACAAGTGTGTTGTCACACACTATTAAATTATTAGGTCTTCTTGTAGCTATAATCTATAATCCAAATTGTGCTTTATCACCCTATCTAAATAAATAAATAGTGGGGGATTTTTTGGTAAGAGTGTTGGTACCGGAACGTCACACACTATTTGGATTTGGTGTTATTACCCTAAGTTTGGATTGACAGAGCATCACACAAACTGTGTATAAATCTCCTGTAGCAACATTCCTCCGAACCATTGATAAGATCAACAGCCATCCAGATAGAAAGCTGCTGCTATCAGATTGTCATTTGGTGTAGTACAGTCTCAACACCCCCCAAGATATCAGAATTTTCTGTTGGATTAACGTGTCTGTGTTTAATTATAGTCATTTAAATATATATATATTTGAACTACAAAGTAATAAGAACAAATAAATTAATTGTGTGTGACGTTTCGGTAACAGCATTGTTATTATTTGGATTTGGTCTTATTACCTTGTAGTTCTAATCTATAATCCAAATTGTGCCTTATCATTAAATGCATAGTAAATAAGCTGATTGAACAATTGGTTGAATTAAAGAAAGTGTTGAATTATAGCCGTCTGAATTAATGAGACTATACTGTTATTGATAAGGCACAATTTGGATTATTACGAGCGTCATGCGTGGCCTCTGTCACGGTTTGCTTTTTTTTTTGGAATGGCGCCCTCCTATTGGTCGGCTACGATCACGCCACCTTTGCCCCCCCCCATTTCTGTAACTATTGTGTTGGAGCGGGTCGCTCCTTAAATAAATGCATATATTAGTTAATAACTAAATGGAATCCTCTCTTTCTTTTTCCCAGTAAGAGACGCCTATGGAAGCCAACAGTACATAGACAGATAAAGCACATAGGCTATAGTTAATAACTAATATATGCATTTATTTAAGGCGCCAATTTATAATTGTAACAAATAGTATTTGAATCAAAACATTCAATCGGGTAAAACACGGGCGTTGCCCGGGTCATTCGGCTAGTGGATTATAAACACAAGGTAATAAGACCAAATAGTGTGTGATGTTTCGGTAACAAAAAAAAAGGAAATTTTTTTTTACTTTTAATTCTAAGAATAATATTCTGTTTTTCTCAGAAAACTATCTTCTTCTTATCTGCTATCTTGTTTACACACTTGATAACAGTAACTATTTAAAACATGCTATGGTAAAATTTCTCATTCAGTACTTTTGTCTGAAGATGGTAACAACACTGTTACCGAAATGTCACACACTATTTATTTTTTTGGATTTGGTCTTATTACCTTGTGTTTAGAGACTGTATGTGGAATATTTCACTACTTGGGAGAACAAGTTGGTAGAGAGTCCCCGTAGCTGTGAGACGTGGAATGTTTTCTCAAGCTGAGGCCCACTTATTGCCCAACTTCCTCTCCGATGTTTGGTTATCCCCCCCTCCTCCCTGACTTACTGTGTGTTGCAGAAAGTATCAGAAATGTCCTTGCCAAAAATGTCAAGATCACCTTCAAGTGTTTGGTCCTCATGGAGACAAAGCCAGAAAAAACTGAGAAGAGAGTTCTGGTAAGTATGCAACAGGCCAGTATGCAAATATGGGAAGTTGGGATAACTTAGAGGAGGTTACAAAGTGACAGTTTTCATCACCAAAATGATCATTTCTACTATTTAGCGACTCTCCTGTAAGAGGACTTCTCTGCCTAAAAGACACTTTGGTTTTGCCATTAGGTGTTCTTTACAGGGAGGTAGTTTTACTGTATTTGACATTTCCCCTTGTTTGTCTTTTTTTGTTGTTGTTTCTTATCCCCTTGTGTAAAGATTACACGAATTCCATGAGTCCATGCTCCTCAAGCTGACACGGAATGGGGTGTAGGGGTGCAGATTTTGTTTATCCTGGCACCATAATCCAGGCACACTTTGGTGAAAGTCTGAATTTGCCTGTAATTTGAGGCCATTCCTAACATGGAAGCAGACGCCTTTGCTGCCGACTCTAACATGAGTACAGATGCAGCTCCTCTGTATCCCTGTATCTGTCGTTTTTTTACTTATCCCAAGTACTCCCACTGTCTTACATAAGATGTTTGTGCTGCAGGCATTCTCAGCCTGCCGCCTCTTCATCCTGACTGCCAAAGTTCCTACCAAGGTGAGAGATGGACACCCCATCTCTCTGTCCGTCCGTCTGTGTGGCTGTTTGTTCAGCTGTCTGTCTATCAATCTGTCTGTCTATCTGTCTATGTATCTGTTTGTCTGTCTATCAATCTGTCTGTCTGTTTGTCTATCTCTCTATGTATCTGTTTGTCTGTCTATGTGTCTGTCTGTCTATCAATCTATCTATGTGTCTGTCTATCAATCTGTCTATGTGTCTGTCTGTCTATCAATCTATCTATGTGTCTGTCTATCAATCTGTCTATGTGTCTGTCTATCAATCTGTCTATGTGTCTGTCTGTCTATCAATCTGTCTATGTGTCTGTCTATCAATCTGTCTATGTGTCTGTCTGTCTATCAATCTGTCTATGTGTCTGTCTATCAATCTGTCTATTTGTCTGTCCGTCTGTCTATTTGTCTAGCTGTCTATCTGTCTATGTGTCTATCTGTTTCTCTCTTTGTCTATCAATCTTTCTATGTGTCTGCCTGTCTATGTGTCTATCTGTTTCTCTCTTTGTCTATCAATCTGTCTATGTGTCTGCCTGTCTATGTGTCTATCTGTTTCTCTCTTTGTCTATCAATCTGTCTATGTGTCTGCCTGTCTATGTGTCTATCTGTTTCTCTCTTTGTCTATCAATCTGTCTATGTGTCTGCCTGTCTATGTGTCTGTCTGTTTCTCTCTTTGTTTATCAATCTATCTATGTGTCTGTCTATCTATCTATATGACTGAGTGTGGTGCAGGTTGAACAGACCTACCACTACCTGGACATCCAGAGTATTGAGAGCAAGAAGTTCACTCAGGTGGGTGCAGTTCCCATTACACTAGAGATACTATCTACAACTTGGATTATAGATTAGAACTCAAATCTAAATAAATGAATAGTTTGTAAAGCTGAAGCATCACCCACTATTTATTTATTTAGTCTTATTACCTTGTAGTTGTTATCTACAGATCTTTAATCTTAAAGTTAATGACAGAAGAAAATTATTTTATTTAAAAAAAGTTGGCCTTTCTAATTAGAGATGGTGCACTAATGTGTAACAAACTTCAAATTTTTTATATATTTTTTAAGTTTATCAAATTGGCGCAATTTTCAACAATGGAGGGTGCTACTACAATGATAGTTTACTGAATGAATTTATTGTCAACCTGACTTTTTTCTTCTTTTGTGTAAACTTTGCAGTCTAAATAAATTGACACGAAATTGTGGTGCTAGTTGTGTTTACCACCACAATCTACGACAGTGTTGTTCTACGTCCTTATAGCAAACTCTTTCTACATTTTACTATTTGTGTTGATTCACACCCCGCTTATATCCAGCATTGTTAAACTCTTTCATTGTGTTTTTCTAACCAGAGACTTTATCATTTGTCTATCATTGTAAAGTGTTGATAAGGCACAATTTGGATTATAGATTATAAACACAAGGTAATAAGACCAAATCTAATGATAAGGCACAATTTGGATTATAGATTATAAACACAAGGTAATAAGACCAAATCCAAATCATATCTTGATAACAGTAACTATTTAAAACATGCTGTGGTAAAATTTCTCATTCAGTACTTTTGTCTGAAGATGGTAACAATGCTGTTACCGAAACGTCACACACTATTTATCTATTTGGATTTGGTCTTATTACCTTGTCATTGTAAAGTGTTGTTTACTTCTCCCTTTCTTTGACCTCATTTACATATTCTCACCTTCCACAATTCCTTTCTTCCTCAACTTTCACCTCCAGGCCAACATCTCCCAGTTTAATTTGCATACATGAGTGTAAAGGGAGGACGGAGGTAATTCTCAGCGTCTGCCATCTTATCTCTTGGCCGTTCCAGGAAATCCTCGGCCATTTCCCTCACACCAGTTAGTCAGCGTTGGCACTTTAAAAAATCAAATCTTATCTCTCAGTTTTTAAGTTCTATTTTTAGCCTCAGCTCCCATTTCTGTAAATACACCCCACCCACCTTATCTTGTTCTCTGATTGGGTGCAAGTTTTTTTTTTTTTTTTTGCTTATCCCTAGTATACGTGGTACAGGCCATGATAATCATGGTGGGTAGTTAGCGACTGCTTTTTTTTACTGTAAGCGCACCACATGTCTACACATGTGAAAAGCAGTTCGACTTTGCACTTACTAATGCCAGAGCCCCGTTTGGTTACTTGCACTCGCTGGTGGGGTTGGACTTTTGCAAGAATCGGGGGCCATTGGAGCATTTTTTTTTTTTTTTAAACAGAAAAAAGTGTCCAATGCGGGAATCGAACCCGGGTCCTAGTGGTCGAAAACCAAACGGTTTAACCAGATTAGAGAATGATAAAGCACCATTTGGATTATAGATTAGAAACACAAGGTAATAAGACCAAATCTAAATAAATAAATAGTGTTTGACATTTCTGTAACAAAGCTGTTACTGCACAAATAGTGGGTGACATTTCTGTAACAAAGCTGTTACTGCACAAATAGTGGGTGACATTTCTGTAACAAAGCTGTTACTGCACAAATAGTGGGTGACGTTTCGGTAACAAAGCTGTTACTGCACAAATAGTGGGTGACATTTCTGTAACAAAGCTGTTACTGCACAAATAGTGGGTGACATTTCTGTAACAAAGCTGTTACTGCACAAATAGTGGGTGACGTTTCGGTAACAAAGCTGTTACTGCACAAATAGTGGGTGACATTTCTGTAACAAAGCTGTTACTGCACAAATAGTGGGTGACATTTCTGTAACAAAGCTGTTACTGCACAAATAGTGGGTGACATTTCTGTAACAAAGCTGTTACTGCACAAATAGTGGGTGACGTTTCGGTAACAAAGCTGTTACTGCACACGCTATTTATTTATTTGGATTTAGTCTTATTACCTTGAATTATTCAACTTTAGAGAATCATCCAAAGGGGGTCGGTGGAAGGCTGGTTAAACCGTTTGGTTTTCGACCACTAGGACCCGGGTTCGAACCCGCATTGGACACTTTTTTCTGTTTAAAGAAAAAAAAAATGCTCCAATGGCCCCCGATTCTTGCAAAAGTCCAACCCCACCAGCGAGTGCAAGTAACCAAACGGGGCTCTGGCATTAGTAAGTGCAAAGTCGAACTGCTTTTCACATGTGTAGACATGTGGTGCACTTACAGTAAAAGCAGTCGCTAACTACCCACCATGATTATCATGGCCTGTACCACGTGTACTAGGGATAAGCAAAAAAAAAAAAAGAGAATCATCCTTGGGAGTCTTCCCTGGGATCTCTTGTATAGTTTCTAACAAAGGGAACTATTGTTGGCTGAAAAGAGGTAAAAACAAGAGATAGAGGGATCTAGAACTCAATAAAATCCGACAATTTTAAGAGAATGAAATCTAAAACTTGCTAATTGCTTCTATTTTGTTTATTCCAGTGTTTCTGACTTTCTAAATAATTGGGATATAAACACAAGGTAATAAGACTAAATACAAATAAATAAATAGTGTGACGTTTTGGTAACAGCGTTGTTACCATCTTCAGACAAAAGTACTGAAAGCTTCAGATATAGATAGATTCAGTCTCTTTTGTCTGAAGATGGTAACAACGCTGAAACTTCACACACTATTTATTTATTTGGATTTGGTCTTATTACCTTGTGTCTATAATCTATAATCCAAATTGTGCCTTATCATTAATAATTGAGATACTTCACCTATCACAGACTTAGACCAACAACTATGCTGCAGCTCTCCCTGACCATCGATGGAAAGATCCACACATTCCACACCCCGGACCCTGAGTCCGAGGATGTGGACCACATGATCATCCAGCTGGGGACTGCCATCAAGTCCATCTTCCCACAAGTGCCTTTGGAGTAAGTGTTGGGTAACATGTTTAGATGAGTCAGTCAGTTGGGATGTTTGTTTCTCTGGTTTCCCTCCCTCCCTCAGTCTTGGAATTACACACCACCACCACCTGCTACTCTTCTTCTTCTTTCTTATCTCCACTCAATCATATTCAGGTATAAAGCTTGTAAAGCTTGTTGATGGTGTCTGCTGGAGATGTGTCTTCTTCTTTCTTATCTCCACTCAATCATATTAAGGTATAAAGCTTGTAAAGCTTGTTGATGGTGTCTGCTGGAGATGTGTCTTCTTCTTTCTTATCTCCACTCAATCATATTCAGGTATAAAGCTTGTAAAGCTTGTTGATGGTGTCTGCTGGAGATGTGTCTTCTTCTTTCTTATCTCCACTCAATCATATTCAGGTATAAAGCTTGTAAAGCTTGTTGATGGTGTCTGCTGGAGATGTGTCTTCTTCTTTCTTATCTCCACTCAATCATATTAAGGTATAAAGCTTGTAAAGCTTGTTGATGGTGTCTGCTGGAGATGTGTCTTCTTCTTTCTTATCTCCACTCAATCATATTCAGGTATAAAGCTTGTAAAGCTTGTTGATGGTGTCTGCTGGAGATGTGTCTTCTTCTTTCTTATCTCCACTCAATCATATTCAGGTATAAAGCTTGTAAAGCTTGTTGATGGTGTCTGCTGGAGATGTGTCTTCTTCTTTCTTATCTCCACTCAATCATATTAAGGTATAAAGCTTGTAAAGCTTGTTGATGGTGTCTGCTGGAGATGTGTCTTCTTCTTTCTTATCTCCACTCAATCATATTAAGGTATAAAGCTTGTAAAGCTTGTTGATGGTGTCTGCTGGAGATGTGTCTTCTTCTTTCTTATCTCCACTCAATCATATTAAGGTATAAAGCTTGTAAAGCTTGTTGATGGTGTCTGCTGGAGATGTGTCTTCTTCTTTCTTATCTCCACTCAATCATATTAAGGTATAAAGCTTGTTGATGGTGTCTGCTGGAGATGTGTCTTCTTCTTCTTTCTTATCTCCACTCAATCATATTAAGGTATAAAGCTTGTAAAGCTTGTTGATGGTGTCTGCTGGAGATGTGTCTTCTTCTTTCTTATCTCCACTCAATCATATTAAGGTATAAAGCTTGTAAAGCTTGTTGATGGTGTCTGCTGGAGATGTGTCTTCTTCTTTCTTATCTCCACTCAATCATATTAAGGTATAAAGCTTGTTGATGGTGTCTGCTGGAGATGTGTCTTCTTCTTCTTTCTTATCTCCACTCAATCATATTAAGGTATAAAGCTTGTAAAGCTTGTTGATGATGTCTGCTGGAGATGTGTCTTCTTCTTTCTTATCTCCACTCAATCATATTAAGGTATAAAGCTTGTTGATGGTGTCTGCTGGAGATGTGTCTTCTTCTTTCTTATCTCCACTCAATCATATTAAGGTATAAAGCTTGTTGATGGTGTCTGCTGGAGATGTGTCTTCTTCTTCTTTCTTATCTCCACTCAATCATATTAAGGTATAAAGCTTGTAAAGCTTGTTGATGATGTCTGCTGGAGATGTGTCTTCTTCTTTCTTATCTCCACTCAATCATATTAAGGTATAAAGCTTGTAAAGCTTGTTGATGGTGTCTGCTGGAGATGTGTCTTCTTCTTTCTTATCTCCACTCAATCATATTAACTGACCCAGTTGATAGACCTCAGCAAGGGTCCCACTCCAGGGATACGGAGGAGCTGCGTCTGTACTCATGTTAGAGTCGGCAGCAAAGGCGTCTGCTTCCATGTTAGGAACGGCCTCAAACTACAGGCAAAGTCAGACTTTCACCAAAGTGTGCCTGGATCATGGTGCCATGATCAACGAAAGCTGCACCCCTACACCCCATTCCATGAGATCAGATGTTGATTTGCATGCTGCATCGCCCGTCGCGCAGAATAAACAGGGGCGCGTTCAGGACTTAGGTAGAGGGTTCTGTCCGATAAGTATAATACAGTCTCCACAAACTTCTAACTTTGCAGCTTCCAAGCAATTGAGAATTTTGCAGTGCAACATAAATGGATTGTGCTCAACAGCAACAAAAATAAAATTAGAAGAAATAATGGAAATAGCTGAAAAACAAAAGATACAAATTATAGCCCTACAGGAAACCAAATTAAATGAAAAATACAATCTCAAATACAAAAACTACAATATCCTCAGAAAAGACAGAAATAAAGAAGGGGGTGGCCTTGCATTTTTAATCAAGAATTTGTACTATGAAGACATAGCCATTAATATTCCAAATACATCAGACCTCGAAGCCCAAGGTATCAAAGTCTACCTCAGTCAAAACAAAACCATCAACATATTCAATATGTATCACCCACCAAACAATAAACTTATTGACGATGGAACAATGGCTCAATTTCTTACAGACAACACTATTATTGTAGGTGACCTTAATGCCAAACATCAACTATGGGGATGTTCCATGCCAAACCCAAGAGGCAAAATACTTTCAAACTTATTTGACGACAATGCCTTCATGTGCTTAAATGATGGGAATCCTACCCACCATTCTTACAGCTATAATACTGCACAAGCACTTGATATAAGTTTCTCCAGTCCTGACATTTTCCACAAATGCAAATGGCAAATATTAAAAAGTATTGGAAGTGATCACTTGCCTATTTTGATAGAAATTAGCACCAAGACCAAAACAAGCTCAATTAAAGAAAAATTCTGGAACTTCAAAAAGGCTAATTGGAATCTTTACCAGCAAAACACCAATGAAGACTTTAGAAAAGCACCCACTAGAATAAAAGATCTGGAACAAAATTGGATATCTTTCAAAAACACCATTATTAAAGCAGCCAAATTTTCAATACCAAGAGGTAATATTAAGAAATGGATTCCAAATTATACACACCAGGCAAAAGATATTCAAACACTTATAACTAAAAGAAATGAACTACAAAAAAAGTGCACCCAAAACCAAACAAATTGTAGAACTGAACTGAACATTGTGAATGCAAAAATAAAAAGGTTATATGTAAATATGAAAAGGGAAAAATGGAAACAAACTTGTGAAAACCTGAACCCAAGAAACCCAAATACAAAACTTTGGCATTTGGCAAAACAAATTGACAGATCCCAGTCACAAACTGAAAACACAAATATGATTAAGAATACAGATGGTACCCCAGCAACTAATGATAAAAATGCTGCTAATCTTTTAGGTAATTCTTATCAAATAAGTAGTAAAATCAAATTTGAAATAAAAGATAAGAAAGTTGAAAAAAAGGCCCGAAAGATTATTCATGACTGTAAAAATATCACCAGCACTCATAATATTTTCCATGAAAAAATCAATATGAAAGAGCTAGATTATGCATTAGAAAACACTGACCTAAACAAGACTCCTGGGCCAGATGGAATTCATGGCCAAATGATATCAAACTTGGGCAAAAATGGCAAAGAAAGACTTCTTGATATTTTCAATAACTCCTGGAAAACTGGAAAATTGCCTCAAGACTGGAAAACTGCAACAATAATTCCTATTAAAAAACTTGACAAATCTGCTGATGACCCAAAAAACTACCGACCTATCTCCCTCACAAGTATTTGCTGCAAATTAATGGAAAAAATTATACTCAGACGACTCACTTACCACCTCGACACAAAAAATCTCTTACCAGAAGAACAATATGGATTTAGGAAAGGACATGGGACAATAGACCAACTCTTATTTTTCACACAAAAGGTAAAAGATGCGCAAAACAGAAAACCAACTAACCACACCATAGCTGCTTTTTTAGACCTTACTCAAGCTTTTGATAAGGTATGGAAAAACAAGTTAATTACAAAATTATACAAGCATTTCAAAATTGATGGAAAAGCTATCACTTGGATAAATGATTTCCTTAAAAATAGATACATCAGGGTCAAATATAATGGAACTCTATCTAAAACCTTCAAATTGTACCAAGGATTACCACAAGGATCAGTCCTTAGCCCAACTCTCTTCACCCTATTTATTGCAGGAATAGAAGAAAAAATTTCACATAAAACCAATATTGGACTTTTCGCTGATGACATTATTCTATGGAGCAGTAACACTAACTGGAAAAAAGCTGAAAGGGATTTGAACAAGACTCTTCTCCACCTAGAAAAATTTGCTAATAAACATAAATTAGAATTTAACCCCCAAAAATCTGAAACCTGTCTTTTTACTACCGATAAGAAACTATACAAAATAAGGCCAAAAATTATTCTGAAAGAACAACAATTACAATATAATAAACATCCTAAATATCTTGGCTACACCCTGGATCCTGAAATTAACTCCAGTAAACATATTGAAGAAGTTATTAGAAAAGGAAGAGACCGACTAAAAATCCTGAAATATATTTCAGGAAGAGAGTGGGGAGCCGATGCAACCACACTAAAATTAACTTACGCATCTCTAATTAGACCTATCCTGGAATATGGATATCAAATCTATGGTACAGCATCTGAAACAAATCTAAAATCACTGGAAAGGATACAACTAAGTGCAGCTAGAATTATTACAGGTCTTCGAAATACCTGCCCTAATGATATTGTACTTTACGAGGCAGACATTATGCCCTTAAAGGATAGAAGAAGCTACAATCTGCCAAAATATATAAACAAAATCAAGAGTTATGGAAACAAACACAGAACTTCCAATTACATACTTAATTGGGAATCCAATCTAAGACTCAAAAAAGAAGGCCCTCTCCACCTGGCCAAAAGAAATGGATTTTTAAAATATAAAGTAGAAAAAAATTATTTAGCAGAAAAAATTTCTCCATGCAAACCACTACAAAATGTTATTTTTAATGCCTCTTTAAATGAACCCACCAACAAACAATGCCAAAATCCAGAATACTTAAAACAATTATCATTAGAAATAATTAATAACATTCCTAAAAATGCAATAACTATTTATACCGATGGTAGCAGAGACGAGCTAGGACACACTGGCAGTGGCTGTCTCATCAAAACCACAAATGGCATTGAGAAAATGAACAGAAGAAACCCAGATTTTTGCTCAGTCTTTAGATCAGAACTTATAGCCATCTATGAAGCCTTAAAATCCATCAGAAATACTAATTATCAAGATATCTGGATTCTTACTGATAGTAGAAGTGCCATACAACACTTGAGTCACACAGGGGAACTCAGAGACAAAGTAAGCAGGAACATAATTGGCTATCTCCAAAAACTCTCAAAAACCTCAAAAATTCACCTTCAATGGATACCCTCACATGTTGGAATTGAAGGCAATGAAGCTGCTGATGTGCTAGCGAAAAAAGGCACAAAAGAACCCTTGCCACAGAAAAATAAACTTACTTTTAAAGAAATAGAGACAGTAGCCAAAACAAAAATAAACAAGAACTGGAGGATCCCACCTAAGTACAGTTGGTACAGTGGAGTGAACCCAGGAGGAGCTCTGAACATCAGAAATAGACAGCATCAAACAACACTAACAAGATTTAGAACAGGCCATCTCAAGCCATTGAAGATAGAAAATAATAACAAAATCTACCCCACTTGCCCAAAATGTAGCTTGGCACCTGCAGCTCCAGAACACATTTTGGCTTGCATTAGATGCACTAAACAGGACCTTTGGGAGAGGCCGCTGCTCATCATAAAACAGCTCGAGGAGCATGAACTCATGGAATTCGTGTAATCTTTACACAAGGGGATAAGAAACAACAACAACAACAATATTAAGGTATAAAGCTTGTAAAGCTTGTTGATGGTGTCTGCTGGAGATGTGTCTTCTTCTTTCCTATCTCCACTCAATCATATTAAGGTATCAACCATCATGACTGAGTGAAGTAGAATGTCTTTGTCATAAAGACTGGGAGCACTACTCAGTGCTACCTGCTACTGAAATAGTCCTCTAGTTGTTATCTCCACAGACATACATCATCACCCCTTGTGAAATTTGAGGTAATCAATTTAAAAATAGAAGATAATAAGACCAAATCCAAATAAATAAATTGTGTGTGACATTTTTGTAACAGTATTGTAGCTGTGATAAAGCACAATTTGGATTATAGATTCTTCTTCTTCTTTCTTATCTCCACTCAATCATATTAAGGTATCAAGCTTGTAAAGCTTGAGACTTTTGATGGTGTCTGCCGGGGAAGAGTAGAGCTCATCAATGGATGAGTCAATACAGTCAACAATGTGTTTTGGGGTTGCAGGTTGACACTTAGTACATAGTGGGAAAACCTTGCAACCATTCTGGAAAGTCATTGTCCGTAGATGACCAGACTTAAGTCTGGAAATCAAAGACTGTTGTTCTCTTGGGAAGACAGAACCAGTGCTTGTCCCTCCTGCTCTGTACCAGTCATGTGCAGCATTAGATTATAGATTATAATACAAGAAAATAAGACCTAATCCAAATAATTTATTAGTGTGTGACGTTTCAGCAACAGCATTATCACACACTATTAAATTATTTGGATTAGGTCTTATTACCTTTTTTTGATCTTATATTACCTTTCTGTTGTTCCTATCCCCTTGTGCAGAGATTCCACACACAAATTCCATCAGTGAGCTGTTGATTGGCCTCTCCCAAAGGTTTGTTTAGTGCATCTAATTATGGTAAAAAAAAAAAGAAGCATTCTACTTCACCCAGTCATGATGGTTGTCAAAACACCATCTACAGACTTGATACCATGTGTAGTTGTTGAGTGGAGATAAGAAAGACCATTACAGGATAAGGAGATCAAGTGTCTGTAAAATATAGAATATAAAAATCCCTGAGAACAAGATTTGATTTCTAAATACAACCTCATATGTTGTTAAAATGAGTACAAACAAGATAATATATTTCAAATTACAAAAAACTTTCTAAGTCAAAACCCATATATAATACAGAATTTTGTTGTGCCTCTGAGCTAAAGAATCACTGTGCTCTGATTGGCTAGTGAACTCAATGATGATTGGATGATTAAGGTCACGCGTCAGTGAACAGCCAATCAAATAAAACAGAATAAACCTATTAGCATAATGATTTAATAGATTACTTACTGATTACAACCAAAATATTACACACTGATTGGCTAATAAAGCTCACTGCTAATTGGCTGAAATAAGTCACATGTTAGTAGCAATTCTCAACCTGCAAAAATCCCAAACCACATTAGTGACTGTATTGACTCATCCATTGATGAGCATTTCCAGTAGACACCATCTCATGCTTGATACCCTGATAGGATTGAGTGGAGATAAGAAAGGAGAAAACACAAGGTAATAAAACCAAATACAAATAAATTGTGAAGTTTTGATAACAGCACAAGGTAATAAGACCAAATCCAAATACAACAACAACAACAAAAAGCCTTTATTTAGGGTCACTGACCCTATACAGGATTCACCAGAGGTATGCATAAGAACAAAGCAGTGAGACAAAGGAAACAACGATATAGACAGAAGAAAAAAAAAAAAACAAGAAAGAGAAAGAGGGAAGCAAGAAAAACAACACAAAAAGAGTAGCAGTAAGAAAGTGAGGAATGAGGACCAAATCCAAATAAATAAATAGTGTGTGACGTTTCGGTAACAGCGTTGTTGCCATCTTCAGACAAAAGTACTACAATTTGTCTGAAGATGGTAACAACACTGTTACCGAAACGTCACACACTATTTATTTTTTATGATTTGGTCTTAATACCTTGTGTTTATAATCTATAATCCAAATTGTTTTATATCATTTTGATAACAGTCTTGTGTTTCCAATTGTCATGATGTTGGTGCAGCCATGTGGTAAGGAGGGTGGAGGTGGTGCCTCCCTCCAGGATCCAGGCCATGGTGGAGTACAACCGTGCCGTGGAGCAGGAGGGCCGGGTGGGGCCCTGCGGGGGCTACTCCACCATGTACGCCTGCATGTGCGACTACCACGCCCTGCCTTACCGCGATGAGGTCGCCTGGGTGAGTCTTCCGCACTGTTGTCATTGCAGCATTGACCTGTTACATCCCGGCCTCTCTCTGTCTGTCTGGATGGAGTCCACCCAAGATGTCAATCTCCTGGACATTAATTAATGTCACAGGTTTTTTTTTTTTGCTTATTCCTAGTACACGTGGTACAGGCCATGATAATCATGGTGGGTAGAGGTAGGCGACTGCTTTTACTGTAAGTGCACCACATGTCTACACATGTGAAAAGCGGATCGACTTTGCACATACAAATGTGCCAGAGCCCCGTTTGGTTACTTGCACTCGCTGGTGGGGTTGGACTTTTGCTCACAGGTTTCTGGAGATGGGAGCTTCTTTACATTTTATTATTGTAGTCTCAAGCCATTTCTCTACAGGAGTACAAGATGAACAATAATGAACGCCGTTTGAAAACAAACTCAATCTCCAGAAACCTGTTAAAGAATCTTGTCATGAATTGTCAAATATTGTCATTATTTGACCAGTTGTCCCGGCTGCGGCAGGATGTGGACACCATTTACCTCTCACATGATTCCAAAGAGCTTTCCCTCCTGGATTTTGACCATCTGGAAGGAAGGTGAGTTCCATCCTTGCCCCATGGCACAGCAAGTTGAGCAGCAGAGTGGTGCAGGGACCTGGTGCCAATAATCTCCGCTCTGGCCTACAACTGCTGGTTCTCCAAGTTCAGAGCCAGCAACACTCGCCTGGTGAGTTGGACACTTGGGCTGGGTACACTGGACACTGCCACTTGGACTGTTGAGGATACACCTTCTTCACTGATCTTTCTGGCAAATTTACAGAGATCTGCCCATGGATTTAGTCCAGAGTTGACAGGACATCCTTCTTTGCTTCACTGCCTTCCTTTCAAGAATTGGTCTTCTTTCATTTTCTTTCATCTCTCTGGAGGATCTTTCAGTAATCACATCCCACACATCAACCAACTGACAACTTCATCCACTCCTGGTAGCAAGGAGAAAACAAACAAATCAACAAAATCCACACAATTATCCAGATTGATATTAGGAAACCATCATTCATTGTTCTCTAAAGGATTAAAAACATTTACCAGATACTGAGATATATTGAGGCGGAGAACCAAAGGAGGAACTCGGCACAATCTCCAGAATCTGACTGAAGGGAGCTGCATGTCCTCACTGCAGACTGTGTGCAGATAGCGGAGGCCCTGGACCAAATCCTCTATGTGATGAAGCGCTCAATTGCCCTAGAAGAACTCTATTTAGATAACATTGGTATCAAGTGGTGAGTAGTAGCATCGGTACACCGGGTCTGCGCGGGCTGACTGAATTGCGCTGTGCAGGGACTTTGCCCACAAGCTCTCCCTGACCCTCATCTCCAACGCAAACACTGCGCTGCACACCCTGGACCTCTCCAACAACCTAATAGAGGACAAAGGTAACGGCCCCACACCCTGCGCCACCTGAACTTAACCCTCCCCTGGTCCAGGCATCAATAGCCTGTGTGGAATCATTGCCAAAATGACTCAAGGTTGGTTTAGCTCCCCTAGCGGCATGTCTAACACCTGCCTGGCTTGTGGCTGCTCTAACCCCGCACATTGTTGGCTTCACTTCGCACATCCCTCGTTGTTGGCTCTACTCCAAGTCATCTCCACACTATCCTCTATCTTGACATGTTTCTTCTTTCAATATTCTTCATTCATCCTGATGGCAGTACCATTGTGGAATACAGTAGCACCTAGTGCCAAAATGTTGTTTAGGAATCCTCTTGTTTTAGAATGATATTGTTCCCTTGGTAGAGATCTCTCATGGCGTAAGTTCTCCAATGTACATCTCACTGAGTGTAGGTTCTTGTGAAACTCCAAGTCCTCATATTTCATGGCAACTGTACCGAACTACCACATAGTGCTGTGTCCCATGTAAACTGTACGTCACTGGGTGTCCAATGTCAGATGCTGGTTGTATTGCCAGCCTTGTCTCTGGAGCTGCCTTCACATGTAATTGTAGTAAAACCTTGTTTCAATCCATTTTAAGGGACTCCAAATAAAAATGAATCTGTTAATCTAGAAATCTGTTAAAATGAAATTGTAGGTACCCACACTGCAGGTGTTGGGGAATCCCATTTACTGAATACTTGTCAGGAATTTGGTATTTATAGCTTTGTCAGGAGTTTTATAAAAAGTTGGTACAGTAGCTAACCTGAGGTGTTACAAAGTTTCAGATGTTGGGTGCTGCTCTCCACTTGTCTTTGATGATTTGTCCCCTGCTTCGCTTGCATGTTGTTGTAATGTTTATATTTTGGTACCCTTGTGTTGTCTTTTGTACAAAATACTTGATTATTGGCAATTCTGTGAAATCATTGTTATGCGAGTCCAATCACATTGACTTGACTGGATTATCATAACTGTGTGGTCTCTGTGTCTTTAATGCAAACTTCTGAGAATTTGTAAAAGAACTTCTGATTTTTCCGATTAATGAAAGTTGTTTGACAAGAGAGTTACATCCAATCAGTTTTAAATTTTGTTGGAGTTACCAACAAGTTACCAAATCTCACTGTGCCAGAGAGTATGTAAATAAATAGGTTGCCTCTCACTGTTCTAGACAGTATGTAACTAGATTCTCCAAGACACCTCTCTCCCTCCGACCTGGCTAGCAGGATGCTGACTAGCAGCTCTGCTGATAGGATAGTTGTACCTCACCACGCAGCACGGCCGGCGTGCGCAGGAGTGGGTCACCTGAGCGGGCCAGTGGGCAAGCTCCAGAAAGGCCTGACCCACCTGAACCTGTCCCGTACCGGACTGACCTCCAAAGGTGCCAACACGCTGGCGCACGCACTGTCCCTGAACAGGGCCATGCCTTCGACTCTGGTGCACCTCAGCCTCTCCGACAACATCTTCCGTGAAGATGTCACGGTAATGTCCTGTGTTGGTTGGTGGTGGCAACAGTACTGTTCATCAACAACATAGCTTGTTTACACACACACAGATTGTGCCACTTCTCCCTCTATAGAACTACCTTACATGTCTTCTCTGATTGGTCAACATGCCACAAAACCAGCTCTTCACCAAATTCAAACAAACACCAGCTCACAAAACATTGTAGGTGACAACTTTTAAACAATTTTATTATAATATTTTTTAAAAGTTATGCCTGCTACTTTTTCTTCTTGTCAGAACCCACAGACCTCATGATCCCAGCAACCTGGATACCATGGTGTTGGCTATGGCCCTCATCATTACAGGGGCAGCTTCAAATTCATAAGAAAGAGAGTCTATGTTCAGGATGTAAATGAGTACTTACAAAGTTCCTCTGTGACACACTATGTAAGTGTTGAGTTATTTTGTCAGCCTGGTTTGGCCACCACCTCAGAACTGATTTCCCATTGAACCTGGCAACCTGCGCTGTCTGTCTGACCTGTGCTCCATGTGGGTGACAGAACCTTTACAACTTCCTAGCTCAACCCAATTCTCTGGTCCATCTTGATCTCTCTGGGACGGAGTGTGCGCTGGACACTGTGAGTACTCTATGTAGGCTCAATTTGATTAGAAATACAAATAAATAGTGTGTGATGTTTCGGTAGCAGTGTTGTTACCATCATCAGACAAAAGACCGAATGAGAATTCTTATTCAGTACTGGTTTGTCAGATGATGGTACCAATTCTGTTACCAAAAAATCATACACTATTTGATAAGGCACAATTTGGATTATAGATTATAAACACAAGGTAATAAGACCAAATCCAAATAAATTAATAGTGTGTGACGTTTCGGTAACAGTGTTGTTACTGAAACATCACACATTATTTATTTAGTTGGATTTGGTCTTGCTACCTTGTAGTTATAAGTCACTCGGATTGTGACACACCTGGTGACACCGCAGGTGTTTGGTGCGCTGCTGCGCGGCTGCACCCAGAAGCTGGCGTACCTCAACCTGTCCCGCAACCAGTTTACCAACAAGAAATCCAAGGAGGTGGTGGTGCCGCCGTCCTTCAAGGCTTTCTTCTCCAGCACCGTGGCCCTCAAGTTCCTCAACATGAGCCACAACAAGCTGCCCATTGATGCCCTCAAGTATGTCTCTCACTGCCAGTCCGACATGTGCCGGACCTACTGCTGCAATGCAGGGCCATGCTGCTGGGACTGGCCTGCAATGAGATCGCCACGGAGGTGGCCCTGGACCTCAGCAACGCGGATCTGCGGTCCCAGGGGGCGCTGGTGCTGGAGTCCTGTCTCCCTGGCATCCGGTGTCTGTCCAGCCTGGACATTGTAGACAATGGTATGATGGCACATTCTACCTGACACATCAGGATTAGATAAACTCTCTTCATTTATTTACTTCAAAAACACAAGGTAATAAGACCAAATAAATAGTGTGTAATGTTTTGGTAACAGCATTGTTGCTGAAACGTCGCACACTATTTATTTATTTGGTCTTATTACCTTGGTGTTTCTAATCTATAACCCAAATTGTACCTAGTCATATTTAGAGCAAAGAACTGTAGAATAACAACACTTGAAGTTACGCCACATGAGTTTCTTTTCAATGAAAAATCAAAATTTATTTCAAGGTGAAATATTGACTATTTCTAACCTTTTTGGATGAGGTATGAAAGGGTGAATTATGAAGAGTAATGATGAACGGAAAAATAAAAGTGTCCAGGGATGGGAATTCCCAAGTGTAACTTCAAGTGTTGTTTTACAATCACAGTGTATTATATTGAACAACACTTGTGGTGGCAGGGTTTGACTCGGACCTGGCCAGCATCATCCATGCCGTGGCTAAGAACAAGTCCCTCAAGCATCTCTACATTGGGAAAAACTTCAACAACATCAAGGCCAAGTAGGTTCCGCCGGCCGGAGGAGCGGGACTGGGACAACATGTGGTGGTGCAGACACATGACGCGGGTGCTGGACTCCCTAGTCCAGCTCCTGCAGGAGGAGGATGCCGTGCTAGAGACCCTGGCCATCGCGGACTCCAAGCTCCGCCAGGACACCTGCCTGGTCATCAATGCCCTGGGCAGCAATCAGAGCCTCACCTCCATTGACATCAGGTCTGTCATCTACCTGGATCTCACTCAGGATACTTGTTGTTGTTTCTTATCCCCCAAGTTTACATTAGTCTTCGAGCTGTTTGATAATAAGCACCG
This sequence comes from Cordylochernes scorpioides, assembly GCA_030710605.1. Classification (NCBI taxonomy): domain Eukaryota; kingdom Metazoa; phylum Arthropoda; class Arachnida; order Pseudoscorpiones; family Chernetidae; genus Cordylochernes; species Cordylochernes scorpioides. The sequence goes on along the minus strand of CP092881.1, from coordinate 4,028,637 downwards.
GCCTCTCCCATCGGTCCTGTTCAGTATATATAATGCAATAAAAGAAAATAAGACCTAATCCAAATAATTTATTAGTGTGTGACGTTTCGGCAACAACATTGTCACCATCATCAGACAAAAGAATAAATGAGAAAAAATATCACAGCAAGTTCTTATAGTTTTTTTGATAACAGTACTATATAAGAACTTGCTGTGATATTTTTTCTCATTTATTCTTTTGTCTGATGATGGTGACAATGTTGTTGCCGAAACGTCACACACTAATAAATTATTTGGATTAGGTCTTATTTTCTTTTATTATAATCTATAATCCAAATTGTGCTTTATCATTATATATAATGCAATTTGTTCTGGAGCTGCAGGTGCCAAGCTACATTTTGGGCAAAATTGGAGTAGTTTTTGTTGTTATTTTCTATCTTCAATGTCTTGAGAAGGCCTGTTAGTGTTGTTTGGTACTGTCTGAGCTCCTCCACTGTGGTTAGGTGGGAAGGATACTTGGGACCGTAGAGAACCAAATGTAAGCCAGTGTAGCATGGCCCCTGGATGTACACTCCTGGACAAAACTTAAGGAAGTGGAAAGTATTTGATTTTGTCTGTTGTTTTTTTGAAGGAGACAGAGGCAATTTTGTTCACACATGGTTATCTCATATGTCTTCAATAAAGGTCACTGTAATATCTTTCAGAGTTATTGTCCCGATGAGTACAACTGCCTCAAGTTTTGTCCATGAGTGTATTCACTGTGAGGGAATACTGGCTACAGTTCAGTATCTTGTGTCACAGCAGGTTTATTCTTTCTTCTCCTACAAATACCTAACCTTGTGACCCCCCAGGTAATAAGATGACAAGACCAAATTGTACCTTATGTGACCCATTCTCTGTCAGGTCGCTCAGTTTCCCTGATTGCTGCTAGGAGACCCTGGAGACATTTGCATACACCGGTCCATCTGTATTTATACACTCCGATGTTGTGATGAGACCGGTGGTGTGCAGCGGCAACTACATGGGAGCCATCGGTGCCAAGACCCTCGCCAAAGCCCTCCAGGTCAACACCAAACTGCACACCCTAAAGTGGGACCGCAATGCCACGCCACCTCAGGGCTTCCTCGACATTGCCTACGCCATGGAGAAGTAAGTGATTGGATCCCTGAGTTTCAGTTTGGATAATTGGATTCCCCCCCCCCACGCACAATAAGAGGATGTTGAACTAGTTCATTCAGTCGCCATATGGTTTAATTCCTGGATTTTTACCAAGTTGTCCTACCACCCCCCCATTACATACTTGTCAATTTTCCCTAGTTGATCATTCCACCCAGCTCTGTGATTCCTGCTCTGGTGTCACTAATGAGAGACTTGGACTTCCAGCTCTGGTGTCAGTAAAGAGCTGACACAGGGTGTGTTCCAGGAACTTCTCCCTCCGCTACATGCCCTGGCCCATCCTAGACGCCACTGCCGCCATGAAGGTCGCTCCGGACCGGACTGAGATGGCCTTCAGGAAGGTAATTGTGAATGTCCTTAGCCACCTTCCTGTACTGTATGTAACCCCACTTCCTGTACTGTATGTTGTAACCCCACTGTATGTGACCCTAGATTGACCACTTCCTGCACCGCAACGTCTCCCCCAAGAAGTACAGCAACACCCAGGCCCTCCGCCTGCAGCAGGGATTCCTGCTGGGACCTACTCACCAGGTAGTCTCTAGTGCTGATACACAGGTCTCTGGTTCGGATAATATGTCGTACCACACACAAGCAACAGCAGTCATGGGGCCCATTGTGTTCAGGGTTAATACACAAAGGAAGAAGAGCAGGTTGGAAGGCACCTAAGAGTGGCACGGCAAAGTCCAGGAGGGTCTTAGAGCTATGAGATGTCCAGCGGCGGTCGTAAAACTCATTAATGACTTGTGGAAGATCCCCAGAAAGGAACCACATGATAATTTCTGAAATTTCCATCTCTAATGTAATCTTGACAATGATACTTGGCCTGGGTTGATAGCTGACTTGTTGATTGTTACAAACTTTATTATTATCTTATTTAAGGTTACATGATATTGCCACATAGCTGAAGTTTATATACATTTGTGGTACTTATTATAATTATGGTACATGTGCTGTTATATTAAAACATTCAGTTGCCTCGCCATCATCTGGTGATGTGACCTAAGTAATATCATTTTATTTGTGATCGAACGTTGTAGCCCACTGTATGCATTACATCCCAAACACGATGCGACGCCAGCCATCTCTATCTTGAGCTTGATGTACCATATCAGCAGCTGTTAAGCCTGTGAGTTTCTTTAATTGGTCCACGAAGCGTGTCGACGGGCATCCAGGTATGCATTGCCCAGACGTCTTTCCGGTCAATATGTCCGGTGACATAAGAGAGGATTCTTGTGTTGTGGCCTGGAGTTGATAAACCAACACAAGTTCTCTAGAAGCTGTTGTTACATAACATTGCTGTGTCACAGATGGTGGACAGGCTCATGGTGAGACTCCAGGACTCACTAGGCACTGCGGCACGTGCCACCGCGGAGGGCATCAGCTGCCAGGAGGAGATGTTGGCAGCGGAGGGCTACCTCACTGATGCCAGCAATGCCAAGCAGGTGGGTGGACACATCTTGTGCAAGGTTCTTTTTTAAGAAATTGAAACCATTTTTAACGCGTATAATTCTTTTCAAAATAAAATAATTTTCTACTGCTCTTATATCAATGATAAAATAATGGGAGGGCCTGGCTCATCAGTGGTGAACCCTCCCAGCGGTTTCACCTGTTTAATCTAACATACTGCTGTAATATTGCATTGGGCTGTGTTCCTTTATACTGAAGCTGACCTCTTGTATTAAGGTATTTTGAATGAACTATAGACATGAGCTTTGAAGACAGTGGAAATGTTAGAGAATATGTATACACAGGTATCAATCACACAAGTGATGTTATTATATAGACATGCTCTAACCTGGCTGGTGGTGGCAGCTGATGGTGAGGCTCCAGGAGGTGGTGCTGCAGCAGGACCAGCCCGGCAACGTGGTGGACCGCCGGCTGCAGGAGTGCTCCCGCGACATCCAGACCACCATTGACACCCACCTCCTGGTACTGTACCCAACCTGGGTGGTGTGTCGCAATATAGTAACAGTAGCAAGACCCAATCTAAATAGTGTGTGATTTTTCAATAACAGCATTGTTACCATCATCAGACAATATTTATTTAGAGTAAAACCCCTCTGTAGATAACCCCAATAGCCATGGTTTGTTATAGCCATAGTTTACTGTATTATAATGGGTATATGGGAAGTTGTCGCTATATCCTAGGTTTGTTTTAGTGAACTTTGCTGTCTTATGTTTCTAATCTATAATCATATAACAAGAGTACAGTTGTGAGATGGACACAACTACTCCCCGGGGCAACGCACTCCTTTGTAAACCTGGAACAAAATATTCCCACTAACTTCCATGAACACCAAAGTTGCCAGAAGTTTCCTAATTCTGGACTCTCACAGTAAACTTTCTCAGAGCTAATTTATTATATTCCTCAACTGCTACATTTCCACTCCTGGACAAAATTTAAGGAAGAGGAAAGTCTTTGATGCCACCAGTCATCTTTAAAGGAGACAGAGGCAATTTTGTTCACACTTGGTTATCACGTGTGTCTTTAATAAAGGTCACTGTAATATCTTTCAGAGTTATTGTACCTATATATATGGGTACAACTTCCTTAAGTGTTGTCCATGAGTGTAGCTGTATTGGTTGTGAGGTAAACACCACCAGCGAGTGAGTTACCACAACTGGTGTTACAGGACTGGAGTCTGACCAGAGACTGTGTGTTCCAGTCCACTGCCTCCTGTCTCCTCAAGTGCATTGAGGATCAGTGCCCCAACATCATTGGTGATGATGTGAGTGTTTGTTACTGGCTGCTGCCTTTTCTAATTTAACAGATAAAGACATCTGATTGTGTAACTAAAAGTTGATTATGGCCTGCGCCATCTGCTGGAATAAATATTAACTGCAGCTCCAGAACACATTTTGGCTTACATTAGATGTACTAAACAGGACCTTTGAGAGAGGCCACTGCTTATCATAAAACAGCTCGAGGAGCATGAACTCATGGAATTCGTGTAATCTTTACACAAGGGGATTAGAAACAACAACAACATATATATTAACTAATCTGTGATTTTTAAATTATTCCATAATTAATCAAGAAATGGCATTTGGCCAAGTCTGGGATAATTAACACACACACACACAAAAGCCTTTATTAAGACACACAGGTCTTATAGAGGATTCTCCTTGGGGTTACAAGACGGAGAAACCTATGAAAGTGGGAAATATACAAAGGGGTAAAAATGGAGAAAGATTATATACACATGGTAAATATATACAGATTATTATTTTTGAATAATCCTATGGAAAATAAGAAGAAAAAAAATTTTGGAAATGTCTGGGATAATTAATTTAATTATTCCAACAGATGGCACAAGCCATCAGTTGCTGTACAATCAGGAGATATTCATCCACCAGATCCCCTTCTGTTTCTCACATTTCTAAATTGTTCTTTTTGTTCCCCCCCTCAAGAAAAAAACTATTCAAATAAAATATCGCCACATCTTGGATTGAAAGATAAACTTTGTGTTTTTATTGCATGGTATTCCGACAATCAGAATGTTTGTATTTTTCAAAAGGTTCTGAAATGTAAAGTTCCATATAAACATATTTACATATGTCAACTATTCTTCAGCAAGATTTGACATAAAGATCAATATTAAAAATGGCATATCCTGACCAAGAGCACATGTGCTTTACAGAAGGCAGAGCTCTTGGTCAGGATATGCCATTTTTAATATTGATTTCAACACCTGATCTTTTATCTTTTATTTTTTCTTTCGGTTTTTTCATAAAGACCAATGTAAATATGTTTGTATGGAACAATTTTGTTGCTATTTCTGAACCTTTTGATAAAAGACCAATGTTCTGATTGTCAAAATATCATGTAATAAAACTATAGTTTATTTTTCTATCTGAAATTTTCCGTGTTCTTATTTGAATGTTATGGATTGTGATCTTTCTCTCAAGATAACCACCAGGTCACACCAGGAATGTAGGATGCAGTGTCATGGGTGTGGTGGCAGCATGTGAGGAGGGACCTGGAGAGAGTGTGCCAGGAGCGCGGCGTGCTCCCCGCAGACTTTGTACGGCAGACCTTGCTGGACCAGGCCGGCACTGACATCCTCAGCAAGGTTGGGTAGGTGCTCCAGGACATGTCCGTCTCTGTCCTGTGACTGATGGTGCGTGGTGGCAGGGAGGTGAACCTGTCCATGGCAGCCTACGTGTCCGACCGGATCCTGGACGAGGTGATTGAGTCCCTGTCACGAACCCACAAGGACCTGGTAGGTTCTTTCTTCTCTCCACTCAACATCAGGGTATCAATGAGCCTGTAGAGCTTGAAATGGTGTTTGGGCTGGGGATGAGTAGAGCTCATCAAATGATGAGCCAATACAGTCAATGATGTAATTTGGGGTTGCAGGTTGACACTTAGTACATAGTGGGAAAACCTTGTAACCATTCTGGAAAGTCATTGTGCGTAATTGACCAGACTTAAGTCTGGAAATTAAAGACTGTTGTTCTCTTGGGAGGACAGAATTGGTGCTTGTCCCTCCTGCTGTATACCAGTCTTGTGCAGCTGTAGATTTCCATTCTTGCTGGCATTGGGTCTTGATGGTACAGAGGAATTCTCTTTCGTCAAGTAGGGTGGTAGATTTCCTGGCCTCAGGATGGCCAGGATTTTACCAGAAAGTCTTCCAATTTATTTCCAGGAATTCCAACATGATCTGGAAGCCATTGTCATGTGACAGAGGCTGGGAGCCACCAGGTTTACATTTATTGCAATGTTCTGGAGGTGCTATGACATAGATGTGGTACAGTTACACGGGGGGTCGGTGGAAGGCTGGTTAAACCGTTTGGTTTACGACCACTACGACCCGGGTTCGATCCCCGCATTGGACACTTTTTTCTGTTTAAAGAAAAAAAATATGTGCAAATGGCCCCCCCGATTCTTGCAAAGGTCCAACCCCACCAGCGAGTGCAAGTAACCAAACGGGGCTCTGGCACATTTGTAAGTGCAAAGTCGAACTGCTTTCACATGTGTAGACATGTGGTGCGCTTACAGTAAAAAAAGCAGTCGCTAACTACCCACCATGATTATCATGGCCTGTACCACGTGTACTAGGGATAAGCAAAAAAAAAAACAACAAAAAAAAACAGTTATTGCAATAAGCAGGTGCTATAGCATTGCCTGTGGTTACAGCTGGACAGACTGAGCCAACAAAGGAGCACCACCCCCGATGTCCTCCGCTCCAGGGCCCCCGGGGAGATGATCCACCACAGCGGGGACTCCTCCCAGCTGGATTCCCTCAGTGCCAGCTCGGACTCTCCACTGGTAACTATCAACTCTTCACTGCCGCTCTCATCTTGCTAGTGGCTCGGCCCCTCTCTGTGGTGGTGGTAATGGCACTGCAGCCAGTGTTCTTGTTGGTTTTATTGGTAAAATTTTTAAAAAAGACATATCCTGATGCCTAGAACTAAAAGTTGCTGATGGCTTGTGCAATCAGTTGGAATAAAAATGACCAATTTTTAGTTGCACGATCAGAAGATGCCTTTTTTTTTCCCCTCTTAATTTATCCACCTTATATCAGTACAATTTCACATTTGTACTGATTTTTACATTAATTTTTTAGAAGGGTCGTTTAAATCCCGAAAGTTTGTAAACTCGTTAATTGTGTAAATAAAGAAACTTATCCTTGGAGACACAAGGTAATAAGACCAAATCCAAATAAATAAATAGTATGTGACGTTTCAGTAACAACGTTGTTACCATCTTCAGACAAAAGTACTGAATGTGTACTTTCATTCTTTCACTTTCATTCAGTACTTTTGTCTGAAGATGGTAACAACTCTGTTACCGAAACATCACACACTATTTATTTATTTGGATTTGGTTTTATTACCTTGTGTTTATAATCTATAATCCAAATTGTACCTTATCATTATCCTTGGAGATTTATATTTAATTAATATAAATTTTCTAGAAACAAAGTTTTATTTGAAAATGATCTCAGTTCACACAGCATGGAATTGGTCAAACACAATACGTACCCACCCAGTGACTGGCTGAGACCACTGGCAAGATGAGGGGTGGACTCTGCCCCTACAGATGTTCATATTATGTCTGCTTGTAAATGCTGGCAGCAATTGGCTTGGCTCAATTTGGTGAGTAGTGCATGGTTTCCTGGAATTCCTCTATGTTGTGTACCATCTACTTTATTGCTGTGTACACCTCTCCCTTCAAAATCACAGAACCAGCATTTTTTATATCTTCTGTCCTAATACATAGCATGCCATTTGTTAATGAAATTTTAAATTATTTGTGTTAAATTTTGTTTTCCAAGTAAAATAATTTCTGTGTGTGTGCGCTTGTCCTTTCTGCAATGAACAAATACGAGGAGGGCCTGGCTCATCAGTGGGGAACCCTCCTACAGATTTATTTTACCTTCATTGAAAATTGAAACATAAAAAATATATATAATTCACAATTTAAAATCTATTTCTATAGCCCTTATCCTACAATGATTAAAAATTGAAAGAGGGAGGGCATGACTCATCAGTGGTGAAGCTTTTAAATTGGTGAAACTGCTGGGAGGGTTCACCATTGATGAGCCATTCCCTCCCTCTTTCAATACCATTTGGCGAACTTTTGGCGAAATGGTGTTTTATTAATTTATCATTTGATATTATTAGGGTTCTTTCCTGGTATTCAAAAAGGAAAAATACGTGTCGTTCAGTTATATTTTTCAATTTATCAAACAATTTGGCCGCTGAATCGCTGATTATGGTAGAGTGCCATCTCTAGCAAATAAAGTTGTAACTAAAATCTAAAAAAAAAAAAAGTACACGCTTGTTCGGCGGTACATATACTAAAATTGGAGCGATACAGAGAAGATTAGCATGGCCCCTGCGCAAGGATGACACGCAAAATCGTGAAGCGTTCCCTCTTTCAATTTTTAATCATTTCAAGATAAGGGCGGTAGAAATAGGCTTTAAAGGTCACTGTAATAAATTTCAGAGTTATTGTCCCGATGGGTACCACTTGTGTCACGATGAGTGTGTTAGAAACTGGTGTCTGTGCCAGGCCACGCCCAAGCTCCAAGTCAAGAGGAAAAGTATCCATATTAGGAAGCTCCGCCCCCATTCTGTTGTAGGTGAGTTGTCCATGATTGTCTCATTGGTTGGTTGTAGTCCATGTTTGACCACATGGTGGTGCCACCAACTCTGGGCTGTAGAAAAGACATTGCTGTGTTGGCCATCCATGGTCAGGATGTGTTGTTGTTGTTTCTTATCCCCTTGTGTAAAGATTACACGAATTCCATGAGTTCATGCTCCTCAAGCTGTTTTATGATGAGCAGCGGCCTCTCCCAAAGGTCTTGTTTTAGTACATCTAATACAAGCCAAAATGTGTTCTGGAGCTGCAGGTATCAAGCTACATTTTGGACAAGTGACGTAGATTTGATACAGGATAAGTAGATACGGGATGTGATAGCCATGTAATGTGAAACAAAAAACTTTTGCTGATTAGGCTCTTTTGTTGTGGCTTCCATATTGTAGAATATTGTTCGGTGGAAGGCTGGTTAAACCGTTTGGTTTACGATCACTACGACCCGGGTTCGATCCCCGCATTGGACACTTTTTTCTGTTTAAAAAAAAAAAATGCTCCAATGGCCCCCCGATTCTTGCAAAAGTCCAACCCCACCAGCGAGTGCAAGTAACCAAACGGGGCTCTGGCACATTTGTAAGTGCAAAGTCGAACTGCTTTCACATGTGTAGACATGTGGTGCGCTTACAGTAAAAAGCAGTCGCTAACTACCCACCATGATTATCATGGCCTGTACCATGTGTACTAGGGATAAGCAAAAAAAAAAAGAATATTGTCATTTATAAAATATATAATTTCAAATTTTAATCATTGAACACACAGTGTAGAAATTGATTTTAAATGTTCATATTTAAAAAATAGTGTTTAAAATATATTTCTAATTCCCCTAATGTTGTTACTCATTTCTGAAGAAGACCCAGGTGTAGGAACCTTGCTAGTTCTGGGGAACAGTTGGTAGGTATACTGCTCCAACAGTATTTCATCAAGGCTTCCTGTGGAGATCATACCTGCCGTCATGTTGGGTAGATAATGTATATATAAAATGAAAGGATTTAAAAGCACAAATGTTTCTTTTATATATAATACAAACTTCTACTGTCCTTACTGCGATGAAAAAATATATTGGGAGGTCTTGGCTCATTAGTTGTATTGTATATAAAGGAAACATTCATGCTTTTAAATCCTTTCATTTTATATGTATAGATTATTGCTTTGTGTTAATAGATAATGTATGTTGGCTGTGGTAGAGCATTGTAGATATCACAGGCTACCAAATATAATATATTTGGTAACATCTCTGTTAGTGAAACGTCACACTCTATTTGGTGTTGTCACCTTGTGTTTGGAATGGCTGGATGAAGTTTAGCTGACATGAGCAGAAAGTTTGGATTGGATCAGTGAAGGGCGAACAAGCCAATCTTATCTCAACCCCACTTATCTCCAATCACCTGGCATTTCAATTCTGTTTTACCTGCGCCATGTCAGCTGGGGGTGAGTGGTACTGCCGTTGTTTAGCAAGATTCTGTGCACAGTAATTGCCTCGAAAAGTTTCCAATTGAACAATCTTTGGTCTCTTCCAATAATAACGGTCACTTTTGTACAGCATGACCTCTTCAGAAATCTAAAAGTAACAAGATCAATTCCAATTATAATATTATGTGCATAGTTTCGGTAACAGCGTTGTTACATCGCAATGTCATCCATAATTTATTAATTTGAATTTGGCACTTTGTACCTTTTGTTTTTCAGATTCACAATCCAAATTTTACCTTACAACATTACTGTATAAGACACAGTGTGACCCCCAATTTATTATTTTTTTATAAAACATTTCTCTACTCTGCAAACACAACAAAATTACAGACGCGTGATCGTCTAGTGGTTAGGACATTGCATTGTGGCTGCAAAAACCCAGGTTTGAATCGTGGTCACGGCACCTTTTTTTTTTTTTTTAACACACTATTTATTTATTTGGATTTGGTCTTATTACCTTGTGTGTATACTCTAATAGCGGATGTACCCGGCTTCGCCCAGGTTTTTCTTGAGGGAATGTTTGTAGTCTAGTAATAAGAAAATATACTACACCTAAAAACTATCAGAGAAAAGAGAAACCACGGAAGGTGAACAGAAAAATGCTTACAATGGATGTTATGTTTACGATATCAAGTTAAATAAAAACAAAGATAAAATTTGCATATGTTGATCACTATAAATTTGTATATTTGTTAGGCAAAATTAGAAACATGATAAAACAATTGGGTATTTAAAAACAAATGTAGAAATAAAAGTTGAAGTATAATAAACAATGTTAAAGATTAGTTTTAATTATTAATCAAGATTGTGTGTGAATATGTGAGAAAGATGTAATATCGTTGTTGTTTTCTTGGCCGACTGTTTTACATATGGTGTTATCTTAAAATTGCTTGTTTTGAATATTTTTTAGATTGAGATTATTAGCTAGTATATAAAAAAATTAACTCTGTTGAAATTTAATTTTGTATTTATATATAAATAAAATTAACTCTGTTGATTTTTTTTGTATTTAATCGATAACAGCGAAGTTACGCATGTTAATGTTAGGAAAAATATTTTGATGTTAAGCAAAACCTGCTCCATCTCGTTTTACATAAATGTTGAAAATTTGGTCGAAATTGATGCATTGTAACGAAAGTTTTTACTGGTGTCCACTTATGAAATTTCCATTTTATTATAATATATAATCCAAATTGTGCCTTATCACAACAAAATTACTTTATACTCCATTATAGTTGAAGTAAACGAAATAAATGCGCTACAAATTCTAAAATTAAAAATACAACCTTTCGCATTGAGTTTCTTTTATTGATGAAATTTTTATTAATGATAAAAGAAACTCAATGCGAAAGGTTGTATTTTTAATTTTATACTCCATTATAAAAACCAAGATGGCATGCTTTTGAGTGAACAGAACTCAAGGTAACAACACCTAATAAATAAATAGTGTGTGATGTTAGGACAGCAGCGTTGTTACCGCCACAGTACTTTTGTCTGATGGGGGCAACAAAGCTGTTACAGAAAAGTTTATTTATTTGGAGATTGGGTGTCCCTTCTCTGAGGTCCGTGACAACTGTGTGCAGATAGTTTAGATGGTTTAGCTGGAGATGATATCCCGGACCTGCTCCCCAAAGGCAGCGAGGGTGAGTCCCCCACACGGTCCCCGGCAGCAGGTGTAGCAGACATGGCGGTGCAGAAGGACTTCCTGTGTTATCCCCCCTAGACCCCCTAGAACACCTGGGCAAGTGTCGGCCCCGTAGACCCAAGACCCGTGCTCCCACCAAACCTGTGGACTCCCACACTCAGGACCTGGAGGAGGGGCTTGACCACTTCTTCAAGAGACCCTGCGAGTCCCCGGACCCCATCGATGAGTCCACCAGGTGTGTTATCTCACTCTTCATTTCCACACCAACAAGATATCACCTTTCAAAAATAAATTTAAACATTTTTTTTGGTGCTTATAAAATAATTTTATACTGCCATTAATGCAATGATAAAAAAAAAGTGGAAGGGCCCGGCAATTTTCTACTGCCCTTCCTGCAATGACAACAACAATAGCCTTTATTGGGCACACGTGCCATACAGGATTCTCCCGGTAGGACAAAATAAATAAATAATAAATTAGCATCATAGTTATATACAAATATTGGGTATTGACCTCGACCAATTATCGAGTTGGATCCGGTGTCAGTGCTAAACATTTTGATTGAGCTGATTTCCAGTATTTATAAAAAGCGAATGCAAAGGGTCTGGATTTTACGACTTTTGCCATTAAAACATAAGGCGAATTGCTATTATAGCCGGTCTCTTGACGAAGAATTTCTCTTTCTTCTTCCATTGCCGTACAGTAGACCATGTAGTGTGGAAAATCGAGACTAAATTCACCGTTGCAAAAGGTGCATTTTATAGTGAAACATAATTAATTCTCTGTACTACAAAAAGGCTTCTTACTTGTGCAATGATTCTCTTTAAGGTTAACTTACTGCAATGATAAAATAATGGAAGGGCCATCAGTGGTGAACCCTCCCAGGGGTTTTGTCAGTTTAATCTACCGCTGTAATATTGTCTGTTTTCCTTTTATACTGAAGCTGACCTCTTGGAAATGGTATTTTAAATGAACTATGGACATAAACTTTGAGGACAGTGTAGAAATACATATTATTATAAATATATAATACTAGCTGAATGACCCGGGCAACGCCCGGGGTTTACCCGATTAAATGCTTTTATTAAAATACTATTCGTTACAATTATAAATTGGCACTGTGGATGTCATTCTTGTATAATATATAAATGAGTTTTAAAAATTGTAAAAAAAAAATGCATCGGCCGGGAATCGAACTCAGCCACTATAATATATAAATGAGTTTTAAAAATTGTAAAAAAAAAAAAATGCATCGGCCAGGAATCGAACCCGGAGCGCCCGCGTGGCAGGCGAGCATTCTACCACTGAACCAAAAGCAAACGGTGACAGAAGTGTCTCGCGCATTGGCGGCACCAAATGATGGGGGGGGGCAAAGGTGGCGTGATCGTAGCCGACCAATAGGAGGGCGCCATTCCAAAAATAAAGCAAACCGTGACAGAGGCCACGCATGACGCTCGTAACTGTATATAGAATGTTTTGAGCATTGTTCTTCCACATTAACGGGACAACTGCTGGGAGGGTTCACCACTGATGAGCCAGGCCCTCCCATTATTCTATCATTGCAGTAAGGGCAGTAGAAAATTGTTTTAAAAGAATCATATGCATCAAAATAGTTTGATTTCCTATAACAGATGGTGCACTAATAATGTATTTTTTAAACCAAAATGTTTTATAGAACATGGGGATTTTATAAAACATGGAATCTTTGGTCACTGACCACTTCTGAAGGATCTGGAACTGTTGAATGGCCTTGAGGGAGTGTGGCACCATATTTCCTACACAATATCCTCTTAAATCAACACTCAGCCATTTTAACATCCCAGTCAACTCCTCCAACTGTTTTAAAATTACAAATATTTTCTCACAATGAGTTTCTTTTTATTAAAAAACGCTAGCTTTCAAGTGATAATCGCTCTTTAACGGGCTTAATAAAATATCAACTTTATCTTCCAACTGTAATGGGGATTGTCTTGTAGTAAAGTTTTTTTTTTTTTGCTTATCCCTAGTACACGTGGTACAGGCCATGATAATCATGGTGGGTAGTTAGCGACTGCTTTTACTGTAAGCGTACCACATGTCTACACATGTGAAAAGCAGTTCGAATTTGCACTTACAAATGTGCCAGAACCCCGTTTGGTTACTTGCAATCGTTGGTGGAGTTGGACTTTTGCAAGAATCGGGGGCCATTGGAGCTGGGTATTGTAGTAAAGTTTAATTCAAGACAAGTTTATGTACACCTGGTCAACAGCAAAATGAGGTTTTTAAAATTAGGTTTAAAGAGAAATGTTTACAACAGACGGAGCCTTCTCCATCTGGATCTTATCAGAAGCTACAAGCCGTCTTGAGTTTAGACAGGCCCCTGCCAATTCTGGATTTCTTATCCTCAACATGCTCGTTTAGGAATTTAGAGAGAATAATCCTGCTTTCAAGTGATTGTTGACATTTTAAAATTCAAACTATGTTTATTTATTGCTCCATATTTGGCCAAATCACTCATGGGGTTGTTGTTTCTTATCCCCTTGTGGAAAGATTACACGAATTCCATGTGTCCATCCATACTCCTCGATTACTCACTCCTGGTATAGAACACTTGTGAATGCTACCATTGTTGGATTCCTCCTTATACAAAAAACAAACCTAAGACATCGCAACTCTTTTTATTGACTTGATTAATGGAAGCTTCAGGCAAGTCCTTCTTCAGCTGACTTGGCTTGTGTCCAAAAGCTTGTTGTTGTTGTTTTTTCTTATCCCCTTGTGTAAAGATTACACAAATTCCATGAGTTCATGCTCTTCGAGCTGTGCCCAAGTAAAAGAAAGCCCAAAAGCTTTCTTAACCAAGTCAATAAGAGTTGCGTTGTTTTAGGATTTTTGTAATTTGTTGAAATCCGCAATCTTGCGATAACTTCAGTTTGTGACTCCCGTCGAAGAGCTGATAATCTGAAAGCTTGGGAAATAATGTTTTGGATGTTTTGTTGGTTGAATTGTAAGTCAGAGGAATAATGTTTACACTATTATTTTGGCATGCTTTTATTTTCTGTTTTTTTTTTATTTATTTTTAAAATGTTGTGTGTGGTTCTATTTTGTAGTTTTAGAAATTCAGTCAAACTCTCAGACAAAGATCAAACCAAACGAGGGTAAGCCACTCATTTTGCCTTATTTTTTTATGTCTCTTTCTCTTTTTTTTTCTTTTTATCAAATTAAAAAATGCTAATTGCATGTTTCAACTCGGGGATGTGGCTGCTATGGTACCTACTTATGTGCATAGAGCTAGCTAGATATGCAAATTGGCAGTGCTTATCTTCTTACAATTTATTCCTTTCTACATGGTGTCTCCCAACTCCAGGCAAGAGTAATTTGGATGCCAAACTCAGGTTTATAGTTTAAAATTGTAAATTTTTTTATTGATTCATAAAGTATATACTTCCTAAAAATATGGCATTTCATAAGAGTCAGCATTCAACTGCACATCTCTTGGATTGAAAAATAAACGGCATTTATTGACTAATATTCCGACAATCAGAATGTTTGTATTTTACAAAAAGTTCTGAAATGTCAAGTTCTATATAAACATATTTACATATATCTGCAGCAAGATTTGACATAAAGACCAATGTGTTTGTATGGAACTGTTTTGTTGCCATTTCACAAGCTTTTGATAAAAGACAAATGTTCTGATCATCGAAATATCATGCGATAAAAACTTGATTTATTTTTCTACCCAAGATGAGCCATTTTGTATTATAAATTATACACTGTATGAGAGTGTTATGGGGAGAAGATCTTCCAAAGGCTCGGCTGGCCTACATTTTCTAATACTGATTTGCATAATGTGGCTGAATGTGATTGATAGAGAGGTCAATCTCTTTCTTCCTGGTCTTATTGGCATAAACCTTGGATGAAAAAAAAGCCCAACAGCCAATTCTGCTCACCAATGTGGCCAGGAAATCACTGAGGCAGTAATTGAATTGTTTCTTGAACTTTAAGGTAACAAAACCAAATCCAAATAAATAAATAGTGTGATGTTTTGGTAACAGTGTTGTTACCATCATTAGACAAAAGTACTGAATGACTTTAAAATATAAATACTAAGTTCTCATTCAATACTTTTGTCTGATGATGGTAAGAAAGCTGTTACTGAAACATCACCTACTATTTATTTACATATGGTGTTGCTACCTTTCTTATCTACAATCCAAGTTGTATCTTATCATGTGTCAGCATGGCACCTCGGTCTATACTTGAGGAATCAATAGAAGAATTTACAAACCTGGGAGATCAACTCCTGCCGGAGTCCGGGAGTCCTGGCTACAGGTAGCTCTAACTTGTGTGGCTGTAGATTCATGAAGGGGCTCAGCAGTTTCTTCGGCCGGAGGACAGTGGATCACTCAGCAGCCTCCAACCTCCAGAAGTCCGAGTCTAGCGAGAAGTCCAGCTCCACTGAGCCCTCTCCCACCCACTCCACCAGCACTGCCGAGCGAAAAGGAGAAGGTAGGTTCCAGCATGTGTTTCCTGCTGGTTTAGTTTTTATAGAAGATAGCTGAGTGAAGTAGTCATGTGATAACATAGAGTCCCACAATTTGTTTGGGAACAGTTGTCAATGGACCTGATTTTAACCAATAAAGGATGAAACAACGTTTCTATTGAAAATTGGAGCATCCAAGATACATTCTCTCCTCTCATCAGCATTCCTCTAGCTGAAGGTTTTAATAAATTGTAAACACCCCTATCACACCCACTAAATTGCCCCACATCAGTAGTTGCACAGCACTTGCATGTTGCATGGTGAAGTTGCATGAAGCATGTTGACAGCTGCACCGGCCCTCATCTCTCCTCCCATCGGGGTGGGGCTGTCTAACCCCTCCGGACTGCTGGCAGAGATGAAGGCTTGTCAGGAGAGGCGGCTCTCTTCTGGAACTGGCACCGCCTCTTCCAGACAGGTGGGTGGAGTGTACTTTGTTGGGTGGGTGGGTCATACTTTGTCAGGTGGGAGGGTCATACTTTGTCAGATGGGAGGGTTGTACTTTGAATAACAGGATGATTTGCATATTCCACTCCTCAATTTGGCATCAGACAGCATTTTATTCTTTGTATATGTTCTCCTGTAGGACAGAAATGCATGAAAGCTTGAGATGGTTTTAAAATAAAAAGAAAATCATCTCCAGAAACATTTTTAATTGTTTAATCAATGTCCAGGAGATTGATGTCCTACTCTGGGTAATTTGTCTGGTAACACAAATTATTGGATTGCCTCACAGTTTGGGCCTTCATTGGGAACTTCTATCAAGTCCTTATGTCTATTTAAATTTCAGATGTCTCCCATTGTGTGGCAGGTGGAGGACAAGTCTCCTGTTGAGAACAGCTCTCTGCTCCCTGGGGTGAAGCTGAAGCCCATCAGGTCCTCCACCCACATGGAGGACTCCAGGTCGCCTGGTGGGTGCCGCCCAGCCAGGGTGACCAAGTCCAACCTGAGGTGTGATGTAGGTGGCTCCCCCCACCTCAAGCCCCGCCCCCCACCTCCCATTGCCCCCAAGCCCCGCCCCAAGTCAGACCTGCGCCTCTCGGGGGAGTTTCTCCCAGAGGAGGAGTCCTTGGAGTCCCAGTCCAGAGGTTGGCAGTTTGTTGCATAGCTGAGACATAACTACATAGCTACACATAACTACCTAGCTACGCATAACTACATACCTACACATAACTACATAGCTACACATAACTACATACCTACACATAACTACATAGCTACACATAACTACATAGCTACACATAACTACATACCTACACATAACTACATAGCTACACATAACTACATAGCTACACATAACTACATACCTACACATAACTACATACCTACACATAACTACATAACTACATACCTACACATAACTACATAGCTACACATAACTACCTAGCTACACATAACGATACGTAGCTACACATAAATACATACCTACACATAACTACATAACTGTCACATCAACACAACAATTTGCATAACGCTGGCTGTTGGTTGCAGGAGGTTGTGAGGTGCTGACGTCATAGCCACCTCCTCCTCGTAGTCCTGACACTTCCCTTCCTACTTAAACCATTATCATTTAAAGTATATGTATTATTATTTATATATAAATTTTTGCTCATTTGTTGCATCTTTTTTTTATAAAGTTTATTTTTTTTAACATGTGATCCTTCCAGCCAGTAGAGACAAAGTTGAGGCTTTTAAAAAAAAAAAAAAAAACTATTTTATTTTAAACTTTTTTTAATAAAAATAATTTTTTTAGGCTTTTTTTATATTGTTTTTTGTTTGTTTGTTTGTCCTCCATTGTGTTGTTAGAACTGTACATACACCCGGCGTCTGCTACAATCAGCTGATCCTTGTTACCCCCCTCCTCCTACAATGTTGGCAGACTGTAAATAAACTTTTAGCCGAAGGAATCTATGTAAAAAAAAAAACTAACAAATTTAATATAACAACGGACAAATAAAGCCAACAGAATGGGGGCGAGCACAAATCCATTTTTCTCTCGTGTTATAAAATAGCTGCTGTACCTTTTGGAATTGTTGATGGGGCACACTGCCGGCCAAACTGGTGTTTGTTTCTTGACCAGAATTCTTCCTTATTTGCATATTCACCTTCTTGAAATGATCTCTCGGACTGTTGTTTGAGACTTGGTTCTCCCCGACTCTTGCTCACTCTGCCACCAGTTGTGTACCTGAATTTTTTATTTATTATCTACGCACCTCTGATGCCATTTTTAAAAAAGCTTTTTGTTGTTTATTTGAAGATTGTTGTGTGCAATATACTCTGCCTGTCCCACAATCTGTTGCTAACTAGGGATCTGTACTATAAAGCTATTTGTTTAACTTCCATTTTTTTTTTAATTTAGTAGATGAAGAAGAAGAAGAAAAAACTTTAATAAATAATAATTGATATATAATTGTGTTTCTTGAGATACAGACAGACTCTTTGATTACTTACATACATACATACTACATACTCTTTGATTATTTTTTATTAACTTTTGACCAATTTTTTTTTTTTACCTACAATTGATCAGTTTGGAGTTGAAAGATTATAATGTTTTATTGTTTTAATAAACTAAATTTGTCTTATGGTCCCTCTTTATAAAGGAAACTTGGTTATAACATGGTAATTCTAAGGTCCCAATTGTTGTTCCCACACCAACTTAATGTTGTAACAAGGTTTAACCAACTCCCTGTATTGGGATATTATTTGGACTGGAGGTCACACAAGGTAAACAAGACCAAATAAATATTTGACATTTGTTAATTGTTACCTTCTTTAGACAAGACAGATCTGAGGCCAATGCTGTCACCAAAACATCACCGATGGATAATTAGGTACAATTCCAAGTAAATAATGCTTCTGTTATCATCATCATTCAAAATTACTGATTCTTTACATTGTTAAATCACAATTTGGATTATAGATAATAATACAATAGACACCTAATGCTGGAGTATTTATACTACTGAAGTACTGTGCACTTGGTAAGTTATGCGGAAAGCTGCACTGAGGCAATGTCAGAATGGGAACCTAGAGTTCTATCAGAGTTGACCCCATTTTCCTTTTGTTTATTACATCTAATGTTGCTGGAATGAACTGGGCACCAACTGAAACAATTCTTGTTTTATAATACAGTCAATGATACGACACAACACTATTTATAATATGGCGCGCTAGTGCATCATATTATGAATGTTCCAATAAAAGACACTATATGATATTTGCGGAAGAGCGATTGCCCGAAGCATATTATATATTTATAATTGTATGTAATTCTACTGTCCTCAAAGCTTATGTCCATAGTTCTTGGTTCTTCCATGGTTCTAAAATACCCATTCCAAGAATCCAGCAACAGTATCACTATAAAAGGAAGTTCCAAAAATGCAATATAACAGCGGTATGGTAGATTAAACTGGCGAAACCGCTGGGAGGGTTCATCACTGATGAGCCAGGCCCTTCCTTTAATTTTTCCATTGCAGTAAGGGCAGTAGAAATTGTTTAATTTCAAAAAAAATCTTACGCTTTTAAAATAGTTTCGAATTTTGACAATGCTATTTATATATTTGGATTTGGCCTTATTACCTTGTGTTTATAATACAGTGAACTATGGCTATAACGAACCATGGCTATAGTGAGCCACAGGTTCAGTCCTATTATGGTTCGCTATAGTGGGGTTTTACTGTATTTAGTTTAAACCACATGTTCTCTCCTCACATCTCCTGGGATGTTGGATCAAAGACGCTGTAGTAAATGGGCCTATTTATAAATAGATTTAAATGGCTCAAAACATGTTTCCGCAGTTCTAGAACCCCTATATCCAGCTGTAACAAGGGTTTGGACTATAGAAGTCCATCAGTCAATACAAGATGTAGTTCTTAAACTGGGGAAACTGCAGTGAGGGTTTATTACTGATGAGTCAGGCCCATACTTTTATAAATTTGTCATTGCAGTATAAGGAAGTCTTATTAAGGTGAAAACTTCAGGTTTCTTTTTTAAAAAGAAACATCCCTGGAAGTTTTCTCCTTAATATTAGTGATTGTTTTATTGGCTATCCTTATACTGAAGTACAGATTTTTTTTCATATGCACTGTGTGACATTGAAAATGAAATACCAAGAAAGAGGAGCCAGAAAGTGGTGAAACTTGGCATACATAGAGAGAGGCAGGAAGAAAAATAAGTGATCTTTATTTCAAAATGATGGTCATAATACGGAGCGAGAACAGCTTCAGCTCAATAGCACGTAGGACCACTGCGGACTCTGATGCAAGCAGCAACACGTCTAGATAGAAACTAAGGATGACGTCCTGAGGGATGGCTCTCCATTCCCTTTCAACCTTTTGACACTGTTTGTCTTCTGAACGCGGCTGAGGCAAGGCATTCAACTGACGTCCAATAATGTTCCAGACATGCTCGATTGGTGTAAGGTCAGGAGATTACGTGGCCAGGAAAAGATATGTACATCTTGCAGAACTTGTTGGCTAATGCAAGCAGGGTGCGGTCGGACGTTATCCCGCTGATAGAGCGCATTGGGTACCCCCTGAAGGTAGGGGAGTGTCATCGGTTGCAGCACATCATCATTTGGGCCGTCATAGTGCTCTGAATAGAACTAATTATAATAAAATAAATAATATCATACGCGATTGTGCCCCAAACCATGATTCCACGTTGTAGCGCAGTGGGGCGTTCCACAAGATTAAGACCAAACTTGCGTAAATACGTTTAACACATGAAAAAACAATAGAAAAAATAAAAAGGTCAGGTGTTGATATTGGCGCTGACGAGCGGCTACAGCGCGAAACGCGTTCGTGGAATGCTTTTCTTGATTTATCAAGAAATTGGGTTGGCCAAATATCAGGGAACAGGCTAAATCAATGTTTAGTTGATTTCTGTTCCACTAGATGGCGCTCTGCCATCTTAAATCTTTTGGTCAGGATATGCCTTCTCTATTTTTAATATCAACACCTGACCATTTTATTTTTCTATTGTTTTTTCATAGCTATTTATGTTATAGCTCATCTGTGGTGAACCTTCCCATTATTTTATCATTGCAGTAAGGTCAGTAGAAAATTGATTTATTTTAAAAAGAATCATACGCGTCAAAAATTGTTTAATTATTTATTTATATTAAGGAAAGCTTTTATTATAAGAAATCTTTAAACGGGCTAATGGTCTAATGATAATATATGTCTGATAAGCTTCATAAAATATTTTAAAATAAATAAATTCATTTTATCAATGAAATTTTTATATTGAAAATGGCTACGCTGTATATTGTCTAACTCTGTAAATTATAAACAATTCGTCAGTGTTTATGTTCAATTTTTCTTAAAATAGTCTTTCATAAATTGAAATTTCTAAATTTATTTATTTATTTTTGTAAATATAATTTATATTTTAGCGCTTAAAAGGTATCGTCTATTCAAAAATATTTTAGATCATTACTAAACGTGTTGCACATTTCCAAAACAAACTCTTAAAACATTTTTTGATGCTCTCACGCTTTTCTATCAAATAGTATTATTTAAATTAAGCTCGTATTTTAAATTGTGTTTCTAGCACCTATTTATATTTGTATTATATATATATCATTAAATCATTTCAAAAAGATGTGAGATAAAACGATATAAACACCACACAAATCGATATAAATAAAAACATAAAATATTAGGATCAATCCAGAATATTTTAACCAGCGTGTGACCATATTTTAGTTTCAATTTAATGAATCCTCACCTTGCTATGCAGCAATGTAAAAATCGTCTGCTGACCAAACTTTGAGTGCAGCTATTATTGCAGATTTTAGTAATGAGGTTAGCAGCCAGGTATCTCTGCTGTCAATATTGTTGAGCAAAGTCTGAAAAATGATTTTCCAATGTGGAATTACATCATTTTTGTCAATATAAACATAAGATAAAAAGACCAAATTCAAATAAATAAATAGTGTGTAACTTTTCGGTAACAGCGTTGTTACCATCTTCAGACAAAAGTACTGTAGTACTTAGTTACTACGTAGTACTGTATTTAAGTACTTTTGTCTGAAGATAGTAACAACGTTGTTACCGAAATGTCACACAATATTTATATATTTGGATTTGGTCTTATTACCTTGTGTTTATAATCCAAATTGTGCCTTATCATTCTGTCAACATATAGCCTACCCCAGCTGGCCAATATATTTTTTATGAGTCTTCCCTCTTATCTCCACTCAATCATTCTTTTTCTGAGTGACTGATTGAAACATTTACTGTTTTAGAATGTCAACATGGCAAAGATATTATTTTACCCTGTTCTTTAGCAAGAAAAATGTTCTATTGAACAACTATGAAGTAACTTTGTTCCATTTGTCAGAAGTTTTTGTCCCACAATGTCCTGTGGTACCCACAGTTCAACAATGGAGTTCAACAATCTCTCTACTGGATTATTGGTCCATTTTATGAAAACTCTGTTAGAAATAAGTTATTCAATCTAAACACAAGGTAATAAGACCAAATAAATAAATAGTGTGTGATGTTTCGGTAACAGTGTTGTTACCATCTTCAGACAAAAGTACTGAAACTTGTGCCTATCATTATCAAATTCAATCTATTTTTGATGCCAAATGTTTTTTTTTTTTTAATAAAATAATTTTCTACTGCCCTTACTGCAATCATAAAAGATGGGAAGTCCTGGCTCCCCAACAGTTTAATCCACCATTACGTGATAAGACACAATTTGGATTATAGACACAAGGTAATAAGACCAAATCTAAATAAATAAATAGTGTGATGTTTCGGTAACAACACTGTTACTGAAATGTCAAGCACTAATTATTTATTTAGATTTGATGTTATTACCTTGGTACAAAATCACATTAATAGGTACCGCTCAGCAAGAGAAACCTAGTTCATGATAATTGAAACAGTGAATAATATGTGAAGGTTATTCACACATATATTAAACAAAATTTTAACGCAGGATTCAATCCCGGTTCATGACTGTCGTCATCGAGGGTGTTACCCACTCGTCCACCGACTTTTATTGTTATTACCTTGTGTCTACCATTACTTGTTCACCACTGATGAACCAATCCCTATTTTACTATTTAAGTACAAGGACAAAAAATAAAATTATTTTATTTAAAAAAAAATCCCATGAGTCAAAAACAGTTTTAATTTCTTATAACAGATTGTGAGGCACATTCCATGTTAGAAATGGAATAAATTACATAGAGAATAAAATGTGCATATTGGTAGGAACAAAGATTGGTTTCAGACGCTGACTCATGATTGGCTGGCCAGTGATGATGTCACAGCTAGGTGAGCAGCAGAAGACAGTTTCTATCACCAACAGTACCAAATAAATAAATAGTGTGTGACATTTCAGTAACCATGTTGTTACCATCATCAGTACCTCAGTATTATAATATAAATTATCTATGGCAACTAAATATGTAATTAACACAAAGCCATCTATACATATATAATGAGAGGATTTAAAAGCATGAATGTTTCTTTTATACATAATACAAACTTCTACCATCCTTACTGCGATGAAAAATATATTGGGAGGGCTTGGCTCATCAGTGGTGAACCCTCCCAGCGGTTTCGCCAATTTAATCCACCAGACCGCTTCTCAGAGTTCTACTACTGTATTGAACGATTCTGCTTATATACGCAGCACTGAAGGGTGGAATCTCAGTTCACCACTGATGAGCCAAGCCCTCCCAATATATATTTTTCATTGCAGTAAGGACAGTAGAAGTTTGTATTATGTATAAACGAAACCTTCATGCTTTTAAATCCTCTCATTTTATAAATATGTACTTCTGTACTGCTGATGAAGGTAACAATGTTGTAACCGAAACGTCGCACATTATTTATGTATTTGGTCTTATTACTTTGTATAGTTCTAATCTATAATCCAAATTGTGGCTTTTACCATCAAACTGGGGCAGTGACTCCATCCATCAATTTGTAAAATTGTTGGCCTAACCTCCAATGAGAGACTACCTCCAGCAGGACACATGTATTAGGGATGTTCAAGGGAATAAAGTTGACAGAAAGATGACTAGAAAAGCCGACTTCATTAATGGCTAAGATAGACAGAGCTGGGTTCATAGATTTGGTAAATAGGTGGCCCTAGTTTGCCCAATCCATGTGCATATTTCAAACTTCACATTGTCAAAAGGAAATAAGAATCGAGACTATTTCTGTTGTTGTTTCTTGATATTGATGAGACTGAGGTGGGACTCAGATGGTTTATTTGGTTCAGTGCTGGACTCCTGGTCGGGTCCAGGAAGGTCATGATGTTTGGGTTCTCGCCGGGCCAGTTGTAGGAGGGGATGGAGCTGTAGCTAAGGCAGGACACAATTCTGTCACTGTGTATTCCGGTCGAGAAACTCAAGAACATCATGACCTTCCTGGCCTGGACCGGGAGTCCAGAACTGCACCAAATAAACCTTCTGAGCCTCACACCTCAGTCTCATCACATGGTGGAGATGCTGGGTATGGACTTTATATACCTCCGCACGTCGAGACCTTTCCAATAAAACCGTTGTTTAACAATATTTTTTAAAAGAATCATTTGTTGGTTGGAAGTTTGTGTTTGGAAAAAGATTTCAACCAATTTTTTATCGACGTCACTCTTGGTCCCAGGGGAATGTCACTCACAGTATCTACCGTAGTGTGTCCAGATGGTACAGAAGTGCCACTACGAGGTGCTGGGAGTCGCCCGCGATGCCTCCCCAGAGGAGATCAAGAAGGCCTACAGAAGAGTTGCCCTTGAATGGCATCCAGGTAAGACTGTAATTTGCATACCTAATACATATGCATATATAGCTACCGTCACCGATAAATTTGCCTTCAATGGCTGTTACATAAGTAGAATGTCCAAAATTGAAACATTTTCTCTCTATTTCCCTTCACTTGTGTGAGAAACAAGGTTAAAATAGATAAATAGTGTGTGGTGTTTTGGTAACAATGTTGTTACCATCATCAGATAAATTCAAGTGTACCTGGATCATGGTGCCATGATCAACGAAAGCTACACCCCATTCCATGAGATTTCATGGAATTCGTGTAATCTTTACACAAGTGGATAAGAAACAAAACAACAACAAAAGATAAATTCATTACCAAACTGTAACATACAATTTATTCATTTATTTTGATTTATTTGGTTTATTACCTTGCAATCTGAATCCCAGATTATACCTAACCAAGTTTGAGATAATTTCCAGAAAGCTTGTGTTACAATGCTATCACATGAAGTTCTTGCTGCTACCAGTTGGCTGTGTGCAGACAAGAACCTGGACAGACTGTCTGAGGCCACCGTACAGTTCCAGCTCATCCAACAAGCCTTTGAAGTGCTGAGCGACCCCAACGAGCGGGCCTGGTACGATGAGCACCGAACCGTCATCTTGAACGGAGGTGAGTGTCACATCACTTATTTGGTGTTTTTAAGGCCTGATTGTACCAACTAAAAGTTGCTGATGGCTTGCGCCATCTATCAGAATAAATATCAACTATTCATTAATAAGGCACAATTTGGATTATAGATTATAAACACAAGGTAATAAGACTAAATCCAAATAAATAAATAGTGTGTGACGTTTTGGTAACAGCGTTGTTACCATCTTCAGACACTATTTATTTATTTGGATTTGGTCATATTACCTTGTGTTTAACTTTTAAAAAAATAATAATAGTATTGCTATTTACCTTAAAGGTGAATAACTGGATCATTTCATAGATTTTATATTTATAATAAATCTCTGTAGTTTTCCAATGTGAAAATAACACTGGGTGGGTGGGAGATTGTTCATAACTTCCCTGTCAGTAGCTGGTGTTCCCCAGACCTGGGAGCTCCACTTGTGCTGCCCTCACTCAGCACATGAGATCTCAATTTGCATATAACAGTCTGAGCCAATATGCAAATAAAAAGGCTGGATGGTTCTAAAATTCATTTTATTGGAATCTTAACTTTGGCTCTTGCTTGCATGTTTGTGCAGCAACAGAAAGTTTCCACTCAAGCATACGATATGTTCTCTTACTTGTTGTGTTCCTTCCTGGAGCCAATTTCTATAAGCTGCTGTTGTAAGACCTGGTATACTTGGTACTGGAGATGTCCAGGGAATTGTACAGTGACACCAGCACGGACTGGGTTGTCACCACCCAGTGTATGACTGGATGTTACAACAGGAGAAATTATTGGATATCATGATAAGCCACAATAGATTATAATACAAGAAAATAAGACCTAATCCAAATAATTTAATAGTGTGTGATGTTTCGGCAACAGCTTTTTTTTTTGCTTATACCTAGTACACGTGGTACAGGCCATGATAATCATGGTAGGTAGAAGAAGGCGACTGCTTTTACTGTAAGTGCACCACATGTCTACACATGTGAAAAGCAGTTAGACTTTGCACTTACAAATGTGCCAGAGCCCCGTTTGGTTACTTGCACTCGCTGGTGGGGTTGGACTTTTGCAAGAATCGGGGGCCATTGAAGCTTTTTTTTATTATTCTTTTGTCTGATGATGGTAACAATGTTGTTGCCGAAACATCACACACTATTAAATTATTTGGATTAGGTTTTATTTTCTTGTGTTGGATATCATGTCTAAGAAGAGATAAAAGCTAACTGCGTCAAGTTTCTCTATTGAGAAGGTATGGTGAGAGCTTTCAACATCCTTCAGCAGGTTGAAGACCAGGGTTAGCTGAGAAGTTGTACGTGTGCACAGGTCTGAGCTCTGACTTCCAGGAAGAAATCGTCAACATCCAACCTTACTACAGCAGATCCTGCTTCAAGGGCTTCCACAACGACCCAACAGTAAGTTCTCCCGCACTGAAGGTAGACACACCTCTCACATCCGTCTGTTGCAGGGCTTCTACCAGGTGTTCACACGGCTCTTCGAGGAAGTGTCCAGGGAGGACCAGTTGTTCTGGCCCAAGGAGGATTACCAGAGGCCGGTGTTCGGCAACTCCAAGAGTGACTACAAGGAAGTAAGGAACAGTTTTTACCATGAAGACATGGTGGTGCAGAAATTTCACAGTCAGAAATCCTTGGTTAGCTCCAACCTTTGTGGATCTGAGTTTGAAAGGAAACAAGATGGACTGATGTGTTTTTTTTTGCTTATCCCTAGTACACGTGGTACAGGCCATGATAATCATGGTGGGTAGAAGTTGGCGACTGCTTTTACTGTATGTGCACCACATGTCTACACATGTGAAAAGCAGTTCAACACTGATGTGGTACTGAACACAGTTGTCACCAGGTTGACCTGGAGTGGTGCTGAGTGCTGGGAGAACTCTCTCTGTGGTAGTCCTTATATAACAACAACAAAAAGCCTTATTAAGACCTTTTGGTCTTATACAGATTCTCCAGGTAGAAGAGGGTATATACAGAAATAACACATTAACAATAATCAGAACAATGTTATTTACAATGTATCAATAAGGGGAAAGAAAGGACTTGGCATAAACTTATATAAACAAGCAATCAAGAAGTTCCTTTTCCTCCTTATATATTACAATAGAACATTTATTTCCTGTGTTTTACCATTAATCTTCTTCTTTCTCAGTGAAGTAGAATGTCATCAAGACTGGGAGCACTACTCAGGTCACTGACTTAGCTCCAATATGAAATGGCTGACATGAGGAACAGACACCGTGTACAGCCGCTCCTAACATGGAGTACACCTGTATCAGTGGATCAGGAGCCCTTACAGGGTACTATCTGCCAGGCCCAGGTTTTTTAGTTTCTGCTCCCCCTCTCCTTTTTCATCCAGGCTTGGGACCGGCAAAGGTGGAGTTTTAAGCCTAGATAAATATTATGATGCATTAGCGCACCATCTGTTATCAAATACCCTTTCCAAGAGTAGCAACAGTATCACTATAAAAGGAAGATCGAAAAATGCAATATAACAGCGGTATGGTAGATTAAACTGGCGAAACCTCTGGGAGGGTTCACCACTGATGAGCCAGGCCCTCCCATTAATTTTTCCATTGCAGTAAGGACAGTAGAAATTGTTTATTTTTAAAAAGAATCCGTCTATAATAGTTTCGAATTTTGATATTTATAAATATCTTAGACTGTGTGATGGACCATTGGCTGAGACAGAAAGCTGATACTTCATGGAGAGGGAAGGAAGGTGTTGTTGACCCTGGAAGTACCACTCACTGACTGTGGTTGGTCCTAACGTGAAGTACAGCCGCTGGGGAACAAACCATTTGTATAACCCACCGTACTGTGTTTCACTCTGCCGCCACGCCGTAGGATGGGATTGTGGGAGAATAAATAGAATTCATATTCTAAATATTGGAGCATTAGTTAGTGTGTCAACTTTCTAGATATGAAATTGATAAAGCACAATTTGGGTTATAGATTATAATACAAGAAAATAAGACCTAATCCAAATAATTTATTAGTGTGTGACGTTTCGGCAACAACACTGTCACCATCATCAGACAAAAGAATAAAATCTAATTTTATTTTATTCATTTTATTCTTTGGTCTGATGATGGTGACAATGTTGTTGCCGAAACGTCACACACTAATAAATTATTTAGATTAGGTCTTATTTTCTTTTATTAAGATCCGAAATTATTTAGCATGTGATAGTTTTATTTTTAAAAACTTTCATTTAACTTGCTTCTCTGATAAGGCACAATTTGGATTATAGATTATAAACATAAGGTAATAAGACCAAATCCCAATAAATAAATAGTGTGTTACGTTTTAGTATTTTTGTCTGAAGATGGTAACCACGCTGTTACCAAAATATCACACACTATTTATTTATTTGTATTTGGTCTTATTACCTTGTGTTTAGCATGTGATAAGTTTTCTTTTTAAAATCTTTCATTTAACTTGCTTCTCTGTCTGTCTGTTTACAATATTGTCCTAATCAATTCCCAATAGATTTATTAAAAAATAACACTTCCTACTGTGTGATAAGGTATGATTCTCTGTTGCTGAAACATTTCATTTATTTGGATTTCTTACCTTAGAATTTTGTACTGTCCTCACTGCACTGGGAATGTTTTATTGTTATTGATGTAAAAAAAAATTACGATAAGGTATTGATACAATTTGTATATATAGATTAGAAACAAAGTAATAAGACCAAATCTAAATAGTGTGTGATGTTTCAGTAACAGCATTGTTACCAAAATGACACACACTATTTATTTGGTCTTATCACCTTGTGGTTCTCTCTCTCTCTCTCTAAAGAATATTGTGTTAAAATTGTTTCATTTCTTGTTTGCTTTAAATATTTTTTCTGATAAGGCACAATTTGGATTATAGATTATAAACACAAGGTAATAAGACCAAATCCAAATAAATAAATAGTGTGTTACATTTCGGTAACAGCGTTGTTACCGAAATGTCACACACTATTTATTTATTTGGATTTGGTATTATTTTCTTGTGTTTATAATATTTTTTCCCTTTAAAACTGGGTTCTACAGTAATTCCTCCCCTGTGGAGGAACTAAGTAGGGAAAGATCCGTCCTCAGTTTGTTGACTCCAGTTGTTTTGTTTGATGTTCTTTCCCTGCGATCTAAACTGTGATTGGTGGCAGGTGGTGGAGCCCTTCTACTCCCATTGGTCGGCATTCGACACCTTCAAGCCCTACACTTGGTGCAATGTCTACGACCCCAACACCGCGGACAACCGCAAGATACTCAAACTCATCCTGAAGGAGAACAAGAAGATGCAGAACTATGCGCGGCGCAGGAGGAACCAGGAGATACGGGTGAGTGGATGTTGCGTACTCTGTCAGCTGATTGCCAGTCTATGTACCGCTATGTCTTGGAGTCGGCCATATTTCAGAGAGGTGAAGACTCACTACGGCATTCTCACCATGGCTTGGGGCAAGTTCAACACTGGCACTCTTTTTGGTCAATAGTTTTTGGCAGATATCTTAGCGAGATGAAGATATTTGGGGACATAGGTTTGCTGACTATTTAAACAAACAAGTAATTTTCAATCCTGTCTCAGCCATGTCTAGAACATCATAGTAAATTGGAAGTTGTGAAATATTGTTTCCATGTTCAGCCAACTTGTGGAAATAACACTTCCAGTCAGATAAATAAAGGTTTTTTAAGTCTTTCTCTTGAGTTAATAAAAACTGATAGAGATCTTCCCAGATGGATCTATTAATTTCCACTGAGTGTTCCCCAGGCATCAAGTTCAGTCTGCTACACACATGTGCTCTCCCTGCCTTCCATCTAGCCGCCAAAACTACTTGATGGCCGCTAGTAACACCAAGCCATGTGCTCAAATTGTCCTCTTTCTTCTCATCTACTTCTTTCAGCAGAGAGTTGTGTGTTCTATATAAACACCCAATTTTAATGTATTTTTCCTAACCAATGCAGGGTGTATTCAGTCTAATACAATAGTGGGATTAGGGAAGGTTCACCACTGAGATGGGCCATTCCCACTCTCCTTTCATTTTTATACATTTCAGATATGGGGGGGGGGGGGTTGTTGAAATAGGTTTCAATTATATATGTATTTATTTTTAAAAAAGGGCGATAAAATAGAGGGAACACATTTGTACACATGGACAAAACTTAAGGAAGTGGAATGTTTTTGATGTCACCTGTTGTTTATTTTTTTTAAGGAGACGCAGGCAATTTTGTTCATACTTGATTATCTCGTGTCTTCAATAAAGGTCACTGTAATATCTTTCAGAGTTATTGTCCCGATATACATGGGTATTAAGTGTTGTCCATGAGTGTGTATATTGAGCAATATCTCAACCAGCAATAGCAGCCACTGACTGTGTGTGCAGAACTTTGTGGCGTACGTCAGGAAGCTGGACCCCCGAGTAGCCGCCTACAAGGTAACAGCTGCAGCACCGGACCTAGGTCTGAGTCCGACACTGACTGTGGCAGGAAGTCCTCCGGGAGAAGGAGAGAGAGAAGCAGGCCAAGCTCCAGGAACAGATCAGTCTCCAGCGAGCCAAGCGGAAAAAGTTGGTTCAACTCTCCCAGACTTCCTTTTCTATCTCTTAAAATAACTTCTGCCAGAAAAGGTTTTATTGTCTTGATGTTTCGACAATGCATTCGCTAATACATTATAACACATCTAAATTGTTCTCAGCCTCTAAAAGCCATAAATTTGTTGTTGAATTGAGATGTAATAAGAAAGAAGCCACCGGGGTGGTCAGTGGAAGGCTGGTTAAACCGTTTGGTTTTCGACCACTACGACCCGGGTTCGATTCCCGCATTGGACACTTTTTTTCTGTTAAAAAAAATATATATATTAAAAAATGCTCCAATGGCTCCCCGATTCTTGCAAAGTCCAACCCCACCAGCGAGTGCAAGTAATCAAACGGGGCTCTGGCACATTTGTAAGTGCAAAGTCGAACTGCTTTCACATGTGTAGACATGTTGTGCGCTTACAGTAAAAAAGCAGTCGCTAACTACCCACCATGATTATCATGGCCTGTACCACGTGTACTAGGGATAAGCAAAAAAAAAGAAGCCACCAAATGGACCAGTGATGTGGACACAGGGAAATGGCCAAGTACATGGACCAGTACCAGGAAGACTTCAAACTGTTGGAGGAGGACTTGAAGGAACTCGAGAACTCTGTCGACCAGATGTTTGAAGGTAAGAGCTGGTCACTCAATTACTGTACACACTTGTACTGTACCATTACTGTATCTCTACTGTACCACTACTGTATCTCTACTGTACCACTACTGTATCTCTACTGTACCACTACTGTATCTCTACTGTACCTCCACTGTACCTCCACTGTACCACTACTGTATCTCTACTGTACCACTACTGTATCTCTACTGTACCACTACTGTATCTCTACTGTACCTCCACTGTACCTCCACTGTACCACTACTGTATCTCTACTGTACCACTACTGTATCTCTACTGTACCTCCACTGTACCACTACTGTATCTCCACTGTACCTCTACTGTATCTCTACTGTACCACTACTGTACCTCCACTGTACCTCTACTGTACCTCCACTGTACCTCTACTGTATCTCTACTGTACCACTACTGTATCTCTACTGTACCACTACTGTATCTCTACTGTACCTGTGTGCAGGGAGCAATGAGGAAGACCAGGACCAGCCCCTCTACTGCCTCCTGTGCAACAAACACTTCCGGTCGGAGAAGGCGTAAGTTCTCCCCACTGTGGAACCTCCTTCAGCCACCAACTTGGTCAAACTGACCACTGGACCATTTTCTGTGATCTCACACTGCAGTTGTGAACCCAAATACCAGATAAATAAATAATGGGTGACGTTTCAGTAACAATGTTGTTGCCATCATCGGACAAAAGTAGTGAAAGCTTCAGATACAGATAGATACAGTCTTTTGTCTGATGATGGTAACAATGCTGTTACTGAAACATCACACATTATTTATTTATTAGGTCTTATGTGTCTATAATCCAAATTGTGTTTCCTGCAAATATTTGACAGATTATTTCAAGAAGGTAAAATCCTATTTATATATGCTGGAAATGAATGATGTGCCTTTCTTTTTAAAACGCAACAAGACTAAATCCAAATTATTGAAATGTTTGGAACAATGCTTTTACCGAAACATCACAAACATTTCCTTAATTTGGATTGTTACCTTATGTTTCTAATCTCCAATCCAAATTGTGCCTTATCTCAAGTTCCTTTCCACCCAGCCCCGAGTTTCCCTCCTTCCATGAATTGGACTGTGCCTGCAATTTTGATAATTCCAATGTTTTCCCAACTTTGCATGTTGGACCTCGTGTAAAATCCAAGCTGCCTTAGGTTTACATAAGTTGGTGTGGTGACTGACTAGGTTTGCCAACCACGAGAAGTCCAAGAAGCACCAGGAGACCCTGCAGGTCCTGAAGCAGCAGGTGGCAGAAGACGAGGGGCTGATAGAGTCCATGGAGCAGCTGGAGCTGGAGTCTAGCGAGGAGGAAGACCCGCCTCCCGCTGCCAACAAGAAGTAAGTGGGAGCCCTCAGTTAGAGCCTGCCTACATCACGCTGCGTGCGCAGGAAGAAAAACAAACATCAGCGCAAGATGCAACCGCAGCTGGAAGAGGAAAGTTCGGTGGAGTCCACTGAGCAGATAGAGGAGCAGTCTGAGGAGGAGGAGGATCAGTCATCCAGTGCCAAGAAGTGAGTGACAGCAGCCAGGCCGTTCTGTTAGGATCCCACTACGGTGCTGTTTGTTTCAGGAAGAAGAACAAACGTCAGCGCAAACTGCAACAGCAGCTGGAAGAGGAAAGTCCGGTGGAGTCCACCGAACAGTTAGTAGACAAGGAGCAGTCTGAGGAAGATCTGTCATCCACGTCCAGTGCCAAGAAGTGAGTCCCAGCAGCCAGGCCGTCCCATAGGATCCCACTACGGTGCTGTTTGTTTCAGGAAGAAGAACAAACGTCAGCGCAAACTGCAACAGCAGATTGTGGAAGAAAGTACGGTGGAGTCCGGCGAGCAGATAGTAGACAAGGAGCAGTCCGAGGAGGAGGATCAGTCATCCAATGCCAAGAAGTGAGTCCCAGCAGCCAGGCTGGCCCATAGGATCCCACTAAACTGCTGTTTGTTCCAGGAAGAAGAACAAACGTCAGCGCAAACTACAACAGCAGATTTTGGAGGAAAGTACGGTGGAGTCCACTGAGCAGATAGAGGAGCAGTCCGAGGAAGATCAGTCATCCAATTCCAAGAAGTAAGTGCCGGTCAATCCGTCCCTCTAGTGTCCCACAGAGGTGCTGCATGCGCAGGAAGAAGAACAAACGTCAGCGCAAGCAGCAGCAGGCAGATGTCGCTGAGGAAGACACCAGGACAGAAGAACCTGCCAAGCCAACAGACAAAAAGTAACTGGCAGGCCACTCTCTATTACATGGCTGTTTACACAAAAAAACTTTGCTGCGCAGGAAGATGAAGAAACAGCAGCGCAAGCAACAGCAGTCCACTCCGCCAGACCTCTCAGAAGAAGAAAAGGTGCCTCAACTTATTTACATATTTCATCTCTATGCAAACTTAGTTGCATAGTTTCACCATGTGTACTGTACAGATGAAGCTAAAGTAACATTCCAAAGGAATCATTCACACAACATTGCTGTCAGGTTTCTCATAGATTTCTTTTCCCTTGGAAGCTTTCAACAATGAAATAAAAAGCCATGAAACATTGTTGATAGCTTCTTTTGGAATTATTATATCAACTAATTCTTGATTTTTGTTTTTTCAATTCCAGATACAGGAAACCTTCTCTCTAAAGTTAACCAGGGAGTGGGGCTATAGCAAACCTTCCATTATAACAACAACAAAAAGCTTTATTAAGGTCTTTTGGTCTTATACAGATTCTCAGAGTAGAAGAGGGCATATACAGTAACATTAATCAGCAATGTTTTTTACAATGTATCAAATAGAGGGAAAGAAGAAATTAAGAGCTTGACATAAACTTATATACAAGCAATGGAGAACAAGCAGTTCCTTTTGTTCAACCTTCCATTATAATGAGCCAATCCCCAATGATACCAATAGACTGGATACATGGCTAGAGTTCAGTTGGATGAGCCTGCTCGCTATAGCAAAGTTTTCCCATTGTTGGCCACAATTCTGGATTTATAAAAAGTAGTCAGCGACATGCAGTTGCAAGATCAGAACCTTTTCTTTTTCTCTATGTGGCCACCTTTCTCTTTTATCTGATGATGGCAACAATGCTCAAGGTAATAAGACCAAATCCAAATAAATAAATATTGTGTGACGTTTCAGTAACAGCGTTGTTACCGAAATGTCACACAATATTTATTTATTTAGTCTTATTACCATGTGTTTATAATCTATAATCCAAATTGTGCCTTACCATGGTAACAATGCTGTTACTGAAACGCCAGACACTGTGTATTTAGAATTGGTGTTGTTATCTATTACATCTGTTATCTATAAAACTGTATCATTCACCCACAACTGAGTGCTGTGCCAGCCGGAGCCCCCAGTGAGGACAGAGGATCCAGATGAAGGGTAAGTATCACGGCTCCCCCGCTGGCCCTCACTGACCCCAGCTGTCCAGACACGACACCAAACCTCCCAAACTCAAAGGAAAGAAAGCCAAAGAAGCCAGGAAGAAAGCTGCTGCCAGTCAGGTAACATCAACAAGTCATTTACATCTTCAACTTTTATTTATACTCGATGTTTATATCTTTTATATTGGAATTATAATTGGTGATCTCATAAAACCTCAAAAAATCACCTTCAATGGATACCCTCACATGTTGGCATTGAAGGCAATTAAGCTGCTGATGTGCTAGCAAAAAAAAAAGGCACAAAAGAACCCTCTCCACAGAACAATAAACTTACTTTTAAATAAATGAGACAGTAGCCAAATTAAAAACAAGAACTGGAGGATCCCACCACAGTTGGTACAGTGGAGTGAACCCAGGAGGAGCTCTGAACATCAGAAATAGACAGCATCAAACAACACTAACAAGATTTAGAACAGGCCATCTCAAACCATTGAAGATAGAAAATAACAACAAAATCTACCCCACTTGCCCAAAATGTAGCTTGGCACCTGCAGCTCCAGAACACATTTTGGCTTGCATTAGATGCACTAAACAGGACCTTTAGGAGAGGCCGCTGCTTATCATAAAACAGCTCGAGGACTCATGGAACATGGTGTGTATTCTTTACACAAGGGGATAAAAACAACAACAGCATAATGGAATACTCTCTTTTGGTTTCTGGACTTGTAGATATTTCTCTATAGCCTAGAATTCTGACACTTCCTCCACCTGTAAACTTCGGTTACAAACCAGGTGTATGGTGCTTGGTATGACATGGTATTTATTGGTACACTCATGGACAAAACTTAAGGAAGTGGAAAGTCTTTGATATTGCCCCTTATCTGTTTTGCAAAGGAGACAGAGGTTGTTCACACTTGGTTATCGATTGATAAACCCTGTACGATTTATAAATGAATAAAACGAAGCTTCGAGGGCTGCGTTGGTTATCTCATGTGTCTTCAATAAAGATAACTGTAATATCTTTCAGAGTTATTGTCCCGATATACATGCTAAAAGGTACAACTTCCTTAAGTTTTGTCCATGAGTGATTTCAACGCCAATATCTTCCTTGAACCACAGTGGAGAACATCAGTACAGGT
The DNA here is from genome assembly GCA_030710605.1 of Cordylochernes scorpioides. Lineage (NCBI taxonomy): Eukaryota > Metazoa > Arthropoda > Arachnida > Pseudoscorpiones > Chernetidae > Cordylochernes > Cordylochernes scorpioides. The sequence continues at coordinate 3,992,632 of CP092881.1, read as the reverse complement.
GTGGTTCAGCAGTTCCCACTGAGGTCAACTGTGCGCAGGAGGAGAAGCCAGTGATCCACAAGTGCACCACCTGCACCCAGGAGTTCCCCACCAGGAACAAACTCTTCGACCATCTCAAGTCCTCCGGCCACCAGAGGTACATTGGACCTAGCAAGGGAAGGAGTTAACCCCGGTGTGCGTGTAAATAGGACAGCTGGAATAAATTGGATTTTATTTTTATCCCGTGACTCTGTGTGTTTGTTATTTAGGGACATTTAGCTCTCTGTGTGACTGAATGTCAAGTATGCATGGACAGACACAACAAGGAATGTAAGGGACAATCAATCCTGAGGTAAGTGAGGGAGATAAATCTTCCACCAGGGATTGAAGCAGTCTAATCTCTGATAAAGAAAAATTTGGATTAAAGATTATAATACAAGAAAATAAGACCTAATCCAAATAATTTAATAGTGTGTGACGTTTCGGCAACAGCATTGTCACCATCATTGTCTGATGATGGTAACAATGCTGTTACCGAAACATCACACACTATTAAATTATTAGGTCTAATTTTCTTGTATTATAATCTAACCTCTTTAAAACAGAGCCTTCAGTTGAATTAAAGTAAGTGTTGAATTAAAGTCAGTTACACTAATGGACAAACTTAAATAGGTTTAAATTCTTTGATATCACCAGTCATCTATTTTTTTGAGGAGACATGGTTGTTCACACTTGGTTATCTCATGTCTTCAATAAAGGTCACAGTAATATCTTTCAGAGTTATTGTCCTGATATACATGCTAAAAAGTACAAATTCCTTAAGTTTTGTCCATGATTGTATGTCATTGACTTTTTGGTAATCTCTAATATCAGGATGAAAGAAATTAAAGCAATAAATAAATAAATATATTTTTTTACACATAGAATTAACTTCTACTGTCCTTACTGTGATGAAAAATATTGGTAAGGCTTGGATCGTTAACCAGTTTTATATAGTTCCCAAATTTTGCCTTTGCCGGTCCCAAGCCCGGATGAGAAAGGAGGAGGGGGAGCAGTAACAAGCTCACTAAAAAACCTGGGCTCAGCTGGCCCGGCTGATAGTACCCTGTAAGGGTTCCTAATCCAGGGATACAGGATGAGCAGCGTTTGTACTCCATGTTAGGAGCAGCTGCACATGGCATCTGTTCCTCATGTCAGAGGCGGCCATTTATTTTGGAGCTGTCGGCCTGCCATTGAGTAGTGCTCCCAGTCTTAATGACAAAGGCAGACACATTCTACTTCATCCAGATATGATTGAGTGGAGATAAGAAAGAAGAAGATATAGTTCCCATTCTCCCCTTAGGGGAGTGACAGCGAGTGACTGAAACTGGGAACTATATAAAACTGGTTCATGTGACCCCATATATTCTTCAAACAAACTTCAAGCCAATAAATGATCTTCACAGATAAGGGCGATGACAGCTTTGGGGGTGAGTTCAGCAACACAGAGAGAAGGAAAGGGATTTTTGGATTCCTATGAGGGTGGAGGGCAAAGGAAAATGCATAAAAGGGAAGCTGCTAAGCAGCGAGCGAGTGGGCAGCTGGCCTAGCTGCAGCTTTGGCCACCTGGACATGGGTTGCTAAATTTAAAGGTAGGTGGGGCGAGTTTTTTTGTGCGTGAGTAAAAACCATTTTGATCCTCCCTTTAAGCTTTATGTATATTTGTTCATGCATTTTTAATTTAAATCTTTTTGTCCTAAAGTAACATCAGTAACGAAAAGCCTCCATTTCTTCACAGTATTAGAACGTCTTTCTCATCGATCAAAACTATATGGAAATATAATGTAATATATATATATATTATACTAAACACAAGGTAATAAGACCAAATCCAAATAAATAAATAGTGTGTGACGTTTCGGTAACAGCGTTGTTACCATCTTCAGACAAAAGTACTGAATGAGGTAATAAGACCAAATCCAAATAAATAAATAGTGTGTGACATTTCGGTAACAGCGTTGTTACCATCTTCAGACAAAAGTACTGAATGTCTTTCAGTACTTTTGTCTGAAGATGGTAACAATGCTGTTACCGAAACGTCACACACTATTTATTTATTTGGATTTGGTCTTATTACCTTGTGTTTATAATCTACAATCCAAATTGTGCCTCATCAATATATATTATACTAGACGGGTGACCCGGGCTTCACCCCGGGATTGACCCGTGTGCATATCTACCTGAGTGATATATATTTAGATAAGATTTTTTTTTATAATTGTTTGTTATTAGCATTATCTATTTGTTTGCATCAGCATAATTTAATTTAAATTGTACTGAAATAAAAATATCCACTTTTATATAATTTGAATTTGCCTATCGTTTTCCTTGTACATATGTATTAAAATATTGGTTAGAATTAGTGAACTCCTACAAATTTGTATACCGGACATACATTCACTTTTAGACATAATAGCAGAGTGACCCGGGATTTACCCGAGTGCTTATCTGCCCTAGTGAATATATATTTGGTTAGAGCATTCCTCGGGCATTGCCTGGGTCACTCTGCTAGTATATAATATGGGGAAAGCGAACACCGAGGTAAAGCGGACAGAACATTGCAACAATATTTATTAAGATATATATCAGCATTATACATTTATATGTAAGCATTACTTGGTATATATTACTGCGCATGCTAAAATTTAAGCAATGGCTTCTGCAATTTTAGAAAACCTGTCTATGAACAATATTTTTAGTTTTTCCATCTTTACAATATATGCACAAATGATTTGGTGAGCCAACTCTTGAGCATGCTATATATAACTGCCCATGGGAAAAACATGGAGATTCAAGATTGACACCACAACACTTGAGGGATTGTCCCTGGGCCTTGTTGATGGTGATGGCAAATGCCAACCGTACAAGGAATTGCAAGCGTTTAAAAAGAAAAGGAAAGTCATTCGGTATCAATGGAATGCGAGGAATCGACACATCTTTTCCATTCTCCTTCCCAGTTAAAATTGTTGCCTCAATGACATTAGGCAACAGTCTTTTTACGCAAAGTCTTGTACCGTTACAAAGCTTAGGAGGGTCAAGATTTCGGAGGAGCATGATGGGCGAGCCAATCTTAAGCCGTAGATGATGTGGTGGCAATCCAGATGGGTTGAGAAACTCTGACGGATAATTCACAGTGTCATCAACCATTGTATTAATTGAATTGTATTCAGTTACGGAGCCAGGAAGCATATCCTGGATGCAGTTGTTTATTTCATCAACAGCGTCGTTTCTAGGAGCAAGAATTGTTCGCTCACACAACCATCTGTGATTTTTGAAATTTTCTGCTAAATTTGGAAAAACTTTATCTATAAGTTCCCCAACAGATGAAACTATATTTCCAAAATCAAGAGGAAAAGATACATCACACATTGGGGATCCATTTGAGAATGTACCTTCACCAATCTGTAAAAGCTTGCGAGCGAAATTCTGTGCAGAGTGATCCCCTAAAACTTGTACTCTCAAATTGGTTCTTAATGTAATTTTTTTAATGTGCTTCCAAAGAACTGAAGCTTTAAGGCAAGCATTGATTTCATCAGCAGGAGTTGACCTCGGTATGACTGGGAGAGTTTGACGAAAGTCACCGGCTAGAAGTAGTAGAATTCCTCCCATTAGTTTATTATTTCCCTTTAAGTCTCGCAGAGTTCTATCGAGGGCTTCAAGAGAATGCTTATGAGCCATAGTGCATTCATCCCATACAATGATTATACAACTTTTGAGTACTTGGGCCTGACCAGATGTACTGCTAATGTTACATGTGGGATATTGTTCGTTAGCAATGTTTAATGGTAATTTAAGCATTGAATGCGCTGTACGGCCTCCAGCAATGAGTGTGGCAGCTATCCCTGATGAGGCAATAGCAAGTGCAATTGCATTCTTTGATCGGACTTCAGCAAGTAATAAATTAATTAAAAATGTTTTCCCAGTTCCTCCGGGTGTATCAAGGAAAATAATGCCACCCTGTTGTTTATCGATGCAGTCCATAATGCTATTACATGCCTCTCTTTGATCTTCAACCAAGAGAGGCTTCTTGGAATCAACAAACCTGCGAAGTTGTTCAATATTGTAGTTCTTTTCTCTCATAAGTTCTCTGTTTAATATTGTCGGCTGACATCGCTCCGGGGATTGCAAGCCTAGCTGTGATAATGTCTTATCATTGATGGCCAGACACTTATTTTGTAACAATAAAAGAGCTCCATTGAAAATATCGGATAAGAAGTTTATGTCAAGAGTAGGGTTAGCTCTTCTGGCTTTGATAAGTACATCTTCACTCATGCTCTCGCGATATTTCTCCCACAAATTGTGAAGATTGGATGGGTTGCAGGTGGTAAGTAGAATGGCAAAGAGTTCTCTGATTTGTTAAGGAAAAGACTGACTTGCTGCTTCTGATAATACATTATCCCAATGTTGATCATCCTCAAGTAAGCCAAGGTTTTGGCAAGTTTCTCTGAATGTACGACATTCTTCACCATTAACACATTTTAAAGATGAAAATGAAGTTGGTCCTCGGACTGTATGAAGCAGCATTCTGAGAAAAAAACATTCCGCATTGTTTGGGTGAACAGTATATACTCAACCGAGAGCTTCACTGGCAAATATGCCTTCATGTTCGGGAACTGATGTTCCTTGCTTCCTTCTGCAGAAACTCTTTCTTGAAGCATTCCAAGTGTAATATCGTGGAACCTCAGGATAGAGCAAATTGACACAATTGAAAGAAAGCCGTTAAAGTAGTGTTTGGTGGTGCAACTGTCCGGGCATTGGTGAAATACACCCTGTGGCCATTCTCCAAATGAACACTAAGGTGAACAACGTTTGGATGACGTTCATGAATGGGAAAACTCAATATCCGCCAAACTGCTTCATTGCTACTGATATATCTACCCAACAGGTACTGAGATATTTCATCATTAGTGTTTTCTTTGGAAAGTCCAAAAATGGCCATATCATTGCCCTTATTAACATATTTGCAAATATACTTGATAGACTTAACTGAATTACAATATTCAACATTTATGTGGGCCTTGAACATTCTAGAAAGAAGTGGGGAGTATGGAACAACCCATTTGTTGTCTACTTCAATTTCAGTGTTTCCTCGGCCCTTCAGCTTGCCTTTAAAACCTCCATTTTCTGGGGCTCGTCTCCTGTAGCGAGGATAACCATCAAACCCAGTTTGTGTATCACTAATTAGGTCTCTTGGGTAATTTTTGCTGCACTTGCCATTTTTCATACATGGTGCATTTATATTAAAAGTGCCACATGGTCCATGGATCATATTTTTTATCACCACTTCATAGAGATTGGGGTCTTCCTCTGGGTTTGGTATCTCAGCGGAAATAACATTATCAATTTGAATAGGATGAATTTTGTCTTTAAGCCAGAATAAAATATGTGAAAGTGGTAGTCCGCGTTTTTGCCATTCAATTGTGAACATCCAACATCGAGTCTCCCCGAATATGCATTTCTTTGTTATTAGCACAATTAATTTATTCAACGTTTTATAATAAGGAAGATGCAAATTACATTGTCTGTTTGTTTATTATCGTTTGTTAAAAAAAAAAAAACATTAATGTAATGATGATAACAAATGACTTTTTAATTTAATATACAAAAATCATTGAAAAAAAAAAAAAGAAATAATTAATTATAAAATTCACAAACGTCACACTATATAAAAGTAATTTTCAACATGAAGTCAAACGAATATTTGGCTGTGATAACGCTGACAGCTCTTAGCAGATCCACACAACTCATTGTTATACCTTTTCGAGAATGAAGAAAGTGATTCGTTTCCATAAAATTTGAAGATAGGGTCAATGCTGAGTCTATTTAGGAATATCAAAAAATTTGTTGACCTCTTCAGAGAAACGGGTGCTGGAATACAAAATCTTGCCTACTCGATATTGGTCAATTTGTTTTGTTAGAGAGGAGTTTATATTGTTATTGTCATTTGTTGTATATTTTTAAAACGTACTTTAATGAAATCTCACATAAATTCAATTGCCACCTATCGATAAAATTTACAATATTTAATTTTGAAAATGTATATGTAAATATTGCCAAAAATAAATATAAAAAAATCTTCTTACTTTGTAAAATAGTCGAGTAGATGAAAGAGTGAAAAGGGTCCAAGACAGCTTGCCATATAAGATTATATCCAAGAGCCATTTTCAGAGTACTTCGATTAATTTTTTTATTAACTCGAATTCCCGGAGAGAGAATATATACGTGTTCTTTAATTAATAAATTTAGTTTTTATGAACAAAATCGCTATATATTTTAAATATTCATTTTAAATACACAAAAAATTTCAAGCTGATAAGAAGAATTTGGAAATAATAACCTTTGAAAAAATATGATTCACTTTAAAAGAAAATATCATTTTTATTGCATTCAATTATCACAGATATATTAGAAATATCTGCTGACTGATATTTTATATGGTGGTGGTGGTGTTTTGTCCAATATTATATTTTTATATGAATTATCGAATAAAATTATCCATTTATTTTAAATTTTAAAAAAATACTCAAGGTGATATGAAGGATTTGGAAATAATAACTAAATAAAAGAATATTATTTTGGCCACTAACACGAATTCATTTAAAATTTTCGTTAATGAGTGTTAACGAAAAAAAAAAAAAGTAAATCGTGTTATTGGCAAAATAATATTTTTTTCTATAGTATTATTTTCAAATTCTTCATATCAGCTTGAATAATTTTGTGTATTCAAAATAAACGGATTTATTTTATTCGATAATTCATATAAAAATATCAGTCAGCATATATTTCAAATAAATCTGTGATATTTAAATGCAATAAAAATGATATCTTCTTTTAGAAGTGTGTTTTTTTTTGTTCGTTATTGTAAATAAACGGTAATAATTTTTGTACAAAATGCCAAAGTAAGTAATTACATATTTAAAATATAATAATAATACACACACACACAACAAAAATAATGCGAATTTTAAATTAATAATGGCTAATCACTATGAATTAAATAGTTTGTTTCAAATTGGTGTTCTTCTGCTGTAAAATTTGAACAATTTATGTTTGGGAGGAATTCATTGCAAAAAAAGCTTAAAATTAGTTTTTTTTTTTTAAATCGGATAAGCATTTCTTTGAATTAATAATAGTTTGGCGTTTATATGTGATTCAAAGCAAAAGTACTAAATGACAATGTAGAATCAAGGGAAATTAATCATTTGATTTGAGCCTAACATTAAATTGAAGGTAATGTATCTAAGCGTGTTCCATTTATCAATAATAAATGTATATATTATCACAGGTATAACTATATTAAAGATAATATACAAAGAAATGCAGAAATTTAAATATATATTAATGTAAAAATCAAGTAATCCTTGAAAAACAAAATGGCACAATTTAGTAAATATAGTGACTAGTTTCAAACTTAACATTGGCAGTAAGAAATCTGAGCTGCCATGTTTATTCCCCTTCCCACCTATGCTGCAATTGGAAAAAAGTTATTCCCTAATTGGACGATGGAAGTTAGAATGATTACATGGTGACCTCATCTTACCCCACTTGATTGGCATCCCTGTCACCAGACCTCCCTAATGATTGGTACCAATAAATTAGAAAAACACCATACAGTAAAGTTACCTATATGAAAGGACACTCCCGCTAGAGGACACCGCTCTACAAAAAACAGTTTTCATCACCACAATTATCATTTTTACTAATTATCAGCTCTCCAGTAACACTAGGTGTTT